>JARJLF010001083.1:0-102400 GCA_029378395.1 Mycena leptocephala | reverse complement strand
CGACTCCACCTCTTTTTTTTGCCTGCATCTCGAATTAAATCATGCACTTCTACGACGAACTCGAGCGTGGTGTACGGTACACCCTGGCTTTCATTCATCGGTTTCCGGGTAAATTTAGCCAGCATCCGGGGTTCGACTCCCCGTGTTCGAGATCTGTTCGAGAGAGGTAGCTCTTTTGTTCTCACTGCTCTCTTCAAATGCGGGTGATACATGGTCAACGATAGATTTATTTTAGTAACTGCTATGTTGTATGCCAGGTGACTGACGCACCCTCAGTTTATCTGTTAGCCCCCAGCGGAATCCAAACTTGAACTTCTTGAACTCAGTTCCGTACGACCCTTCTCCTGCACCTCGAATTAAATTTCCTAGCTAGCGCCGGGCACTGGCATGATAATAACTTGGACGTGGTGTACGGTACACCCTCGCTGACCGTGACTTGTTCGTTACGTGAAAATATAATGAGAGTTCGGGGTTCGACTCCCGCGTCCGAATAAAGTGCAGCATCGGTTCCTTTTTTTCTTTTCGCTACGACTCGGGGCCCTGAAATGTAGTCTATTCCCGACGTGATGTATCAAACACCTTGCTGCTAGTGGTTCCTGTTTCAGAATACACATATTTAGAACGTAGCTGACCACATATGCTTGGTTCCTTCTCGGACAAATCCAAGACTTGTGCCAAAACGACAGGTCCAGGAAACATCATATGTGAACGTCCTTTAATTACGATATGTTGTTTTCGTGAAATACAAAATACAGTAATCCTGCGCAGATATTTTCACAGGCAAGGGGGTAACAGTCAAAGAAGCCAGGCACATCGACGATGTTATGATTTCGAGCCCAAATCGGCGCCCTCGCTCACACCCTCGTCCGTGCCAGACATTTCCCAGCATCCACGACGCCCACATCGAGGGTGCCGAATTCAAGATACGGTAACTCCTCTTCCTCGTCCTGCGATGGCACCGTTGTGACGGCATCGCTACGAGGAAGCCGACCCGCACCTGCGTTGGGGATGGAGAAGTAGGAGATGATGGCGGTGCAAGTTCGATAACGGGCGGCGGCGGCGCAGGCGGTGGGCGGAGATTACCATGGCGTAAGGCGAAGCGTACGATGCTCTGCATTTGTTCGCGTGCGGAGCGGTCCATGGCGACCTGCTGACGGTTCTCCGCCGGTGGAGGAACTGAAGCCTTCGCAGGAAGTACGATGTCGGCTGCAGAGAAGGGCTGGAGGGCAAATTTAGTGCCAAACTTGGCAGGTCGCGTGAGACGCACCTTCATGCGACTCCACCGCCCCTCCTCGTCTTTCTTGCCGTCTGGTGCAACAAACACTTCGAACATCACGGGTTGTGTGCGTGAGGAGTAATTCTCACGCCGCCGTGTGGGCACCCAGCCGTTCGCCACAGCGTGTAGGTGCCGCCGGCGGAGAACCACAGAGCGCGTGATGATTCCACCGCTCACCAGCAGCAGGAGGATAAGCGTCGACAGGAAGGTGTACACTGCCAAGGAAAAAAAATACCATGAATACAGGGGCAAAGACGGCGGAAGAGGGGCGCACGGTATAATGTGGCAGGTGGAGGGGCAGCGCAGCCCCCAGGGTCGGCACAGGACGATCCTGAAGGCCCCGGGAAGACGGTGAATGAGGGGCCTGCGCCTTGTGTGCTAGATCCGGCCGACGAGGACGAGGACGACGAAGTAACAGACGGACTAACGGACGAGCCGCCACTGGCGGAAGGCGACAAGGTGGTAGACGACATCGGACGGTGTAGAGGGTAGTGCGCCTGGGATGAGAGAGAGGGCGAAATTTAGGTCGAAGAGGTCCGGATGCTCTGATTGATAACCCCTGTGAAGGGTTGCCCAAAGGTGGGACAGGAACTCACTCACAAGCGTGAGATTTCTGTTGCAATCATGTCCCTAGGAGTAAATACTCCTGCGCTTCACGTTCCAATTCACAGAGGGTTCGCGGGGGTGTGGGCCGGCCAGGGTGCCCGCAGATCGGCAGAACCCTTGCTTTTAAGGCAGCCGCAATTACCAAAGAGGGCACATGAGAGTTGTGAGAAGAGAAATCAGCAATCAATCACATTAAAAACTTTGGAGATCTTCTCTGATCCTCTCCTAAAAGAGATTTTCCAGACAAATGGGGTTCGACATCTAAATTTCGACTCGGTCGAGTTTTCACGGCACTATAGTCCAGCAGAAAAAGTGTCTGTCCGTGCGTGGCGTGGGCATGTACAGAATATAATGAAGATTATTGGCGTTGTCAAGCTGGAACACAAGGATGCAACAGTCGCTCACTCATATCCTCACATCAGCGACAGAATGCATTGGTTGCCCGGAGCGTTAACGCGTCTTCACATGAAGCGCGTCTCCTTGCAATGAGCACTGCAGGGCGTAAATAAAGGTCAAGTAGCACACATGAAAGGCCCTTAACATCGTCTGAGATGAGGGGGGAAAAGCTCTTAAATTTGCTCGTCCGGGATGTCGCTGAAAAAGAAGTGATAATGCCGGGGAGAACAGCAGTAGAGCGTCAGAGATTTTTTTGGCCGGGAACAAGGGAAGGACGCGCAGTCCCGCGGGTTGCTGGTCTCGACAGTTTGGCAAGGCTGAATGAATTTTTTTGGATGAAGGTATCTAGCGTTGGTTGAGCATACATGCTTGGATGGTTAAAGATTGGAATTAGCGGCGTTGAGCAGCTAACGCTCGACAGCTAGCGCTCTACTTCCGCTTCTTCCCCTTCCCTTTCGCATTCCCACCCTTACTCTCCACGGCAACCGGCACATCGGCCGCACTCCCCTGCGTCGCACCGCCCCCGCCTCCACCGCCCTTCCTGCGCTTCTGCCCAAAGTTCGAGCGCTCGCTCTTCTTGAGCCAGCGCTCGGGGTCCGGCGGTGGCGTGACGCCCAGCACCACGCCCTTGGGCAGGCGGACCTTCTTCTCCTTCGGCGGGACCTGGGCGTCGGGGGCGGGAGCCACAGCAACGGGTGCATGTGCAGCCGCCACGGTCGGTGGGGGCGCGTCCTCGATCTGGGCCTGCGTGGACGCGGGAAGGGCGTCGAGCGAGTGCAGGAAGGTGGTGTTGATGAAGTCGAGGTGCGCCGACGCCGCTTGGATGTTGGTGAGGATGTCTGCTTGCTCTTCGGCCGTCTGAATGGGAGACGTTATAAATTATGCGCTACGATGCGGCGAAGGAGGCTCACCGGCGCAGAATCGAGGAGCTCGTTATAGATGTCGAACGCCGCTTGGTACGTGCCTTCGCGGTAGTTCTGCACGGAATTTCAGTATAAGGATCGGGCGAGACCGCCGCTGACGCACCAGCTGCGCCTCTAAATGCCGTACACCTCGCTCGTCCACGCCTCCTGCGTCCTGCGAGAGTGCCTCACGCGCTTCGTCCTTCTTGTGCAGGCAGTACAGCGCGTACGCCCGCTCGAAGGCATACCGCAGTTCGTTCGACCTCTCTCCACTCAAAGACTCGATGAGCGTGATCGCCGCTGCTGACTGATCAGTCGTCAACAATAAGAAGAGTTTCGTTTGGAGTGCGTCGGGGTCCGCTGGGGAGAGGCGCAGTACTGTATCTCGACGTGAGGAGAAGTCCTTCATGAAAAGACGAGATACTGAGACGCACTCTGGTCACACGTCTTTACTGCATTCGAATGATGCCCCCCGTCGATTTGCGCGCAGAGGGTGGTGAAGAGCCGTTTCAGCTGCTCGGGCACAGAACGGGGGACCCCGTCTTTGGTTTTGATCCATGCGAAGACTTTGCAGCAGGAACCTTGGATTTCGGCGCTGGCATCGCTGTCGTGTATCACAGAGAAGGTAATACCTTCGGGCAGCTACAATGGGATTATTTTAGACGGTTCAAGGCACAGTTTGAATCGAATATCGTACATGTTCCCGCAGGAAGAGCTACCGTTCGGATTGAGGTCAAGTAGGGAGCGGGAGCAGAGAGGATTCAAACTCCGACATCAGCATCAGATGCGCAACCTCTCCCGCTCCTTCCGTCTTCCATATTGGAGGTCTGGTTCAACTTTTCTCTCTCTACCTCTCTATCCACCATGGCCATACAAATTGCCTGCTGAACTCGTTGTCTGGCGACAAGCTCCTGACGGAACTCTAAATTGAATCAGCGACCTCACCATCCCCAAAATTCATTTGCAACTGAATTCTCTTCGACTTCGCGGCGTTCCGAATATTTTGGCCAACAGCAGATACGCTCGGAACCAGCAAAATTGGAGGCTCTTGAGGCAGCCTTGAGAATTTATCGAGCTGATATCTCAAAATACCCCCTCCCTCATGATCCAGAAGCTGATCTTGGGCCAGAAGCGTTGACAGTCGAGGTGCCTATTGTGGAGGATTGGACAGCCGAGGAGGACATTGAAATGGAGGAATAAATATTAATACAGCTCAATTTAAATTATTTTGGATATATAACAGTGTATGTGAGGCCATTAGGCACTGAAATCAATCGAGATAAGGCGGGACGCACGAGGAATACGAGATGAGCAAACTCGGCGCCAGTTTGGGTGGCGGTGCAAGTTCCGATCAGCCCATCAATGCCATAGGCGTGCCCACTCCCAGATTGATGCCTCCCGGCCCATGAACTGCACACTTTTTGCAGACACCTTGGTAAAAACAGTCTGGGGAGCATGAAAAAAAAAAAACTGCAAAGATTACGGTCAATATCTAGTTCTTGAACTGTGCTTTCGAAAGGGATAGACGATCCCTTCCGTTTGTCTGCTACTCTCCCGACTCAAATATCTTGGTATCCTCATCTAACGCATGAAGTAGAGGCCGTCCAGATAAATCCCGAATTGTACTCTATGAATCCGATTTAAGCTTTCAGCCATTGTCGGGACAGCCGTTCCAATCCCTTGGAGTAACATTTAATGCTCGAATGTGCCTACGTAGTCACACTGAAAAGACTTTATTCACTTGTAGACCTTGGCTAGACGTCTCACCCCCTAAAGTTAAAACGATGCGTCTCAGACGCATCTTCTGATCATGCACAGACTGTCGCAAGTATCCTATAAACTGGTGAATCATGTGTATTAACATCATCTCCTGTCGGTTCCAATTCACTGTCGACGGCTCTCGCTGAAGATGGGCAGGACCAACGGTCAGTACCGGTGGTGAGTACCGCTGATAGTTATGAACATTTTGCCGGCGAGTTTACCTTGAAACTCTGTTTTGGTGCGCGACGGCACCATAAATTTATCGTTACCAGCTCAATGCATTGCGTCCATGGTGGTTTGTGCAGAGCGCGCTTCATGCGCACCGAAGGCGACTCAGAGGTACATCTGTCGTCGACTTGCCAATGTTCGATGTTCATGGCGGACAAGGAACTTGCGCCGCCGGTTCTTCGACATCGAACACAAGCATTCCTCAAGTTTGTGTATCGCAGGACCCGAGGTTAAACGCAGTCGGGGATGTGGATTCTACAGAAAACGGGAAGGTGTTCAGCCAGACGTCTCAAGACGTTATACACGCGAAGAGCGAAGGGTTCAACGGTTGTGCTCAGTACTTCGCTCGTTATCGCAGGATTAACTTCATGTCTCGTTGCAATGGATGCGACAGTACCCTCACGGACTTTCTATTTCGCTGTCGAGGAGTGGACCCAGAGCTACAGAAAAGAGCCTCAGCCCGGACACTGGAATTTTTGGGAAAGCCCGTCGGGTGGGCGTTCCAAGTGCCACCGGAGTTCCATGCCAGCATGTGGGTACTGATTCGGAGCGAAAAAAGTGTGCGGGCATCCAACGCCGGCCAATAGTTCATCTGATCTGGAAACCCAAATAATTCTATTTCATAGATAGAGTGAGTAATGTGTAGATAGAAAGAGTGTGCGCCACATAGATATGTCACAGATCAGAGAAATCTGCCGCTCGTCGGAGCTTGGCTGGGTACGAGACTCGGAGAACGTCAGGGACTTTGCGGTCCAGGGCATCCGGAAGAATGCCTTCAATTTTGAAGCTCCCTGAGACATCTATGAGTACGCGGAAGACGGGCGGTGTGGGTCGAATGCGTACACTTGTAGTGGCCCTGCACTCTGGCGTGATATTCAACCACACCCAACCTTTTGCGATGCCCGCACACAGTGATGCGGGCTTCGCTGGAAACTGAGACACTAAGGGTCAGCAGCGAACGAGTTTGAGCGAAAGTACCACGCACTTGTGAGTCGTTTGTCACAATTTTATAAGGTTCCGTCCATAGCTCGCCTCCACCGCGGATTGAAGGGCTGGCCAGCCAGGGACTGAGGGATATGCTGGATTGATGAATTGTCACTTTCTTCAATCGAGCCCCTTACCACTTTGCAGCTGGTCCGAACTCAGGTACGTGCACGAACCAGGAGCGGCCATAACGAGGACATGAGGTAGAATGAGTAAGAGAAGCCAGTACAGTGCCCAAATTGTCATGGGCAGAGCGAGTTAGAGGCGAGTCTCGGTCCGGACGTATCTTTGATCGAACGCATTTCCCGCATTTGCCCTTATTTGATATCAAGGGCCTTGGCCGGCATCGTGGGAGTACACGAGCAAGAGAAAAAAAACAGGAATGAAATTGATAAGCAATGTCAACTGAAGCTTCAGTGATTCCGTGAATTTTTGAGCAAGAGGAAGACGGGGAGGAAGCACACGATAAATACTGACATCTGCAATAATATTTCGGCATCTCGGCAACCGGTGTTTCCTTTGCTGCGAAGTTGAGTATGGCTCGAGTAGAGAGCTAGACCTCAGGAAAGCTCTGCCGAGAACTTTAAATTGTCATGTCGTTCGACGGGGATTTTATTTTTCTAGTTTTCCCTGGTGGTTCATTAATGATCAGAGAAATGTTGAACTTGGCCTGCCAAAACTGCCGTTCATTATTAATTCTGAGGGATTCAGATGTAGAGCTCCTCCAGTGAGTAGATAGACTCATACTGTCGCTCCAAATACCCATCAAGTACTACTTCTTACCAAAAATTGGCAACAGCCACTAACACTGCTTATATCGAACTGAGTTGAAAGGTCGTCTACATCTTCTAGCAAATTCAAACAACAATGCACTATGCGTTGTACAAACCCAATTGAATTGCCTTGATCTCCAGCGCCTAATGAGAGGTTAAATGCATTTATGTCCATGGAGAACAACACACACCATCTGCTTCGAGTAGAACCGTGACACGGCAAAATTACCAGCAGCAAACCAGAGCTGAAAAGTTTATTATTTAGATTTTTGGTTGGATTCAGAGGTAAATGATGGGCACATACCCCGGGATGACCAGAAGCGCGATAGCAACCGCGGACCTCGCCCTCTTCGTCAGTCCCCCACACTGGATTCGTTTGGTCGATAACACGGTCCGAGAACAAGGCGCGCATGTTGTCACGGATGCTCTGGTATGACGTGCTGCTCTGGGTCAAAAGCAAGTGTAAGAAACAAAGCCTGGTACGCACGCGTATATCACAACGTCGGCGGGAAGCGACGAGCCGTCGGTGAAAATGAGCGAGTTCTCTGTGAACCGAGCAGCTTCAACACCCTGCTTTATTTTGATTTTTCCCTCTCTGATGAGCTGCGCGCAGCCGACATCTAGCCCTATGTAGTCAAGTTAGCGACACGGAAGGATTGAGAGATGCGGTCGTTACAATAGCCTACAAAGTGAAACGTTCAATCACAGCGCATGCACGATGAGATAAAGCCCACCTCCGAATCTCTCGAACATGAGCGCATACGCCCCGGAGCCATCACCCATATTCAACTTCAGGCCGGCCTCTCTCAAGCCCCGGTGCGTCTCCTTCTCCGCCTCCCACATATCTGCCTCATGCGCCCTCAAGATGCGCTTCATCAGCAGGAGCGGAACCGCGTTCTGCTTGAAGTCCGCCACGTCCGTGGGCACGTTCGGAGGCCACATCTGCTCCATGGCCACACGTGCGACCGCCGAGGAGACCACGCACGTCGAGGAGCGCTGCACCATGGTCACGGACTGTGCGCCGTGGAACGAAACGTCCTGGCAGATGTCTGCGGCGCTGTTCCCCGCGCCGATGACGATGACGCGCTTCCCTACGAACGGCGCGCCCCCGCCGTAGTACCCTGCATGGAGTGTTATGCCTTTGAAGCGCCCGGGCTCGCGGATGACGGGATAGAGCGGGGCGCCGAGCGTCCCGGCGGCGACCACGATGTGTGCGGGCGGATCGTAACGTGTGTACCCTCGCGGTCGATTACGACTGTCCAGCGCTTGGAAACAGGATCGTACGTCGGCGTCGGTAGGGGCCGCGAGTTGGTCCAAATGACGAGGTCGTCGGATTCGGCATACTGTTCCAGCCAGTGGGCTAGCTTATCGCGCGGCGTGAAGATCGGCCAATTATCGTGGTACGGCTGATATAGCACTTTCGCCACCGGTAAATTCTTGTAAAGGCCAACATTGAAACATAGAACCTACTAGTATGCTGAGCCTTGATGGAGTGGAGCGTGAGCGTTGGGTATCTTTGAAGAACATCAGATTCGGATTCACCGCCGAAAAAAAGCGGAGGTCGGTGCGGTTTCCACAAATTTTACCTACCTCTCGCGCCAGTTATCCCCAACCCGAAGGTTTTTCTCGACGATCAGAGTGGGGATATTCATTTGCTTGAAACGCGCCCCCATATTGAGGCCCGTTTGTCCAGCACCGACTATAAAAATCTTAGCAAAGGCGAGGAAGGCAACCATGAACCGGGACATACTGATAAGGACATAGGGATCCTGCTCTATTTTCACGCGTCTTTCTCGGACGATGTCTGACCAGGCGAGGGTGTGTCCCCCGTAGACCCCCTCCTCAGGACCGGCTTCCTCATGTCCTCTGATATCTCCCAGCATCATGAAGACAGCATTTGCCAGCCATTCTCCAGATTCCGTCGGATTCAAAACCACGTATCCCTGCCCAGGCCCAATGGCGGTCTCGAACGTGAATCCAGATGTGATAGTCGAGCTAGCGGCCGTGAACTCGGGAGTCAGATGCGGCCGTTCGTCCAATTTAACGCTGTGGATGGACGTTGAAGACCCAGCGTTCAGATATTCGCCAATCTTGGCGCGCCCGCTGAGAGTGCGATTGGACCAGGTAAAGACCAGGATGTCTCGCAGGAAGCCGTCTGGGTGGAAACAAGTGGTGGCTCGTGTAACGTCAGATGCGGCTATGGCCAGGCCAAACCGCTGAAGCCAAGAGGATGCAATTTCAGGGTAGCGGGTGGACATGGTGGGCATCTTTCAGGATGAATACAAGGTGGTGCGATTGGGTTGCGAGAACAATATTTGGTCAAGGTCAAGAGAGGTAATACCGTAAAGATCTGATGCATGCGCTGCCGTCGACGGTGGGAGAAATCATCGGTTATTGGACGTCAACGTGACGGCCGTAACGGAAGGAGAACAGAAATACTAGTCCAGGGAGGAATCAAGAGGGAATGGCCGGAGGGTGGAGCGGATTCTGCGTGCGCTGTGTGCGAGTGACTTTTAAAAAAAGTATGTCTTAACGTGACGGTGCGGCGCTTTTTTGACAGCGAGACATTGGCGAGACAGCAACTTCTTATAAGTTAACAGGACGTGTGAACAGACGTGGACCGGGTGAGACCGGTAGAGTGATCATTTATTCAAACTCCGCCGGATCGGCCCGCGGCACTGACACTAGAATTAGTACGGAGACCCAGGCAAGACGAGGTCACTAGCTGAAACCTTCGTGTCAGCTTGTCCCATACAAAGCTGACAGCAGGGGCCGACAATTGATTGTCATCGGCTCCTACTGTATGCCATATTGCGAACTCCAAACGGCACTGGTATCTCCTCAACTTTGCTTGACTCTCGAGGTCGTGAGTCACAGTCAGAGCCACTGTTCACTATGTATTTATTGCCATCCTGACAAACATTTCTGCTTCAGAATTTGAATTCTCTAGCTCACCTGATGCTTTGTGCGGCCATTGCTCCCCTTGATGCATATCAATTTACGTTGGACGTCAAGTTTTTCGGAACATGGCCATAGCTAATGTATATAAAAGGTGGTAAGTTACCCGCTTTCATTCTGTCATCCTGCCCAGCATGTTCAAGCTTGCCTCCATGGCAGGGCCGATTTCTGCGCTCACAGTCCTTGTTCTCGCTGCGACCCTTCTTACGGTCCAAGCTACCCCATGGCAGCCTACAATTCGTGGTTGCGCGGCACAGATAACTTCGAATGGCGACGTGTTCAAGCTCGTTGGCACCGATACATTCAGCCAGTTTATTCAGTGCGAGTACGTACACTTCAATTCTCTGAGGTTTCATTTCGAACTAAGTTCCGTTCAACCAACTAAAGCTACCTGCATGATAACGGCGGCGGTAGCTCATCCGAGGCATACTGCTTCTATGTGCGCTTGCTTCCCATGCCGTTTTTCTCTTGTTATTTTCCTGAACTCGTCTCTCTCGCAGGACTTTAACAACTACACACTGTATCACTATCCGAACACCCCGCTCCCAGTCGATAGCAACCCAAGCTGCCCAACAACTTGCCCACTCGCGGGTTCCTACCTGATCAAGACATCGACGGAGCTTCCTGGTCAGTGTGTTACAATGACATCCAACGCCGATGGTGCCCCCGTCCAAATCCGGGTCGGTTCTCCGTATTCCTAGTTTTCTCCCTCTCCGCCTGTCCTAAGTTTGCCCTCAGGATTGTGACTACCGCCACGGCAACCCTGGTCAGAAATGGGCCTTCAACGGGTCCATCATGTTCCAGGGCGACAAATGCATCGACGTCAAAGACGGCGTTAACGCCAACGGTGTGCGGCTTCAAACCTGGACGTGTGTAGACGGTGCCGCGAACCAGCAGTTTTTGCACCACGGCCGAAGCGTCGTGACGCTGCCCACCGAGTTCATCAGCTGGTACGCGCATCCAGGTCTGTGCATGGACCTCACGGACGGAATTAACGTTAGTGGGAATCCGGTATGTTGTTGAACTTTTTGGTCTCGATCGACTCGTACAGACGATTGCGATACTTGTAGGTTCAAATGTGGGCGTGCGATTTCGAGAATCCAAATCAGGTTCGTACAATAATGGTCAAATAATTCAGAGTTCACTGACGCTCAACCAACACCGTAGATCTGGCAGCTGGAGCCAGTTATTTGAGCTTCACCCACTCCTTGGGAAAAGCGAAGTGGCTATGGACACGCATTAACTACATGTGTGGTACTGTGCTGAAAGGACATTCCGATGAAATAAGATCATTATGCATTATGAGAAATCCAAGGGAGCGGAAGTCAAATCCTTTTAATGTGTAGCCAGATGTTCCTCCTTCCACGTATATTGGAATTTTCAGACACGATCGCTTTCGTCGGATAAAATTTTGATGAGGAGCACATTGTCATAGCCTCTGGGCCGAAACATGCATGCAGAGCATAGAGGTTTGAGGGGCGTATGACCAGCGTAACGATCACGAAGTACTGAATATTTCAATTGGCCGTGGTGTTGTTCAATTTTATTTCTCATGACACAATGGTTATTGGACATATTCTGGTCGGCGACACTATGGACATTGGCTGGAGTCCTCGATTAGTCCTTGATGTGTGTTGACCAGTAGCAGAAGGAGGTAACGCCCCCGGAATATTTATTCAATACTCCCACGGTTTGTTTCGAGATGTATGTTTGATTGAATATTCGTTTACACGAGCATGCAAAAATCAACGCGTTTGTTCACATTAAACAATCTTGACACCCTGTGTAACGCTCCATTTTCTTGGCCCACGTTAAAAAAGACTGAATCATTCAACGCATAGGTTAACATGGCGGGTTGATCACATTCAGTTACACTACATAATTATTTTGTTCGAAACTGGCTTTATTCTCCATCTCGGTCGCCGTTTCTCCGAACTGAACACGGGACAGCTCAACATTGGATGCAATCTGCGTCACTTGTGTAATCTGGACGCCGTTGGGCAAAGCCATATGTGTCTCCTGCATTAACGAGTGCTCCAAAGCGAGGAATATAAATCACCGCGGCTGTCAGGTGCAAAGATGGCAGGCCCGAAACCTCGTTCATTGCGCGAAGCGTGGCCCTGGAGTTCAAACTGCATATAAAGGCCAAGATCAGTTCATGGTTTTGACTGTTCGACATCATTGTCAACTTACCTGGCCAAGAGCGAGTTCGAAAACACTTAAGGGTGTTCATATCGTTAAAATTGCGGAGCAAACTGACGGGACTCACTTCGCGCTTCAATCATGCAAATTGTAACCCAGATAACTACAAAATGGTGAGGATTACACTTTTTTTTCAGCAAGCATACATTTGTCTTTCATTGCGAGAAACTGGAATAAAGTATTCAGATTGCAGGGTTGACAGAGGCATGGACCATACGCAGATCAGTGTTGCGATGGTCATCGCACTAGAAGTTTAAAAATGAGATGCGGGCATAAGGAATAGACTGCAAATCGAACCTTGTGAGCATCCCGGTCTCTGCATGAATTGTGAGCGGGAGTTACAATGTTCAGACTCTTGACGAACCTATGGTCCACGCGACCAGTTTATCCACAAGCGCCAAGGTTCTGCGGCACATAAGGGGTGACTCTGGACTCAAATTTAGATTGAGAAAAAATAAAAACCTCTTTTGTGCATAGGTCCGTTGGCAGAGGAGGATGGTCGCTAGGGCCGCGGTGATTCACATCATTCACAGCGCTGATGCTCCAGGATACTGCTAGGAACCAACCCCACTGTGTCTCAAAGTCGTGCAATGAGGTCATCCGCAGGGCTATATAGAAGACCACGATTCCGCTCAGCATGCGGAGAAACGCCATAACCCAAGTGAGGGAAGGGATGAACAGTTTTTTCGAAAACGCATAGATTCGGTACGAAAAGAACCCTTGCACTGAGACGCATCAGTGTCTGGGTCCCATAGGCAAGGAGAATGTACCGCATGCTCCGATGACACCGCTGAAGAAGTTGGCCGTGGCGAGGGATTTCGGGGCAGGACCAAGAAGGCGTTCCGGGTGTCCATAGTTTGCTATCGTATATACGTATAGCGTTTGCCCGGCGCACACTGCATGTGCAAACTCGCAGAGCCTGTGTACAGATTCATGCTCAGAAACGTCGACATGGTCTACATGGGTAGGACCTGGGCCGTAAGTGGCGCGTACCAGATAAAGGTAACCTTTGCCTGATGATCAGTCCAATAATTTTCATGTGGTTGAGCATTTTTACACACCAAAGCCTTGAGTTTACGAGAGTCGTCTGGGAAGCGACTGTAATATATATACGTCTGGGTGGTCATTACCCCGAAGAGCACATAAGAGAACAGGACACCGATTTCGGAGGCACCTGCAAACAAAGGAGAACATTATTTGAAGGACCTACAGCCAACATCTGTGCGCACCGAGAGTGGTGTCGAGATTCAAGGATACAACCGGGTCCATACGGCGAGCGGCTCTTCTTGAGGTGAGGTGAAAAAGAAGGAGGGTCATGGAATATATACTATATAGCCCGAGATAATCATGCTGATGCCAAGATGATCATGCTGATATCGAGATGTTCATGATTCAAATTGGCATAGAAAGAGACTGCGGACTCCATACAACTTGCTTCCTACTCTCATCATCAGTAACTCTTGTGTTTTTCGTTACTCACTTCCAGACTGGCAGAGCACGGGACCTGTACTCAAGTTAGATCTTGAACTAAAGCGCGATGTGGTAGAATATTAAAGACATACGCTTGAGGGCCAGAGGAACTCCGAGTGGGTCGAAGTGAGCCAATATTAATCCAGTTCTCGCTGGTCATGGTCTTCATCGGATTGTCTACATATTAACCACTGAAATAAAATGAGGAGGACTTGATAATCCGGCGAGAAAATCCCGAGTTGGCAGAGAGTTAGGTTTTCGACACAGACGAAACGGGACTTGTGATTCAAATATTCACCCGGGCTCCTCCTGGCGGCACGGATGAGGATGATCTGCCCAGCTTCGGAGTTCTCGCTGACCGACCCTCTTCAGGATAATCACTTTGGTCTCGACGTTGCAAAATCAAAACTGATAAGAACAACTGTAGTTCAGAAAAAGAGGAAAATTAGTTTGATTCCAGAACCATTAAAACAGGAGGGCGACGCAGCGAGTCGAACTTAGACGTCTCACCAATGTAATAGGAGGCAAAAAAAATAGAAGTTTGTACGGGAAGCGAAGACCCAGATGGACGGGACCGGAAGAAAGAACGCGGCACAGTGGGGCGTGCGGGAAGAGGATCCGGGCGGGAAGTATGGCGTTCGAAGACGCATCCACGCGAGCTCTACGACGCGCACGCGAGACGGCGTAAGCACTGTTCACCGTTCAAAGAGGCGAGATCAAGGCATGCAAAGTACGAGTACTTAAAGAAGTGTCCAGAAGGCGCGTGAACGGCGATTCGGCGGTTAGAATCTGGATGCACACCTTACGGCTCGGAGCCGCGCGCTGCGTGCCTGGCGAGGGTACGTCAGACGAGCGGGCGTGTGCGTAATGGAAGTTCTGTGCATGGATAACCTAGGCCTTCAACCTTGTTCTGCGGCCCGCCTGCCTTTCCGAGTCTAAGCTGTGGATATTCGCATTGATATTATTCATTTCCAAACCACTCTACCAGTAAGGTTTTGTAGTGGTTTTGTTTTGGTAGGCCCCCAAGACAGCCACCAGGACAATACAGATACTCAGAGGAAACAATAGTGAAACAACAAGCTTCGCGGGCTTGAATCGCGTGGATAAAGCCAAAGTCTTAGCGAGCACTGTAAGGGAGAACAAAGCAACGAAGGGATTCAAACTCCGCTGATCGTGACTTCCAGATTTGGACGTCCGCGTTTTGCCTCTTTTCGTCCACCAACAAGAGGCGTGTATAAAGCCGCGTGTGCAGCCAGCCATGCCTTCCTTTGCCTTTCGGCCTGTGTCTGACTCTTGTGCTCGCCGTACTTGTTTTTGCTTGCGGAGAACTCTCGAATTACCCGGAGGATAAAGTTCCTCAAGTTTTTAAAGTTCTGCTTTCTTACACCGTGTCGACGGGATGAGCTGTAAGTATTATTTATCCACGTTTAAGAGCAAATCTGACCGGGGGTCCATAGTATCGCCTCATATCAAGCGCCAGACACGCGTTGTGCGCCGAATCTTACCGTCTACGAATATCCGGGCAACAGAGGCTCAAATGGATACAATACAGGCTCTCGAACCAATGCAGTCGGAGGCGAATTCATTTCAAACCAATCTAACGAATACCACGAGCATAAAGGCGAAACGCCGCCAAGGAGTCTCGGACCTGCACATCGCGCCTCTGTCTTCGTTTTCTCTCGGAACCGACCTGGACTGGCGCTTCGCGCACCAGTGTGAATCTGATTCTGCTGGGACGACGAGGAGGTGTTCGAGTTCCCGCGGCCGCCTACATCCGCGCTGGAGGCCCGAGCGCTGTGTTCGCGGTACGCGCATTCGCCGCATTCCAGTATCGATTCGACCATCTCGGGCTGCTCACACGTGTACTCGGGGTGCTCTAGCCCAGCATCGAGCGGGCCTCCGGCGACGCCGACTACCCCCACGTACCCCGGGCAGACGCAGAAGCGCGGCGTTGTGCACTGTAAAAGCATCAAGCCGTTGACCATTGCGAAACGCGCGCGAAGGGGTTCGCCGTCTTTCTCTCTGCCGCCTTCACCCTCTGCGGCTCCCAAGTCGCCCACTTCTTTGGCTTCGGCGTCATCTACGCCTCCGCCCTCTTCGCGCTCTACACCGTTATTTGCGGCAGGGCCTTCTTCTTCTGCTCATGCCTCAGTGGAGAAAGGAGGCGAAGTAGATCCAGCCGATGACGAATACTACGCCGCGCATGCTGGCGCCTTCGTCACGCTTGCACTCCCGCCGCCCCTGCCAGCGGCGTATCCTTTGGTCCGCGGCTCGTCTGCGTCGTTGGCACCAGCGCCTTCTCCAGCGTGCCTAACTACGTTGGCGCCTGCAGCCCCTTCGTTGACGCGGCCCGATTCTGGTATCCTGGCCTCCTCGCCATCGTTAGCCGCAACGGGGATGGTGGATACGACGATGCCGAGAACTGCTTACCTGGACCGCGTGTCCATGCGCCCCACCCGCGCACCGCCGCCGCCGCCGCCTTTCGTCGCGTCCCCCTACTCTTCGTTTCCCGCCGTTTCTACGGCTTCCTCTAGCTTTAACCCCGCGCCTGGCTCCCATTCGCGCACAGGGTCGGGCTCGTCCTCTTCACGATTGGGATCTTCTTCCAAGTCCCCTTCCACCTCTGCGTCGGCGTCGGCTTTTCATTCACGGAATTCCCATCTGCATTCAAGTCCGCATTCGAGTCCTCATTCACGTTCACATTCGCGCTCGACGTCTAATGCGTCGATCTTAAATTCGTCTTCCAGTCACTCGCGCTCGGCGTCTACCGCGTCTTACTCCTTGCCCTCCACTTCCTCTTCCCTCAACTCGAGTCTATCTCGTGCCGCCTCTACTCGTGGCGCCGCTCCTCGTGAGGGGTCGCCTTTGCACCCCTCTTCCTTCATCTCTGCCTCCCCCGCACCCAACGCCTCTTCTTCTTTCGCCAACCCGGCTTCATACACCGCTGCCGCATGTCCGCGTCAAGCCGGCGTGCAAGTCCCCAACTTCTCTCGCCCCACCTCCCTCGCGCTCCTAACAGCGCCCTCAATCATCCTGCCCGCTCGACCTCCGTCACGCACACGCAGAAGCGGGAGCAGCGCGGACCTGACGGAGTGCGACTTTGCCGCCGACTACGCGGCGTATGCGCCGCTCCTGAGAACGCCGACGCCTTCTCCCGTGGCATCGGCATGGTATCTGGGTATGTGTACTCTCGTGTTCGTGATACGGTTTTAACTTTGCATCATAGGCTCAGCGGCGAGTACGAATCGGAGTGCGAGTGAAGAGGCGTCCAGTGCAGACACCGGAGACCCCGCCGTTTCTCGCAATTCAGACGGGGATGAAGATGTGAACCTAGTGGGTAAGGATGGGGAAGAAGAGGAGTGGGAGCACCGGCTATTCGATCCAGAGGAGGGGAAGACGAGGAGGACGCGCCGCTCTCGCCCCTCGTCGCTCCCGCGCCGTCCCCTTTCCTCTGTCGGATTACTCAGATGACGAGTACGACGAGCACGACGAAAGATGGTACCCGCTTCCGTCTGACACGTCGACATCGTCTTGCGCCTCTTCCGTCCCCGGCCCTTCGTCCTCCACGTCTTCTTGCACCCCGTTGCTCACTCCTTCTCTCCACCCTCCCCCGTCCGCTCGCCAGCACGCACACCCGCCCGCCCACCACCTTGGAGACCACCAGGCCGCTCCCGTGCTCCGCTCGCGCTGGTCATCTTCCACGCTCTCTACCCGCTCCTCCTCGCATGGCCGGGAGAAGACCTTCGCGTTCGCGTGGCGCGGGAGGGCAAGGGACGAAGTCGTCTGCCGCTACTTCTGCAGCAAGAAAGGACCGTGCGCGAAGTGCCAGTTGAAGCTGAGGAGCGTGACGGTCTGGAGAGCTCAAGTAATCGTCCACCACCTCTCCCGCACGATTCCCTGTATCCCTCTCGTATTCGTCCTCATACGGCACTGTGGGTCGTCCTTCGACGCCTGCCTGATTTTTGCGATTTCTTTGAAATTCCATCTTGTATCTGCTGGCACTGCTTTAAATCCCCCACTAAATCTAATGTAACACCATGTCCCTCGTTGTATCTATAACCGATTATTTTGGCTTCTTTCTTCTTGCTTCAATTAATTGGGCTGTGTGTGGCTGTGCTGATGGCATCACCGGCGCTTAACAGGCGCTTGCCCCCAACTTGCCTCCATTATTTTTTCCAAATTTTTTCGAACAAATTTATTTCCGAAGTACATCTGTTGGTCCGACGACTCTAATCGTTCCCAATTTTGAATGGCAGAACGGTTTTTGATTGCTTGAGCGAGGATTTACTTCTCGGCTGTCAATTGGCCGTTGTGCGCTCTCTTCCAATCCTTAATTAATATCGTTGCAAACTTTGGATCTGTGTGCAAAGCGTCGGACGGGTGTCTTTGGGGGAAAATACGTCTTTGGCGTCTTGGCAGAGATGCGAGACGAATGTGTAGTTTTACTCGCGTTTTACTCATCAAGGATACAATTGACGCGAAGTCGTTGTGACGTTTTGCGGGAATATCACAAGTACCGGTCATTATCGCATGGGTGAAAGATGGGCCGCCCACATTGTGCGCATAAGACGCGTACGCACCGTGGTCACTCCAAATTGCTCAAGCAGTAAGTCAAGCTGACAGTAGATGGCAGTCACTAAATTCAGTTTGGGGGGAATACGGTTTTGTGCCTAGGTTCTGGCCCAGGTCCTTGGCCGAGAGGAAGTAAAATACGCAGCTGCCGAAGCTACTGGAACGGCAACAGCGAACAATTAGAGTTTGGTCGAAGTGAACAATAGGAAGCGGAAGTGTGGCTGTGCACTGATCACGTGCATCTACCATTGTTCTTCGCCTCGAGTCTTTTGTGAACAATGGCTTCCCGGAGGTATAAACGGAATGCATTGCAAGGCTTCCTGCACTTATTGTCTCGCCTTTGCTTGCGAGCACCTCCACCTAACGAGCTCGGATCCTCCATAACTTGACGACTTTGAACTCTTGAACGAGATTCTCTAACGACTTACACGATGAGCTGTGCGTTCCCTGTTTCTTTTCATTTATTTTGGCCCGGTTCTGACGATAAATGGTGGTATAGTTTCCTCATATATCAAGCGCCAGTCGCGCGTTATCCGCAGAGGCACCGCGCGCCTCTCGAGCATCGTCGAGGAGCCCAGCAGTGTCCCGGAAAGCAGCAGCACGAAGTCTACTGAAAAGAAAACGAAAAAGAATAGCATGAAGGCGAAAAGGCGGCTTGGGGTCTCGGATCTCTCTATTCCGCATACGTCTCCGTTGTTCACCGCGGTGCAAGGTCTGGATGACGCCGACTGGCGTCTCAGATTGCCCGCCGCTCTTCTGGAGGATGCTAAGGAGGAAGACGCTACGTTTGACTTTCCTCGTCCGCCTTTGCCGATTTTCGAGTCGCCAAGCTCGGATGAAAGCGAGTCCAGCGAGTCCAGCGGGTCGGAGAGCGGTGAGGGAAGCAGGTCCGGGTCAGAAAGCCCGATGTCCAGCGGTATGCCGACGACGCCAACGCCATCCCCCACAACGGAGACCTATGTGGCGACGTCGGAGCTGCAGGCGCAGTGTATCATACGGTGCAAGAGCATCAAGCCGCTGACTATCACCAAACGCTCCGTGTCGCCTATCCCACCTGTGCCTTCCTCATCTACTGCACCGTCTTCTTCGGTATCATCGCCCTCTGAATTAGGTGATGATCAGGAAGATAATGAGGCGTGGCAAGACGATGATGAATATTACGCAGCCCACGCAAGCGGTTTCATCACTCTCGCCCCACCGCTCCCCCCTTCCTTCCCTTGCTCTTCGGCTTTACCCGCTACCCCCGCTACCTCGACAGCGCGTGCGATGCGCCGCGAATCTGCAATTATCCCCGCGTCCACCGCAGCGTCTTTACGCCCTTCTCAGCAGCTCGACCCTACATATGCATCGCATCGCGCCTCAGTGCGCCTTAGCCGCGCAATCAGCATCCCCACGCGTGCGCCGCCGCCCCCGCCGATCATCACTTCTGGCTCTCATTCGCGCTCGGGCTCGTCTTCCGGGACGAATGCGATTAAGCCTGCGCCACCTTCCCGTCCACCGCCCAGGACGCCAGTGCCCATGGATGCGTTGAGCGACGACTACGCAGCGGACTATGCGGCGTACGCGCCTTTGCTTGCTTCTCGGACTCCTTCCCGTACGTCGCTTTCCTTGTTTTCATTGCCCTCTTTGCTGACAATACATTCCAGCTTCCTCCAGCTCCAGCTCCAGCTCGCGCCTTGCGGCGCTTCTCTCCCCTCCTACGCATCATTTCCCTGCAGAGACGCAGGGCGTCCCATCCGATGTAGATATCGACGGCGAAGATGGGGAGTGGGAAGAGTGTGCATATGATTACGACGAGGTGCCGCTCTCACCCCTCGTCGCCTCTGCGCCGTCACCTGAATCTGGGAACATCTCTCCCTCCCCGGATGACCTTGAGAAGGAAGAGCAGGTGGAAGAAGGGGAGAAGTGGACGTTCCCGCCTTCCCCCCTCCCTGCTCCGGGTCCGTACACGGGCTGGCATCCGCGCCCGCGCGCGTCGCAGCTGAAGCTTGCTGTAGAGCCTCTTCTCACTGCCGCACGCTCGGCTTCTCCTTCGCATTCGCCTTCTTCCTGCTCCACATCACTTCCCCGCCAGTCCTCACCCTGCCCGGAAGAGTGCACCCCCGCGCCGCAAACCCCTCCGCTTTGCTCGCGCTGGTCGGCCTCCACGCAGGCCCCGGAAACCCCCGCGCTCCGCTCACGCTGGTCGGCCTCCACAGTAGCGCCGCAAACCCCCGCGCTCCGCTCGCGCTGGTCATCCTCCACCCTGTCTTCCATCCACTCCGCCCACGCGCGCTCCCCCGCCTCGCCGAAGACCTTCTCCTTCGCACGGCGGTACTTCCCCAAGGCGAAGTCCCCGCACCCTAACGCGTCCTTCAAGTCGTCCGCGCCCTCCGCGTACCCCCGCGCGTACCCGAAGCCCATGGGCAGCGCGACCGTCCTCCGCACCCCGCGGCGCAAGCGCAAGCTCACTGTGGACGACGTTCTGGTGGTCGGGCGCCCGCCTGCGCCGTCGGTCCTCGCGTGCACGTCGCCGGATGTCTTTGCCACGCCACCGACACCGTTCTCCGCTATGTCACCCGCGACGCCGTACTCCGCCTCCTCGCAATGGGCCGAATACCCCGCCTCGCCCGCACCGTACGCGATGAACGCGAGCACGCCGAGCCCCGCGCTCTACGCGGCGTACACGACGCAGCGCAGCCCGCGCCGCCGCGCATCGACGGCGTCGAGCCGCAGCGCGTGGTCGTACTCGTCGTCCTTGCCGGCGTCTGCTTCGGGCCACTCCTCGCAGGGCTCGGAGTCAGGGCACAGTGACTGCAGCTCGGGGAGCGAGGGGCTGAGGAGGAAGCCGATTCCCGTGGAGATGTTTTTGCGGTAGTTGGCCGCTCTGTCTTTCTTTTATTCTGATTCTTCCACTTACTTCACGTCTTTCATTCTGATTTTCATGTCCTTGGAGGACTCGCATCTGTTTTCGTCTTACGCCCCGCACACGCACTCACTGTATCTTATATCGTCTACGTATCGTCTCGCTCATTCCACGTAGATATTTAATCTGCACGTCCCACCCACGCACTCGTTGTAGCTATTTTTATTATTCTCTGTTCAATACAATCTGTCTGTCCGACTCTGTTGCTATTTTGTGTGAGCCATTGTGAGCGATGTAGAATCCTTGTGGGCAAAATGGCTGTTCTGGTGGCTGTGTTGATGGCATGACGGCACTCAATTGGCGCTTATATAGCGCTTATATTCGGCAAAGCCTTTTCTTTCCCAACTTCGTCTTCCGAAATGTTCTGTCCTACGCGATTATTTTTCTGCAAATGCCTCCGTTTCTTCAAATGAATCTTCTCTACTCTGCCTATGGAACTGTCATCGGTTGAAGTAAATCAGGTCTCCGAGTCTACTACAGAGATTTTGCGGCGCCGTCTTGGCGCCGTCCATCCGAGTCGCACATTGGGCCTGGTTTTCTATCTTCGCGGCAGCCTGCATAGCACCTGCGCAACTTCGTTTCGCTGATTCCTTGAGCGAAGATTTACGGTCGACCGAATATAGTCTAATTTTTTCTTGCAATCGGGCTGGGCTGCTCATGGGTCATGTTTCAAGATCTGTGTGCAAGGGTATTAACTATCTATGGTAATTTGGACGATCTAGCTTCAGGAGACATGGTTTGCAATGTTGTTTCCTGAGTGTCAATCTCTTCCTCACATCGTCGACGGTCGCAGTGAAGTTGATCTGCTTTCTCTGGATCTATGAGTCTGGGTGTTTCGCTCGCTATCTCTTCAAGTTCTAGGATTTTCGCGATACTGTGCAAGACCTTCTTCGCCAGAAACTTCTTTTAAAGATTTCTGTGGCTGCGGTCGCCGCTTCAAGAAGGGCTTTTCGCAGAGGGACAGAGAAAGTTGTTTTAAAACCTGAACATATAATTTCTGCTCTAGGACAGCTCTTCGTCACCGGGAGAAGAGTTGTATGCGCAAAAAGACACTTAACGCAACTATGAGAAGAATTTCTATACGTTTTTCAACGTCGTCACTCGTGTTGAAATCGAAGTCGCCTCAACTTTGTAAAGCACCAAATAAATGCCCATTCGCTGGTGTTGAAGAAATTATTTACATCCGGGAAATTTCACCGAGGCGGAGTTGTACGATTTAGCGAGCAGACCCGTGTGAATTTTTTTTAAAAATCGTTTGAGGTTTGGGTTTCCCGATTCGGATGTTGTTGATCGTGATTGGGTCCAAACAAAGACCTTTTCTTTTGCCTTTCTGTCCTCGAGTCGCATTGCTTTGCTGATCCTTCGGCAAGACGACAGGAGCTAGCGATGTCCGAAAAGCGCAGAATTCTGGTGGTCTTCGAGGATGATCCAATTGGGAGCGACCCGCTGCAATCCCAGAAGCGACAAAGAAAAATTGCGGTCAGTGGAAAACAGGCTCCACTTCTCCAATTCTTCCAAGGTGACATATCCACAGGTCTCTATTGACGCAAATGCCACAAACAAGGACCTGGCGATCGAGGTAGCGAATATTCTCCAACAACCAAGCGTCGCTTTGGAAATTTCAGGCGGTTTCGAGCTCCGTGACCAAGAGTAAGAGCATCCATTCTGAATTTGCTCGCGGTTAGGTCGCTCATCATGAGCCCAGCGTGATAGCTATGATCGCTGACAACGACATAGTCACAGCAAGATCTGCGAATACAGGCGACGCGGGTCCCAACCTCCTTCCACCAAGCGTCTCGAATTCCGACACCACCGAGCGTTTCAAGATTAAGTTCGTAACCGCTGAACACGCTGTAATCCACGCCAGACAGACGCCCCGAGAACGAAGCGAGCCGGTGAACGGGGTTATTGGTTTCGACGGTGAATTCGTCAGTGGAAATACAACCCTCGTACGCGCGCGTTTTTGTGTTGTATTACAGTTCTGACTCGCGTGGTGGCAGAGGGACCTCGAAAACGAAGCAGCGCGCGTCTTGAAGTGGACGACGGACGTGGACAACGCCGTCTGCGCGCACGACAAGCAATCCGGCTGCAGCTGCCACATCGCCCAGGAAATTGAGCGGTACGGCCTTTCTAGTACGTTCCACTGCCGGTTTAGCGTGGACGGCTCGCCCTGCGGCCATGGCGACTGCCCGTATTCGCACACCGAACTGAGTGGTAGGTCGCCCTACCCATGGTTGTACACCCCCTTTAACGCCGCATAGACTTTATCGCCGCCGCGCCGCCGCATTGCTCTATCTGCGGGGATGCGCTGGGTATGTATATATATCTTCCTTTCGCCGGGTCAGTGCTCACGCAGCCTCAGCGTTCCCTTGCCCTCCGTGTCTAGCTCGCGCAGAGAGAGCCGGAGACGAGCCGGCTTCCGTGCGGTTCTGCCCTTTAGTTCAGGTATGTATTCATGATATCAGCAGCAGATCTACAGTGTTTGATTTCTGCCCGCTCGCTAGAACGCTGGCTGCGAACATGTCCATCACGCTCATTGCGTTGGCCCGCGCACCAGTCCCGCCGTCGCGAGTTGCCCTTCTGGTTGTCCAGTTGCTCGATTTCCCCGCGAGGCCACCGATTTCCACTCACGCGAGCCGCATCTGATCATCGCATGGGACGGTGACAAAATCGACAGGATTTCCGTTCCGTTTCCCGTAGCAAAGGTGGACCAAACGATCACGCTCACCACAGACGCTGTGGTTGAAACTGTCAAGCGCTTCCTTCAAGAACGCCAGTTCGCTGTCCCAGGTCTCTCGCTGCGCATCCATTTCAGGGATCCCGTCGCTGAGTACGTTTAAATTAAAACATATCAGTCTGATGGTCCACGTGCTGCATTTCTGACCTTTTTTTTTTTTGTTCCCCTCAGAACGGTCAGGTTCTCGCGGTCGACACTCGTCAGCGTCTGTCCCACATCAAGCCATCCCCACCAGGGGTACCGTCGATTCTCCCTCTTTGCCGATGAAAGCAACATCCCAAAACCAATTCCGCGTCCTGCCGGCACCGTGGCTTTTTCTGTCGATTTACACACGTCGCACGGACCTATCGTCGCTTGCGGTCGCACCCCGCTCAGAGCGCTTTTCCCCTCGCCTTCAGAATCGATTATACTCTATGCGGTGCAACGGAAGATCGACAGCGCGGACAGCACGGAGATTCCCGAGAAGCGTGGTACGGTTTCTAATTCCAAAGAGAGCATGTATCTCGCAGACGCGGCGTGGCACCCGAGCGTTCCACAAACACCGCGCGGGATTGCGGCGCTCCTTTCTTCGCTGTATCTGTTTGCGCACTCTGTCGCGCAGAAAGGTGTTGTTGGGGAGCGGCGGGTCCTGGCGCTCGCGTACGCGGTGCTAAGGTTCCCGCCCGCCATTCGGACGCGTAAGTCTGCACGGAATGTATTGACCATTACGAACTGCTTATTATTTTTTCCAGTGGCTAGTTTACTGCTGAACAAGGTCCCGCAACCAGAAGAGAAGGCGGCGCTGGCAGAAGCGTTGTTCCATGCGCTGAAAGAGTTCTCGGCGCGTGGCCCGCAGGAGATTACGAGCCGCGAGACGAGGCGCTTCGAAACGGTACGGTGGAATTCTCAAACTTTCCTTCCCTCGTAGTTTGACTTGGTTTAATCTGTTTTCGAAGGTCCGGATCCTTTTGGCGTACATAGCGGGGGCGGCAGACGATGACTCGACTGTTCTCCCTAGAAGTGGCGGTGGTTCAGCAGTTCTCCCGAAACGTCCCGTCGAGGAGATATCTCTCGTCTGCACGCTGTCTCGCAAGCGACTGATAGACCCTGTCTCCTTCAATTCGACATTGGTTGAGCGGAGTGTCGCGGAGCTTCACCTTCCTGGAGGGCCACTGTATCGCCCGATTCCCGCTGCGGCCCCGTCCTCGATGGTGGAATTAGCCGATACCGATGTCGTCCCGCAGCTTCTGGCCCGTCTACAAGGTCTCCCGGCCGTTTCGACGCTCCTGCTCAGGGTAGACGACATCGGCGCAGCACCGCGCCAACTGATGGCTCCATTGGATAGCGCCGCGCGGGATTTCGTTGCAGCGATTCGGCGGGCGAACTTGGGGGATCTCGTCAGCCAGGGACCTCTAGAGCTCAAGTCCGTCGAGGTTATCCCGCCCAGAATCGTCGTCGACCAAGAGGTATGTACACTATCATTCCAAACTTTGCGATACTGACCTGCTTAGGGTCTGCTGGCGGTGTTCACCGGACGGGGATGCGGCACCACCCGCGACGTGAACTTTTTCCGACCAACGTCCGTATTTCATCCGTCGCTTTCTTTGTTATATCCTAATATTATTCCCGTTTGTAATAATGCAGGAACGGAGGCGACACCGAGGTTGACGTCAACGATGTCAGCCATGCGTTGCAGAAGGTTATCCAAGCTCGTAAAATCGAGGACACATGGCAGATAGATTGTTTTGGCGAGGTGTCGACTATTGCGCGCGCGCCGGACGAGGTTCGTCGATTTATTTCGACGTCATGTCATATTCCGAAATCTCCACCCGCAGGCCGTTGTTCTGTGTCTGGACTTGAGCGAATCGATGAACGGGGCATCTGGGGTCGAGAAATCTGCGCACTCAGCTACTGACGCGCCGGCTTTTGATGTTGAGGCAGAGACGATTAAAATCGTGGCAGAAACCGTCGTAAATATGAGCCGTCCGGACGTCGTGCAGAAAGGTGAGATACCAACGTGGGACACCCTGAACTCTTATGCTCACTCTTTCCACAGCGAAGGCGCATTTACATGCGCAGCACCCCAGCTGCCACCGTCCTTGGGCAGTTCTGATGACTCGTCCGGGGCAACAGTTGCTACGTCTTCTCGCTGTTTTGGCATCGAAGGATCTCCTTCGACTCGCATATGACCAGGACAAGAAAGAGGACGATGACGAGTACGAGGATGAGGATGAAGACGTATCAGAGGATCCTCACTCCTCCCGTGACTCTATGCAGCAGGTATTTGTGATCTCTTTGTACGGTGATTCTTAATCTCATGCGCGCATTTAGTTGGCATGTTTTGTATTTGCCGTTGCTAGTACTGCCATGGTCGAAGAATTGCAGGTATACCTGATTCAGCTAGTACGAGATAGTGCAGATATGGATGCGATCGGCGTGGAACCCTACGATGTTCCCCGAAAGTTCATCGATTTCAGGTGAGTGATAGATTATATGATTTTCTTGCCCTGGTTTGAACTATCCGGATAGAACCGGCGACCTTCTCTGCGACCCAGTCCATCCGAATAATGCTCCACTGCGCACCTTCGTCGATCGCACCTCTCAACGGTGGTTTGAACAAGGGCCGTGGCCAGCAGGACACTCTGTTTCGGTCAATATGCCCGCATCTCAATTGAAGAGAGCTATCACGACTTGGGTACGTTTACTTGATTGGTAACGTTCGTGCTGCATAAATATTTTTATAGATTTCCGGTACGGAGCTCCTACCAGAATTCAACGACTCCACGGCTCCCTTCATCACTGTTACCCTCCGGCATCGTGGCGACGAGACTGCGTGGAAGCTTGCACCGGACACACCGAGCCGTACACTATACTCGCTCGCGAACCGCGCCACCCGGGCCATGTACTCGAAATTCACCTTAAGACTCTGCGCGTCCAATACGACCATCGAAGATGATAGTTCTCTTGCCCTTGATTGTACAGCCCTGGTGAACGGCGGTACCGTGGAAATGATTGGATGTGTACCTCATAAGCGACAAGCATGCAACTTCGAAATTGTCACCGGTTTTGGAGGAACGCAAAGACTCATATTGCCGAAAGATACTTCCGTTCTCGCTGTTTTGAGCTACATTGATTGCTGCAACCCCTACTTCCCCGATTTGAGGATCACGGACATCACTCTCTGGTACGTATCCCGTGGCGCGTTCGTTATTGACATTGACATGGTTATTAGCTACGGTGTGAACGATTGCGGAGATGGAATGGAGCGAGGACTAGTCGTGGAAACTGATCTCCTCCTAAGTTGTTTAATCGATTGTTCCGAGTCGCCCTCAATCGCCCTTGAATGTCGTCCGTGCACTCAGTTCGTTCCCCGAGGCGCCCGGCAAGCTCGGGAAAAGAGCAAAAACCTTACTCGACTGCATCTTTTGAAGGAGCTGTTCAACGTTTTCTTAAATCGGGCAGTGAGTTAAAATTCATTTCGTTTTATCCGCTCGTTTATTGATACCATGACTCAGGGGTCCTTCGATACAACTGTGTCCCTCGTCCTCGGACTTGTTACATGTGAGTCACAATTGCATATTATACGACATTCGTTTTCCTGAACATCATTCAGTTTCGGCCGAAGCATCAGTGGAGCAGGAGCTGACACCGATCTTTGAAAACTTCAGACAAAGTTTAGAACGTTCAGAAGCTGGCGGTGATACTGCTATTTACGACGCTCTTGATTCCGCTCGGCGGATGTTAACGCAGTACCGAACTGACCTCCCAAATCTCCGAAAGCGCATCATCATTGTGTCGGACGGTGAGGATACAAGCTCGGATGCTTCAGCTCAGCAAGTGTGTCTTGCGCTGCAACGTGCTCGGGTCATCGTCGATTCCGTTCAAGTGGGCCCAAGGAGCGATCCGGTTTTGCACGCCATATCTGTAGCCACTGGTACACCACAGCTCCTACCATGTCGTCCGTCAGCTGATCCATTTCGTAGGAGGCTATCGTTTCTCACCGAGGACATCGCTCGCTGATGCATTGAGCATTTTCGTATGTCCAAGGTTTCGCTGCTCCGATTATATATACCGATTCGCAATTTCAGGATCTCGAGACGATGTTATATTCGGGAGAGCGCCCACCGCGCGCTCGCATGCCGTTCGTTACGTCAACTCTCAGCTGCGCCTGTATCAAAACATGCATGTGCACCGTGTGGACATGATTACGCTCGATAAATTCCCTCCAAGAGCCGAACACCCTTTGCTGAAACAGCCAGTCAAGGCCGCTGCTAGTTCTGTTGGAATGACGGGCGGGGGAGATGACCGCATGAAGCGGATTATGCGCGAGGTAATCCACGATCCGTGCAACCGAAGCAGTCCATGCTCATGTTTCTCCTTTCTGTTCTTCAGATAAAAGCCGTCGTCACCGACCCACACCCCAACATTGACCTGTACTTTAACGACAGCGACATGTCGTTCTCAAGATCATCTTGGAGGTGCGTCTACTTACTTTTGCTGCTGAGGGTATTCAATGTTGACCGAATGGAAGGCACCGAACGATGACGATAACTGCCCCTACAAAGGCGGGACTTTCCTGCTGACGTGCGATCTACCCGTGGGATATCCGCGCGATCCACCAGAGGTTCGCTTCGTCACGTTTATTATGCACCCCAATGTAAGAGTCTCCGTACTATGCTATCATGCTCTCCTTTTCCCTATGTACTGATGATCTCGTATTCGTATTAGGTTTCAAAGCAAGGGAAGGTGAGATGCCCCGACTTTTTATTATTCCCCGGACTCGGAATTAACGGTGTGTAAATCTAATGCCCAGGTCTGCATTGCAGAGCTAGGGCGTCTTTGGTATTATTGGTTCTGCACACCGCACGGAATGAGTTACTTATGAGAGTGGCCAGGTCATCCGACATCACCCTGAAGGAGATATTCAGCCTCGTTTATGGGACGCTGCTCACGCCGGATCTCGAGAATCCGCTGGAGATACAGGCGTCGTTGAAATATTGTGAGCACAGCACATGATAAGTATTTTGTTTTTAGCAGCTCTGATGCTTTGATTTAAAGATGAGGACGACGGCACGTACGCGCTTGCGGTGGCCAAGGCCATCGCGACGCATGCGTCGAAGACGCGGGCACAGTGGAGAGAGGAGCTCGACGAATAAGTTACTTACTGACCTGATTGATGAGCATGAGATTGAAGATTGAAGATTGAAGAGTGTCGAGTTTTACTGACATATGTAGGTTATCTTGGACGTGTATCCGCCACATTGATGTGGAACGAATTCATCTTGAGTTTCTTGAGAATCACTTCCGCATCGTTGCAACAGTAAAAATCGGCGACTCTTTTTCATGTCCCCACTAGATACCAAGATGAGGGCTCATTCGTTCGTGGAAGTCGACATCGTTGGCCTGTGTAAGAGAGACAACAAATGCGGAAGAGCTGGATAATATATAACGCAGTAGCGGAAGTCTATTGTATTCACCTAGTTAATATATAACTAGGTACGAGTCAGTAAAGAAGTAATTATGGAAATCGGCTCGCCGCACGATCTAGTCTCTTATAAACAGACGCTACAACAATCTGGTGCTCGTACCTCGCATGTTGTCGCACGATCAGTCTCCCAGTCTTCGCGCACGGAAGTCTGAGGGAGAAGTTGAGTACAGATGAATATATATTGCAGACGAGTTCCTGACAACTTCACCTCTGTATAAATTACGACTATCTGTCGCTCCGTCCATCCAAAGCCTTTTCAATCTCCGGTCTCAGCTTCAATGATTGGTTTGATGCCACTCGATCAGGTGGGCAAAAAAAAAAAAGTCATTGGGTATTAGCAGTCCCAAGTTAAAATAAAATAATGGTCAGCTCCTGCGTCCACAAGTGACGTGGGATGCATACTGCAGTCTCGTCAAGCCCTCCGCTCCACAAAATCACCATTCCATCACTTCTCCTTCAGATACACTCGCGACATGGGAAATTCAGTGTTTGCGGTAGGAAATTGGTTTATGATTTATTTACAGCTCGCTCGGCCACTGAAGACGGTCAACTGGAGCCAAATTTCCGCTCTATAACAGCAGATTTGACCTAAGTTTCAAGGTCAACCGCCCTCTTGTATGACTGCAGGTTAAGTACATACAAGTAATTTACTACAAGATCCACATCAAGGGAAATCCAGAATCTATAGCAGTGGGGAGAGCAAAGAATTCGGGCGGAGAAAGAGTGTGCTACCCTTATAATTATTTAACAATTGCAAATCTTCGGGGAGCTACGTCACCGGCATCAATCGATCATCCAACGGCAGCTTTGGTCGTGTTTGGCTCGCAGATGGGGTCGGTTCCTGTTTTCGAAATCCTAAGGCTTTCTTCCACAATTAATATTAAAAAAACTGAATCGACAGTCCACAAGAAAATTGGTCAAAAAATGCCCTGACGTAGCCAAATCTATTTTTTTTCCCAATCCTTTAAGCCACCTTGCCACTCTGCCGAACAAGCAAATATATTGACGATTCTCATTAGATTGTTCGTGAATTTGGCTACGTCACATTCTTCGCCATCTATTTCTCTCCATTTTTGTCTGCAAAACCTCTCAATTTTATTGAGAGGGAAAAAAGTTATAAGCTTTTTCGTACCAGTAACTTAACGCGTGCTGTCACATGTGTGACACTATACGTCACCGCTTTAATCTTGCGACGCGTCGACTTGAGCAGCCTTTCCTTCCTCGTATCTGGCCCTATCACTACTCTACGAGCCTCAGACAAGTACATAAAGTTTCCGGGTACGTGCTTCTCGACATGTTGCGTCCCAAAAAACGGCAGGCATTAGCACGTCAGGCTATTGAAGCAAGGCACAATCACGGCGACTCGATTGACCCCAGTGACAGCGAGAATGACGAGAATGTGTCTCCCAATCCTCCTCCACTGCACCCGGCCACCAAGCCAAAGTCTATGAAGGCCCAGATTGTCGAGAAGGATCTTCGGATCACGGAGTTGGAGAGCATTACCTCGGCGCTTCGTAACGAAGTCTCGCATCTACAGTCCACTGTACAGCATGTCAAGAGCGAACATACCACCCTTCTTGAGAAGCACCGCATCCTCACCATTGCAAACCGATCCCTTGTGTCCCTCAAACGCAAAGCAGAGACCAATTCACGTGAGGAGCTTGCCCGAAGGCAGAAGAGGATTCGGCGCCTAGAGAGAGAGAGCAACACAAAGGGGAGGATAGCTTGGCTGAGGTTCTTGGTCTGAAGGGCTCAATCGACATCAAATCCCATCATATCATCGACCTCGAGCGGGATCTTGCCGCAGCTACCAATCAAATCAGCTCTCATCATACCACCATCTCTTCCCTTCAACTTTCCCTTCGCGACAAACAAACCTCTTTGACTGCTGTTCGAAACCGTTGTTATGCTATCCAAAAACAAGTCCAGCGCACGAAAAGAACTCTCAAGGAGACTAGAATCGCGTATAAAGCACTGCAGACTTGGCAACCAACCAAAAATGGACAATATACTGCGGCTGCACGCGCGCTTGCTCGGGATTTGACTCAAGCGGGATGCTCATCTGGCAAGATCGCTTTTGCAGTGGAAAGCTGCGCTCGAGCATTTGGCATTGATATTCGACGGCGGTTTATGAGTGCGCGCACTGTAGGCCGTGTTATTGACGAGGGCGGGAAGTACGGAGAGATACAGTTGGCGCGCGAAATTTTAAATGCCCCAGGTAAGATTATTCTGGTGTCATATTCCGCAGTCTGAGTGTTCTCGTTAGGCTTTGTAGAAAGCTCAGATGGAACCACTCTGCGCGGAATTACTGTCGAATCACGGCATGTTACGCTTCTCGTCCCATCCTATGCGCCCGATGTCGACGACTCTGACCAATCAACTTGGCAACACCGGACTCGATTTGTTGAGGTCGCCCCTGCCCTTGACCATACTGCCCGGCGTCAGTTTGAAGGAACTGTTGAAGCTGCAAATCGAATCGCAGACGTCTATAGCAGGAGCCCATTAGCAGCTCAGGAGCAAAGGTTGATGGACAAGAATGATTACTGGCGCAAAAAACTCGCCGAAGGGAAGGACCATGCTGCCGATGGGAAAAAAGCATTCAAATTCTCTGCTGCTCACAAGAGGAACATCGTGATCCAGGACCTTGGCCGGGCAGCGATGGAAGATGAAGACATTACGACTAGCCGTATCCTCTCATCAATGCTCGAGATAACCGACGAAGACGTTGCTAGCGCTGGGAATATCTCTGTGGATCAAGTATCAGCGTTGTATGATGCACGCTCATCTGAAAACCAGCTCTCACATCCGCTAATAGGTCCTCTGAGGCTCAGGCTAAGCTTTCGGAAGCAGCACTCGAACAAAAACTAGGAGAGGACAAATTCGAAACCCTTACACCCGAGAAGCAGGCCAACTTGTGCACCCACGCGTTCGGCGGCTGTTGCATGCATAAGGATTTAAATGTGCTCCAAATCGGCTATAATGCCGTGCAGTCTGTTTATTCTACGCATTCTCTTCCACCCCCTGTACTTCTCGCTAACAAGGCCCATGCAGCAACCATCAAGATCGGTTCCAACGATTTAGACAACGCTACCGTACGTGCCGCAGTGGAATCTAGCACCTGTGGTGCAATCAAGCTGCTACAGCTCATTGGCGCAGTTCTCCGACACAAAGATGGCGAGCGCGGGTATCAAGACAAATGTGCGATCTTCATGCGGCTGCGCAAACTGGAGTTATACGACCTCGATGAAGCCAACAAATTCCCTGATGTCTCGAATACACGATACGGCTGCTTTTCTTATGCCGCTGCAGAGGTCGTTTGCTTCCATGGCCTAATTCAAGAACTTATCCAGGAAATTATTGACGGTAAAGCGAAGTCTGGGCAACCTAATCACATGGAACAGAACATTTTGAAGGGGCTGAATTGCGATGTAACAATGACAGAACTGGTTGCCTTGGCTCTTTATGGTGTATCCGTCTCCTGGCCTTACATGGCAACTGTTCGCGGTACGAAGGACCACCCAATCAACCTGCTCTCTCTCACTTCTATCCACCGCAAACTCCCGACCTTCTGTGCCCATGTTGCTGCTCATCCCTACATTCTTTTGGACCCGACAACACCCTTGGCAACACTCACAATTGACGGAAAGCCCTTCCGCCATGACTTTTTGCTCACAATGATCGGCGAACTTCGTCCTCACCTTCCAAATCTGTTACTGATCATCTCAACAATGTTCTCAGGCTGCGAGAGCGGTTGGATTCGTTTCACACCCGAGTTTCATGTCGGCGGTACCTTCGATCTCCTCACGCCGTGGCAACGTGCGTCACTGTTCATTCCTTCGACAAACTGCCATAACGAGGGCAAACTCGGATCCCACACTTCATACATGCGCCATCGTCCCAATAGCACCTCAGAATCGTACTCCAACCAGACCCGCCTGGAACACAACAATACCGAGGCCTTTATAAAAAAGTGCTGTGACGAGGCAGTTGAGAAATTTGTCATTCGGGAGGTTCGGAAGGTTGGGAGGAGTGGAGGGCGAGCGAAATTCCGGCGCGAATGGTTGGCTCTGCAGAGGGAAAAAGCGGAGAATGGCCGTGCACGACGCGAGAAGGCGGCAGTGAAGAAGCGGACGAAAGCGGCGCGACTGGCAGCAACACAACTCGAGTTGGATGTTGGCAAAATCCAAGCGATGTCATCGCGTCTCTTGAAGGATCAGTTGGCTGTCTACCGTGATGTCTTGAAGGATTCCGTCGTCTCCAAGATGCTTTGGAAGAACATGGCCACTGTAGCAGTCCGCCGGGAGCTAGTATTGGGCGCCCGAGATCGTGAGATGGTGCGGCAGTAAGTTGTCATTCTTCTCATTCAGCCAATTTTTAAAATGTTGTAGACGTTCTGAAACTTCAACCTCGTCTTCCGAAGCTGTCACTATGGACTCGGACGACATGGTTGTTGACGAGTTTGGGTATTGTGCAGATGACGACGCTGAATGGGAAGATGTCACTGAATAATAATAATAATTGCTCCAATTATGATTCTTTTTTTGGGTCCACATAGGCATGGATGAAATGTACACTTTACTCAGCAGCAGTTTGGTGACCTACTGCCTGTGGAAGGTAGAACACGTCGGAACATGAAAAGTTGAGCAGTGATTGGGTATAAACAAGAACAAACACGGCGCTCCGATCAACGGCCGTGCCGGTCCCCACCTAGTAGTAGTACGTGGCTGCAGGTTGATAATCAGCTGCGAGGTACTGCGTACTATACCGCGGTCGGCAATACCGACTGGTGAGCTGAGTAATGGAGGAGATCTTTTGCACTACCAACTTCGGCTTCGATGCTGCGATGCTGTGAGGAAACCTGGACAGAAAAGCTTAAGGATGAATGCGGTTTCTCACCCGGTGTACCGTGGTTGAGATTTGCTGCGATGTCCCGTAGCAATTCTGCGGCGCAGTGCGCAGGGTTGAAATGGGGATATCTTCAATGCAAATAAGGAAAGAAAGAAAGAGTCTTCGAGGACGAGATTGGAGATGGAGGAAAGTACAAACATGTTCAAAGAATCGGGGAGCCTTTCGTTAAAGAACGGTTAAGTAATAACCAGAAGGGAAATGATAGAATCTGGAATGCCCGTTGACCACCAATAAGAATAATCCTTCAAGTTGCTGTCTACCTGCAGGTACTTATACCGCTGCGTCGACACAAGGTTGGCGGTCGCCAACAGCCTGAAGTTGTAGCTGAACCGTAACTGATCTTGTGAGTTGAACTGAAACTGGACTCGCCCACCAAGTAATCAGATCCCACTTCTAATATCATTAGTTAGTTTAACGTTCGACTTCCGGCGTACTTCGCGTTACTCGGGATAGTGTAGGGTAGTAATACCCAGAACAACGAGGAAAATTTAGACCTCGTATAAATATTATTATTGATGGCATCCCAAGTTCTATGTCCTCGACATCGAGTTTCGAGTCTATGACAGGGATTCAGAGGAACTATGTATGGTTGAGGATCTTGATTGATTCTTGGGTTTGGAGTCACTTCCATCGCGAGACCGTGGGCACGATGATACGCAGGATGGCTGCAATCGGAGGCGCGTGGGGGTTCATCGACGGGTCAAGACGGGTCCGGTAAATTGGACAGCTGTATCCTCCTCCGTTTTGAGGATGATTTAAGACCTGATGATCTTGAAGACCACCTTGAATCCACCCGTCGACAACAGGCGACGGACGGGTACGGAAAGATCGGCTGTTTTTGTGCCGGCTCGTCCCTTAAACAGACAGCCAAGCCTCGTCACCTAACGATAACGATCTAAAGTGCGCAGCTGCTAATAGCGCTCAATGGCAGGTGTTGGGCAATTGTTCTTCGAGAATACGCGCGTTCGCCGGCATTACAGGAAATCTCAGATGGCGCAGTACTGGTCTTGGCGCAGCTTGTGGCGCAGTACTACACCAAACCAGAAAACCTCTCACTTACTAGTAGTTGCTGGTTTGGTGCCTGAGTAAAGAGAGGGTCAGAAACGTGGAAAGCAAAAAACGTAGCCTGTTGAGTTGTTGAGTACCCCTCGCGTAGAAATGCCTCGTTAACTTGGATTCAGTTAACACGTAGAATTATCGGAATAGCTCGGAAGGGCGGACCGAAATGGAGATCAATACCAGACGCGCGTTCGGCAATGCGGTTGCGGTGATCATAGTCATGGGTTTGACTCATCGGCAGAAAGGAGCAGAGAGATTATATAACGGTCTCCTTTGAGCACGTTACACGGTGTCTTTCTTTTCGCCATGTCGAATCCCCGCCGAGCAACGAAGGCGCGACTCTGAACGGCTCCGCTCCCTCCATTACAAGGGTTGATGAAAAAGAGAAAGTCTCTCCGTCGGAACCTCGGGCTCCAACTCCACAAGTAGATGACGCGGATTTTCCTCATGGCTTGAAGTTGGCCGTTCTCATGCTCGCTCTTTGTCTCGCTGTGTTCCTTGTTGCCCTTGTAAGTTTGAACCGAGATGATGGCTCATCGCACCAACGGCTTGATTTTTTTTAAGGATAATACGATCATCGCGACGGCAATACCCAAAATCACGGACCAGTTCAAGTCTCTCGACGATGTCGGTTGGGTGAGTTCAAATTAGCGATCGTCATGATTTTGGCTCATTCTCCCTCCTAGTACGGAAGCGCGTAAGTTCCTCCGCCCTTGATCATATAAGCGCTCATTTTGGCCCTGTCTCCAGTTATCTACTTGTATATCCTTTTGCTGTCAGGTCTGTCCTGCCGCTAATTCTCAACAGGCCATAGCTGCGACCCAACTGCTTTTCGGCAAATTTTATACCTTCCTCCCCATCAAATCGGTGAGAATCCATCCGATTTTTTTTTGTTCCAGCTAACTCGCTGCTAGGTATTCATAACTGCCATCTCTCTCTTTGAAATTGGCTCGCTCATCTGTGGCGTTGCCCCGAATTCCAAAGCTCTTATCATTGGGAGAGCAGTAGCTGGGTTAGGGAGCGCCGGGATTTTCACTGGAGCACTTATCAGTCAGTCCAGAACATATATATTCCGATCCTTTAACTCGTGCTAACGAATTTTTACAGTTATTGGTCAGTTCAGAACAACACATGTCCGCATGGCTTCTCGTGCTGAGGCATCTTCGCAGCGCACTCCGTCCCATTAGCCAAGCGCCCCGTTTACACTGGCTTGATAGGAGGGATGTACGGTCTAGCCAGCGTCGCGGGACCGCTCATGGGTGGGGCATTCACCGATAAAGTGACCTGGCGCTGGTATATCGATCCCTTTTTCTCCTTCTGCGTTGTCCTAACTCCATCCTTCTAGGTGTTTCTACAGTATTTCCTCTCTCCTTACGTCTCTTTCGTCGTGCTGAGTGCCAATCGTCTAGTCAATCTCCCCGTGGGCGCAGTGGCGCTTATCGTCATTACGTTCTTTTTCAAGATGCCCAAGAGCGCGGACCACAAGCCGACGGACATGCCCCTGCGGCAGAGGATAGGGCAGTTCGATCCCTGGTAGGTCTTTCATCCGCAGGCTATTCTTCTTCTCCGTGAGCTGGCATCGTGACACGCATCTGTAGGGGCACACTCGTGTTTATTCCCGCCATCATCAGCTTGCTCCTCGCGCTGCAATGGGGCGGCTCGAAATACGAGTGGAAAAACGGCCGCATCATCGCGCTCTTTGTCATCTTCGGCGTCTTCATTAGCGCGTTCATCGCGATCCAGTGAGTACATTCATTCTAATTTCTGTTCCACCAACTATCCTCCACCCCTCCCTCCTCTACTATATGTACGTGTGGGTGTGGACGCTGATCATGATTTAAAAAAATCCTAGAATCTGGCAACAAGAAAACGCCACCGTCCCGCCCCGTATCCTCACGAAGCGCAGCATCTGGACCGGAGGCTGGTTTTCGTTTTGTTTGGGCTCGTCGTTCTTCATTTTTGTCTTTTACCTCCCGTGAGTCCATTCGCCTGATTGCCAGAGATATCCCCCCGACACGATGTGTGCTTGCAGCATATGGTTCCAGGCGATCAAGGGCGTTTCTGCGGTACGTTGTTCAACCTACGAATATAAGAAGAAATCGAAACTAAGTTGATCTTTTTGGGGGGAATTAGGTCAAGAGCGGGATGTGCGTTTACTCACTCACTCAGCCATTAAGTTACTTGGATAGATACTGATCTACTACTGCTCCTAGCGACAACCTCCCCATGATCCTCTCCCTCGTCATCTCGTCTCTCCTCGCCGGAGGCCTCACCACCGCGTTCGGGTACTACACCCCCTTCATCCTCCTCTCCACGCTCTTCATGACCGTCGGCGCCGGCCTCATCTCGACCTTCCACACCAACACGGGGCACGCGCACTGGATCGGGTACCAGGTGGTGTTTGGGTTCGGTGTGGGGTTCGGGATGCAGGCGCCGCTTATGGCGGCGCAGACTGTGCTGGAGCTGAAGGATGTGCCGATTGGGTCGTCGATTAATATGTTTTTGCAGACTTTGGTGAGTTGAGTTTCCCCTTTCGACCCTCTTTCCTGTTCTTGTTCCTGTTCCTGTTCCTCTATTTCGTCACCCCTAACGTGTTCCTCACCAGGGCGGCGCTCTCTTCATCTCCGTCGGCCAAAACGTCTTCCAGAACAAGCTTATCTCGGGGCTCGTCGCGCGCGTGCCCGGCGTCTCACCGCAAATCGTCTTCCTCGCCGGCGCCACGAACCTGAAGAACGCCGTCGACCCCAAATATCTCGACGCGGTGCTGACGGTGTACAACGACGCGCTCGTGACGGCGTTTTATGTCGGCATCGCGATGGCGGGGCTGTCCATCGTGGGGAGCACGGTTATGGAGTGGCGGAGTGTGAAGGGGAAGAATATAGAGATGGCGGGCGGGGCATGAGGGTTGATGATTTAATTGCCAATTGGGCTTGCGCGACACGACAGCTGCATACATTATAGTACATATCTTCGAGATTAGTATTTCTGAATGACTAGATAAGATACTGAACTGACACACCTCCTCCCTCTTTGAACGAGTGAATGAATACTAGTACTGGACGCGCCCTCCAATCCAGTCCACCGGATCCGACCTTGATTTAATTACTTGGTAATAGCAGGTTTGGGGACCTTGGGCGGAGTGTTTGCAGCTGTGCGGTCAGATCTGGATACTCACCGTGACGGTGTTGATCAAGAAATTACACCGCGCCGTTACAGCGACCTAAGTAATCTCCACCCAAGCGCTGGGCCTCGAGTTCACCTACGTAATACGCTGCGGGTTCGAACGCTGGTAACAACTTCACGGTGCAAGCGGTAAACCCACGACGGCGCGCTTGTATTTTCGGCTCGTGCGCCTCTGCCAACGTCGTCAGGAAAAAGGTGATATCTAGGTCAAATTCCGGTGACCCAAACAGATGACCTTGGAATGTTTGAGCCTCGTTGCACTAAACGTTCCCAGAAAGAAAAAAAAAAAGGCGATATCAGCATTGATTAGCCTAGTAGCAGTATCTTATAATATCTTGCGAGGCGGATGCTGCCCATCCGGCCCGCCAGTCTTTTCTGGTGATCGATTATTTTTGGCCAGCCGTCAACATTTACGCTGCAGAACATAATGGCTTTAGAAAGGGGATCAATGGATAATGCAACGACTTTGAATTCTACTATCAATGCGAGTCCTCTGGTCACCGCCGAAGCATCTCGGGCTCCGCGGAAACAGTCAAGAAATGACAGATGATTTGCAGATGATCGTGGATCTCAGGCTTCTGAGGTCGTGCCAAAATGTGGGGACCTCGAGGTTTTTGCGTAGAAATTCGGCGGTGGAAGTTATCCTCGGATTATACATACTGCCATGAGAAAGAAATCTCACTCAGCAATGACGGGGAAACCATACTAGCTAGACTGCACTAAGTATAAAGTATCTCACTAATTCGGATCTCTCAGCAGACCGCCGAACTTTTTTTAATCAGCAGTCCGGAGCTCCGTGTTAGTAAGTAGGCTAAAACTCAGCGCCTGGGGATTTTGTCCAGCTAGCAAAAGCTCCTTATTTTTTCTCACTTGTTCTGCGGTCAAAGATACGCTGCCTCAGGGGAAGGGCGTGGGAAGAGGAGAGGACTAATTAGGCAACTGGTCAGCTGACCAATCCAGGCGATGACTAACCCGAAATAACATGACAAATCGCAATTTGATGCTATTTCAACGCCATACACCAAATACAGCACGAGATTCTCTCTCTGTCCTCCACCACTATGCCAGAGCAGATTACCCTCTACACCGCTAAGGTCGCTTCCTCGCTTCCTATATTCCATTTCTAATATGCATTCTCTCAGATTTGCCCGTTTGCGCACCGGGTGAGTAGCTCCGACGTCCGCGTGAGATTCGTGCTAATCGAGATAGGTCGAGCTGGCACTCGCGGAGGCCAAAGTCGGCTTCAATCGCTTCGAAATTGACCTAAGCAATAAGCCCGAATGGTATGCTCCGAAAGTGAACCCCGCGAGCAAGGTGTGTACGCTTGTCTGATTCATTAAATATTAAGCGCTCACCGCGTATTTTCTAAAAGGTCCCGGCTATAGGTAGGCCTTACCGCCAGCATGTCTGACTGCTGCCCAGTATGATTTTTTCGGTGCAGCCTATGGCGGCCCACAAGTCTCCCCGACCTGCCCTCCCCAGAATCCGTCAAGATCGCCGAGTCCCTCATCCTCGTCGAGTTTATCGCGGACCTGCACCCTGAATCCAACATCCTGCCCAAGGACCCTGTCCTACGCGCAAAAGTGCGCTTTTTCATCGACGCCGTGTCGACCAAGTTCCTCCCGGCGTACATGGGGCCACTTGCGCGGGGGCAGCCGTTCGAGCCCTTCTTCGACGCGCTCGAAGGGCTGCAGGCGCTCCTCCCGGCGGACAAGACGTATGCGGTCGGCGACGAGTACACCGCGGCGGACATTGCTGTTACGCCGTTCCTCGCGCGCATGGAGGTATGGCTGAAGAACGATATCGGCGCGTTCAAGGAGGGCGAGGGCAAGAAGGCATCTGATTATTTCTTCTCCGACGGGCGCTTCGCGCGCATTGTAAAGTATTTCGAGGCCATTAAGGCACGGGAGAGCTTCAAGGCGACATTCGACGCAGTGCGTATACCTCCTTATTTCAATTTACCCCCTCCCACATACTGATGTCTGACTCCAACGCAGGACCTCATCAAGGAGAAATACGGCGCGCGGTTCGCACCCCTGCGCGCGCAGGCTCAGGCAGCCGCCGTCGCAGCAGCTGCGTAGACGTGTTTGTCGTTTACTAAGCTGTTTGGGTGCAGAGCGAAGTCCGACTATTGAATCTAATCTGGGCATTGTAATCTATATGCACTTAACATCTCTTGAGTTCCTTCCACGTTGTGTTGAGACTGTCTCGTATTTATCTCTTCTGTCGCCTCCGTTTGCAGGGATGGCGCGCACAAGAGAAGTAGTGGAACGGGTAATGGGTTCTGACACCACTGGGGCTGCCTTTGCCGAAACGCTGGTTTAGTTACTGAGGACGAACTTGAGTACCTGATTTACTGCGTTACATCACGTCTGAGTCTAACAGATCTTTGCGTTGCCCAGAAAACGTTCCCAAACGATTCGTACTCACATTTAGACAGGATCGACCGGATTGTCTACCTCCCCTTCTTAGGCCGACTAATAACATTCTTATCGCACCACAGATCCTTGAACAGCTTAAGCTTGTGGGCCCGAATTAGGCGCTCGTACTGGAGACGCTTCAACACGCTTCGTCTCCTGCAAGCGGGCCTGATTTATGGATGCCCCATGCTGTAATTTCTTCCAATAATCAAATGGTTATATTTTTCTTTGAGATTTTTCATCACCACAGGGCCCGGTATCTGAGCTTTGTTTCCTCTCGCAGTTTTTCCATACGTATTTGTAACATGTGTCCCTCAGCAATTCTCCCCTGTGTATCATCTGGTTGTCGTCGTCGTCGCTCGCTCCTCCTCCTGGGTCTTTTTCTGTCCTCTTTTCTGTTCAATCCCGAACCGCTGTTGAAACCTGATACAGTCCGTTGAGGACCCATCGGCTGAGCGCCCGAGACACCGCCGGAAATTGCCGAAGATCATCGTTCTTCTAGAGCTCCAACGCAGATCGAGCTATTATGAAATTGCAACTGTGCCTTACTTTTGCTATGTATAAAATGCATGACGGGAAGACAGGGGGTGGCGGTGACCTTGCCCCAATGTATCACGTGTCACTCACCAGCTCTAAAGTTTAAACAAACTGTTTTGTTACTCCACTTAACCGCTACTACCGCATCCTTCAATGTTCAAACACCATTTATTTAGGTGAGTGAACTGGCATAAATCAGGAACTGTTTCTTTGACGACAGTGGCGGCTTCAATAATAGCTGGCCCAATTGTGACTTAGTCGATGCAGATCCCGCAAGTCTCGTGTCCCCAAGTGACCACTGCTCTCGCATTGGCTCGAGCCAAACTAACGGACTGTCACTGTGCTGCATGCTCCTCGACATCACGATCATTTGATTCAGGATATCACGTATAAATCTAACGTCGGCTCTTGGTCGGCTCAAGCGCCACACCTTCCATGGAGTCCCCCACCACTCTCATATTCGACTCCCCTAAGATCCTCAAAAGCACCCTGCGCGACGACGATGACCGGGAGGTGAAATACATTACTACCACCGTGCAACAGGGGCGCTCCAATCGGCATACGACGTCTCTAGAGGGAGCGCCGGGGACACCGAACGCGGTGATCGATTGGAAGAAAAAGACGTTCGAGATATCTGGCTCGAAGCGGAATATGGCGGACCTGCGAAGCAGGAGGGCGCGGTTCTCTTCGTGCGTGAAGCCGTATGCATGCTTCATTCGGACACAGCTGATAAGTGACAGTTCGCGCTATTGGAGCTGGTTCGACTGCGAGGAGTACAAGGTGAAATACGAGGCCGAGATGGAGAATACGTGGACGGTACGTGTCGCTGTAACAATTGTCCGTGCTGCTCCAGGCTAATATCGGGCATATCTAGGTTTTCTCGTATTCTGGGACAGTCCTGGCCACATTCACCTCACAAGTCCAGCGCATATTCAAAGACAACGCGCAGCCGGTGCTGCGCATATCTGAGAGCATCCAGGATGAGGTCGAGCGGCGTTTTATTATCTTAGTATTGTTGTATTCCGAGACGAAGCGATTGGAGAGTCTGAAAGAGGTGTGTAACTCTTAGTTTCTTCCCGATTATTCCGTTTCTCATGCATGTGGTAAACAGCGTCCACTGTCCGTCGTCGGCGATTTTCTTATTAATATATCGTGAACCTGGCTTCAAAATCAGGTTGTAAATTATGTATTTTTAAAAGGAATGTACGAGCGTGAAGGAGGAGAATATATTATACTGACGGGGTCCACAAATAGCCACAGATCCATACGGCAGTCGAATTCTTGGCAAACCCTATGGCAAGCTTTGTTGCAGATGGCTCCAATGTCCAACGACAAAAGAAAAGACGGCGAGAAGAAAAAAGGCAAATCGCAAATTGTTGAACCGTCGCTCAATTTAAGTTCGGAGCCAATTCGGGTCCAAGTGACGATCAATTCGGAGGTCTTTTCTTGTCTTTCCACTCCCACACCGAGTTACTGCTCTCGTTGATAAAGGACACCCATCTCACCTTTTTTGAACATATCTGCTTCCATGTCACCCGGAAACATGCAATCTCCTGCGCAAAGTACGGCCCTCTGGCCATTGCATCTGCTCACTGACTGATGCATAGATGCTGAGAGTTGCGTCGCAATTTTAATTGCACTGTTCAGGCTGTCCTGTTTTGAGCACTTGACGTCGAGGGCTTTCGGAATAGGACTGGATCGTGATATTCATATCGGGGGTTGGTTGTCAGCCGTTACCTCTCACTAGCTCTGAAATGGCGTTCAAGAATATACCAGTAGCCTACAGAGTGTAAAAGATATGTGATGTTCGTCATGTCATCGAGCTTTATGCCGATGTGCAGCGCTCACGCAAAGCCCTGCTATTCACTATGGAGCACCTCTGTCCATCGTCCCGATTTTTGTCGCAATCCAGGGATCAAATCGATCAGATGCCAAGATTGGGTAGTATTTTTAGCCAGCGGCCAATGGTGATCTCGGAAGATTAAGCGCCTCCGAAAGACGCCGTGTATTTTTGTACTGTAGTAATCCGACCAAGTGTTCACAATTTTTAGAATTTCCTGTCCCCGAGATGGCCGACAAATTTTTATTTTGAATTATCGCGTTTTTTGAGCACATCAAAAAAAAAATTGGGGGTCACGAACACTTGGATTACTACAGTATCTATATAAGAATCGAACGGCCATGCCTTTCCGCAAGGTGTTCTTCATGTAGAGGCCCAAGATTTATATAAGAATCGAACACCTTTGACTCTCGATAAACCTGATTGGCTGCCCGAGCACCGCATGTCGTCAGTTACTCCAATGCTCCACTGAAAACCGTCAACTGTTGACTTCCTATTTTTGAACTGTTCAGATGTTGAAAACTTGGTTCTTGAAGTGCGATTACTTCTAAAGATCATATATAAACACATTTTGAATACTCCGGCAACTGTAAATAACGTCGGGCTTAAGCTAATCACCTCATTCGAGATTAAGGCTGGGGAGCACGCACGAATGGAATGAAAACTTCCAAAAACAGATGGGTTTTGATGGACTGCAGAACCGGCACAATTTCCAAGGACCATGCCGGTGCTGGGTCCAAAGTAGACTAACTAAATATAAGCAGGATATCCTACATGGCTACAACAAATTGGATGCAAAAAAGACCACATAGTGTTCATGAATACCCAATACCAACAATCTCAGTCACCGGACAATGGATTAACACTTTTTATATTAAAGATTTTGAACTCAGTTTGACTGAATCTGCGAATGCCCATGGATTGTCATATAGGCAGCACATCATGGCAAAATAATCACCTAGCAGACCAGATATGAAAAGACAATACCAATAATGTAATGTACCGAGCCACTGAATATTCCTGGCGTGTTCTGGGCTCACCTATGAATTAAAAGGCAATCAGAATAGTTGTTACAGGCCACTAGGCCACGACGAGTAAACCGGAGGTTGACGAGGAATGGCAATTTCAAGCCTTTTCAAGCAGGAAAAATGAAAATGTTAGATTTTAATATTCCCACCGTAGCGAAGCACGGGTTACTGCTAGTCCAGTAGAATCCAAGGTCAATTGAGTCGATGTTAACGCGTCAACCCTGACGAGGATATGGACATGTGCGTGAATGAGCGAAGGATCGAATCCAGCTGCGCTACTGTTTATCTGGGCTGGTGAACGATGCGTTCTCGGAATGGCCTGGCGGCTGAAAAAATAAGCGAGATGTCTCTCTCCAGTAATCTCTTGTTGTTTGGTTATCTTCTAGGTACAAATTTTTATAACACGTACAGTACAATAAATACAACATCCATTTCCAGCGTTCATAAACTCATTGACGGGAGAGCGGTCCGACAGGCATAAAATAACGTAACGTTACGCGACACCGACAGGGAACCGGAATGTATCCTTGGGGTCCAGCGAAGCCTTGAGAGATTCCAGGCGCGCGTAGTGCGAGCCGTAATACAACTTCGCCGCTGATAACGTAGATTAGATGGTGCTGCGACGCTTAGGGTGCCAAGAAAACAGATGTACCATTTGCGAGTTTGTCATCGATGTAATTCAGATACGCCCTGGTTCAAAAGAATGATCGTTCAGCCAGTGAGCATCAGACACCAAAAGAAAAAGAGAGCCGTACCCATAGTTCCAATTCGCGGGGGAGTTGTTGAGGATACTCGCGACCATCCCGTCGAGGAAGGTGAACCCGGAAGAAGGATAAGGCGGGGTGCCCGTCGAGGACGAGGCGTAGAACTGAATCGTGAACAGGGTGTCGCGTTTTGCGAAAGCGGTCGAGTCCAGCGGGACGGCATTAATAGCGGAATTCGATCCCCCGTACAACTCAACTTCGACGAACCAATCCTGGATGTCGAGCAATAAATTTATGTAAGAACATAGCATCGAAAAGACACGCTTACCGTGTTCGACGAGAAGCCTTCCTTCGCCATGTACGCGACGAACGCCGTTATGGCGGCGGCGGACATAGGCGCACCGCTGGGAGTCATCAGCGACTTGACGTAGAACGTGTCCGACCCATCTGGCGCGGAGCTGGTATTAAGCGCCTTCGGGCTCGCCAGAGTTGCTACGCTGTTAATGTACGGTCCGAAAGTCACCGTGCCAGACGTCGGTTCTGGCAGCGTCTTGAGGTACGGTGCGAGGGTGGAGTTGAATTGTTCCCTGGCGCCGTACCATGCGCCGGTTAAACCAAAGGTGACCTTTCCACTTGAGTCCCCCTTCGTGAAAACGAGCTCCGCGCCGAATTCCGGAGGAATGTTAGTGGCGGCGAAGGTTTGGAAGGACTCAACGCCACGAGATGCTGTCGCGATATCGAGATTCTTCCAAGTGTACTCGAAGACAATTGCGGAAGGCGGGGCAGCGAAGGTTTGCACTTCGATAGAGGTAACGATTCCGAAGGACGGCGAGGCGCCGCGGATGGCCTGCGGAATATTTTTATTGAGTTCCAGAAGTCTGTGCTCAGGGTGGTACTACTGTAAACGCACCCAATAGAGGTCCGGGTTTGTGTGTGCGGAAGCAGAGACGATGGTGCCATTACCTAGGACTACAGTTGCGGATTTCACGGTGTCGAGAGCGAGGCCCCATGCGCGGCTGGTGAACCCGAACCCGCCATAACCTAGAGCTGCATTGAGTTTCTACTCCACAGATCATCAAAGGATATACCGCTGTGGCCACCTATGCCCACCTGGTTAGAAGGCAGGCAGTGTGATAAGATTCATATCCGGACATAAACTTCGGAACTCACGTAGCTACACGTCCCATGGGGCATAGCTCTCCCCTTGGCATTCAGCGCCAGAGCCACGTCGCCGAGCCGGTTTCCTGTCTCGATTAGAGCAGTGTTATTGGAGGGCCGCACGGTTATGGCTTTGAGCTTGGACATGTCCACCACCAAGGCTCCATTTTTGCCACCGAGTCCATTGGCAATGTACGAGTGCTGCATGTCATCCTCAGAAGATTGAATAGTAAGAAGGACGTGTACGCACACCCCCGCTTCGTGCAACGACTTCAAGGTTCTGGGCCGCTCCAGCAGCGACAGCGGCCGAAACTTGGCTGACAGAGGTAGGAAACGCGACGGCGATTGGAGAAAATGTGAATCGGCGGTTGACTGAAAGAAGGAGTCATTAATTCAGATTCTCATTCCCTTGAGCTTGGATACCCACATGCTTGGCTGACGCTGGAGAAGTTTTTATCTGTAGGATAAACAGCCGAAACTCCGTGCGCAGACAATGTGTGCTGTAGAACAGTGATATTCTGAGCAGCAGCGCAGAGCGAGACTGCCACGATATTGAGAAGTAAGAGGGCGACCATGGCGGAGTGGGGTGGGGAGTCTTCGTGAATAAAGCTCCTATTAAATAAGAGGGAATGGGGCTCTTATTAATAGCAGGGGTCCGACCGGAGAAGATGTTTAACATTCAATTCTCGAGACCGAGGGTGACGGGTCCTTTCATCTCGGTGTAACACGGCTAATACATTCCGACGCGCTATGATGTAAGGCGCCGTTCAAGTGGGGGGCGGCGTTGAACGGATATAGTTGACTTCGCGCGAACTAGGAAGCTTGGCTCGAATAGGAATGCTAGACTGAAGCTGGAAGGCCAGTTAGATTTGGCCAATAATTTCCAAAGGATTGTCTCTTCACCGCTCTCATCTGCTCCCCGGGAAAAGCGGGAATTATCAAGAGCAGATTTGTTTATAGAAGGAAATGATGAATGTATTTACCTAGTCCCGTTCGGCTTCAATTATGCCGTGTGGGTCAAGTAAAACATAACTTGAAACGGCGGCCAGAGCCGCAGGGTGAATGCATACTGCCCTCAACCGGACTACTTGGTTGAGTTTTGACTCAGGAACCCGCATCCAATATCCCGAGCTGAATAAGCGCGGACCGGAAGTTATAATAGAAAGCCACAAGAAAGACTCGGAGAAGATGATGATTGCTCTGGTCAAGAGATGAGCTATGGCTGTGCCAATTGGGATTTTCCGGATCAGAGTCTCACGCCACAGTCTTCACGTCTAGCAATAGCAACGTATAATAACACGGACAAATGGACATGAGTATTTAATTGTGCCTGTGCATAATAAGCCTATTTATCTTGTATTTATCCCTGAAGGCTGGCTTTACGCCAACAGATACTTCGAGTTCCACCCTTCTTCCAGAATTTCTCGGCGCTCTACTTGACTAGTCCGGTAGGACCGGCGTCCTGTATAAGACGTTGATCTCGCAATTTGTGCGAAATTTTTGTGGACATTATTGGATATCCCCCGAACCCGCGTGTCCCGTCGCGAGTATTTTTAGGGTATAACTGAAGATGAAGCGGAACGCAGATTTTCAAATTTCAACTGCGACCCCCTAAATCGCCAAAACGGGGGATAGACAAAAAAACCATTGCTTGCATCAGGATAATTCTCCGGAGGAACAACACCTAGGGATTCTCTTAAAATAAGGACCACCTGAGGGACAACATGATTGACCTCCTTGTTTTGATGAATGAGAGATCCCGTCGCTACCTCCGAGATCTGGGCGTGGACTTGGTACACACACTCTTCCGTACGAACAGCTACTCCCATCTGGGGGTTATGTAAGTGATGTCGCTGGGTGGAGGACGAGTGGGATAAAACAGACCTCAAATTCACGACAAGCATCATCCAGGCGTCTATTGAATTTCCAAAGAGCCCCTTCGTTGCGGTTTAAATGATTTAATCTCCATAGGCGGCCACGATTCGCCAGCCGAATCATCTCAATTTTAATTTCTTCCAAAATGCTACAAATACTATTAGCGAAAGGGACGATAAAGAGCGGCCCAAGTCGCACCTTTCCAAGCGTACGATACTTGCCAGCATTGGTTCTGGAATGGCACCACGGTCGGATATAACATCTGCAAGCATTTCGAGTAGTTCCACTGAGCGCTTGGCCAGTTGAAAGGCTTCTTTCTTCGAATGGGCGACGCGCTGGATTTAGATACAGATCTAAGCCCAGTTACCACGGAGTTATGAGTTCCATACCTGAGAGGTCTCCAAAATTGCGACCACGGCGCCAACCACACCTTTGAGAGGGGGGAAGGCGTCTGAAGATGTTCTAAGCGCTGTCAGAGAAGTCCACAGTAGATCTTGGGATGTGGCGCCAGCGTTGGCGCCTGCCTTAAGCCGCCCGAAACTCCCCTTCACAAAGTTTCGGACGAGCTTTCGTGGATGGACAAGGAGGGAAAGCCTCCGATCCATGTTCGCCGGTGTCTGAGTCTTGGGATAGTTCGTGGTAGAGGTCAGAGGTCGGCGTGGATCCATATAAATAAGCCTTCAATTCCGTACGACCTGCAAGCTGTGCAATTGCAAGTCTCTTGAAAAATCGGTAGAAGGCGTCCACGCTACAATTGCTGTATGCGCAACAATCGGCCCGCATCCCGATTCTGATACGCTTCACCAGTTCTCGTAAAACGGCCCCCCGGAAAGGAAATGGGCTCCCATCGAAGAATAGAACACACCATATGCAACAGCAGTAAATCCCTACCCCTTCCCTTTATGAACTGCTGTTGTAGATAAACTAAGGTCCGCCGCCTTTGTCGGACTGACTCAACAGCCGTGCGGACGCTTTAGGATAAATCTCTGTCCTCTAAGCGACATAGTGACATCGGAGGCGAACGTTGCACGAATCGCTGCGCGCCCGCACAGCCTAATACATCGGAAAAACCAGCTATTTTCGTAGAACATCATCAACAAAAACACGTCAGAGGAGAAGGTTGTACAAGTCATTCTGCGCGTCCGGCCAGCTTATTACATGGACAACAGAATAGACCACCATACAGCATCAACGGAAGCAAGAAAAGTATATTACACGCACGGCGGAAATTGCTGTTCAACTGCGACCCGAGTCACGTTTCACCGATGTCGGCAGTTCGGACCCGATTCCCTGCCGAAACCGTCTTCGTCTTCGTCCGAGAAATCCCGAATATTGCGGCCAATCCGCCGCCCGCTTCTCTCAATTCCCTCCCATCGCAATTTGCCCATAGTGAAAGCATCCGCATCACCCTCATCGTCCGGGTCCGACGACGCGTAAAATGAGATCCCCACACTCGCAAGCATCAAGCGTAGCATCTCCCTCATGCTGATCTTCTCAGCCAAGGCTGTGGGTTCGGAGCTCGACGACTCGCCGAGCAGCATGCAGTGAAGCGCGCGTACCTGCGATGCAGAGATATCAAACGTGCGCTCCTCAATGGCTCGCCAGCGCCGTCCCGACGGCATGTCTGCGAGGCCCATCTGGAGGAGCGGATGAAAGCCGTTCATCTTGCGCGGCCCCTGCGGCGTACTGAGCTTGAGTTTGGAATCCATGATCGACGATTGGAGGCGATAATAAACGTTGCAGAAGAACTCCACAGACGAGTAGCGCGTACGGTAGTGGTATTCGAGGTACACATCGACGGCCGCGGGATTGGTGGGGGAATAAATACGGGAGAGAACCTCCGCGGAGGCCACCTGAAAAGATTAAGTTGGGAAATTTGGATGAAGCAGCGAACTCGCATTTCCCCACCCATCGTCTCCGAGCTCCACCGATAGCGGGACGATGCAGTCGTGTACAGAGGGCTCCACATCGCCGAGATCGGTGCAACTAAGAACGTCATCCACAGCATCCTCGATCTTTTCATAGATCACAGGGCGATCCTCGCCTTCGTACTGCTTCAGACCGCTCTCAATGTGCTTGTCTGCCGCTATGCGCTGCAAAGTACACCCCCCATGCAGAGGACTGCTTAGGATCGATCATATGGAATTGTGCGACACACTTCTCGAGTGCTTCAGTAGAATCGCACGGAATAGGTATGGTCTGCTTCCAGTTGTGTTGCTTCAAGTGCGAAGCAGCAAATGCAGGAAGATCGGTAGGCATTAGAAGAGTCAACACTGAGTTTCCAACGTCAAGGACAATACAGTGGATTATTTTCAAGTACTCGCCTACTTGCCCTTTGGCTCGAAAAGCCGCGGTAGAGCAGACAAGCTCGCCAAAGGTCTTGAAGATTACGTCGTCGGCAGTGGCCAAGTACTGTCCGGCGGTGAGCCGCTATCTAGATGAAATGCATCCGCATTACCCAGTGGTGCAAAGAAATTCTTATTTCGTCCTCAATACGTTGTGCGATCCATTTCTTGGTGAGTCGTTAGACAGGCCATGGGATTCGCCAGATAACATACCACACTATCCATACCAGACCACGGAACCCCAATACAATCGTGTCCATCCGCATTATACGTACGAAAAACTGCCTTCGTGTCGTCGTTGAATCGGAAATCCTATAACGCGCAGTTTCGGCCGGGCAGTCATTGCCTTCGAGTCTCTTGTACAACGTATCGGATGAACTATGGTTTTTGTAGTCGGCATATTCTGCCTCGGTGAGATGTAACTCAGACATAGGCCTTGGATCCATTCTCGCAGGTGAATGCCCAAGATTTCCGCAGAATTGACACATGGCGACAAAGACAAAGGGGGTTTGGGGTTGTTGTCCTAAGGCCTCATCAGCAAATTGACAACCCCTTTTCCCAGGGCTTTTCGCGTCTTTTCTGTGTTTTGTCCTTTTACTGTCTTTTCTGACAGCTTTTTGTAGCCCTTTTTGTCCTTCCACAACTTTCGATCCTTTTCATCTTCTGCGGGCAGATAACAAGCTGAAAAATTATTCATTGATAAAAATCACCAGAGTCCATACTGTAATACTTTGCGAGTTGTACATTTGCACCTGTAGAGAGAATGGAAGGTGTCGATGCGCCCAACGATGGCCGTTGAACAATACGCGGCGGCCCGGTACAAAAGCTACTCAAGGCTTCCCGCGGCGCTCCAACCAGAGCTCTTGGTTATCGAAAGTAGTGCGTGGATGAGAAGCACCAGATGCGTTACTTGCTGGCGAAACAACTCGTCGCGACTTGGTCGCGACGGTTGGTCAAGTCTTCTTAGACAGTCTTGACCATCAAGTCCAGCCATCAGCACGTGGATGGTCCGTGCATGCATCGCCATCTTGTTGATCATTTGATGCAAGTCAACTTGCTCTTAACCACGACCACATCACTCCCCGTCTTCTCTCGTCTGCGCGTTCCGGCCCCCGTTGACCTCAAGCCCCAAGTCCAACTCGGCCCGCACTCAACATCTCAAGCCTTAACATCTGCGCGCCATTCTCAGGCCCTCGAAGCTACCTGCAAACCACATAGCAACCTCGAAGCCAGAAGCAGCCTCCAGCCTCTCGTCAAGCTAAACTCAATATGTCCAGAAGCTCGATATGTCTCCCGCTACCTCAAGCTCCTCAACCATCAAGTGCCCTCAAGTGTAGTCGAGAGCACGCCGTGCCATGGAAAAAGTTCTATACAAGACACTTTCTATCAACAACCTTCAGAGGCAGCCCCATCCCTCGTTTTGGCTTCCAATGCGCTCATCCTCGACAACTGCGCTTTGTTGCGCAGGTACGGCGTCTAATCTCATCGTGTTATATATTGGTGTGTCATTGTACTGTCCATTCATTACGCTGACGACGATTTCGAAGCGGCTGATGGCCCCATCCCTCGACGTCTCGAATGCGGCAAAGCCAAAGCGCGAAGAGAATGCGTGCTTATCCCGCCTGCCCGCACCCGGAATATGCATTCCCGTTGAGTGCAGTGGCACGCCTCCCCGTTGGCGTCCTCAATCTCGTGGCAACTGATGCGGGCAGAATGCGCTGGGGAAATCAGATGGTCTGCATCATGTGGTGATGGAGAAGAGGGACCGAGGTGGAGTGGACGAGCGTCGTGTACCAATATATGTACTCAGTACGGTCAAATACACTGTTTTCACGATTTCTAGTGTGTTTTTTTGCGTCTTTTGAACCCTTTTGGCTGCCCTTATTGCTCACCTTTTTCAGCTTTTCCCAGTCCTTTTCGCCTTTGAAAAGCTAAGGGGCCTGGCCTAAAAAGACGAAACTCCTTTTCGACTTTTTCAACTTTTTGTGCTTTTAAAAGACGAAAAAGCTGCGAAAAGACGATCTGTCAATTTGCTGATGCTGATCATTTATCAACGGCGGCCCGGCGATCCGGTTGAAACTTGCAGGAACTGAATTCAAACTGGTGGTGAACATTGCATTTTATCGAAAGAAGAATTGCGAATTGGAATGAGGGATTTCAGTAGCCGCTCCCTGCATCTACCTCTCTGAGCATGTTATCTCTGGCCTACTGTCGCCCATATTTCGCGGGATGTGTTACTTCCAATTCTCGCTCTGCGATCCAAGCAGATATGCCTTGTACTGCACCCTTAGGATCATTTTTCCATCCAAGTAGGTATCCCTGCAATTGCGCAATAGAGTATTTTGAATGTGGGACAGCCGTTGCAAATTGGTGTGCCAGGTCGTCGACTTCCGAGGCCGTCAAGGGGTCGCCTTTGATCCCACCGGGTTTAGCAGAGTTACTAACGGGGTAAAATCGGTGGAAAACATTCTTCAGCTGCTCAGTCGTTGCCAGACTGTACTTGATCTGCAAAGGGTTGAGTCCAACAAAGATGGGGAAAAGTCGGATGATCACCTTCAAGTCAATTCTCCCGGGTCGAATTAGCGCTGAAAATAGCATGAGTCGGTGTAAGAACAGACATTGAAGCGAAAGATTACAATACCTGGATCAAGTTGTTCTATGTGATTCGTCTGGAATTTGTTTAGCGGCACATCAAGCTAAAAGTGTTGTTGGAATCCACCGTTGCGATCAATATACGTCCTTCCTGACTCGCGACGGAGTCCAGAATGTTGAGCAAACCGGCTAATGTGACTTGCGATCGGGGCCTCAAGATCTCATTCGGTCGACCGTCTTGAGCGACTTGTGTTTCGATTTCTGCCGAGATGTCGACTCGCAACGGAAAGGCACAGTCGATGTCCTCGATCAATAGGATGCTGTTGGGCGGTGTGCTGTGAAATAGTTCCCCGAGACTGTGATTATTGATTCTAGATGTGGCCAATTCAGTGCCGTATCACAATGTAAAATCTCATGCCTCACCCGGGTGCTGCGAGCGAAATAAAATAAATCTCCATCCCAAGCTCTCCGGCCTAATGCATGTCGAGTCAGTTATATCTTGAGTTCAAGTATCCCCCCACTCACGAGGGCATGGATACTCGTGCTTTTACCCGTGCCTGGCTCCCCGAACAGCAAATATCCTGCGGTTATTTTTCGGAAATCGCTTAGTTATGTGGATAGATAGCAAAACGAGCCCACCTCTACGGTGAGGCACCCCTGCGAATTTATACCTTTTAAAAAAAAGGAAGTTCAACACCTAATAGTTGAACGAGCACTTATTCTGTGCTTACCACTCTTCGCTGTCCAAAAATTCTTTCATATCTGAAAGCAGAGTTTCTTTAATCCCGTCCGGAAGAATTAGGGTTGAGAATGATCGGCGACTCTTCGAGATGACTCTCCCCCAATTTTCGTATCCATCTGTGAGATGAACGTTGACACGGGATATTGAGGCCTCTCTGTATTGGAGCCGAGCGGCTTCAATAAAATCTAGCAGTACAGATTTGTCGCACGAATGAATGAGAATGGAGATTTGGGATCCTGTATGGCGTGGAGACGATGTCGTCTGTTGTGAAAAAAAATGAATGCGACATAGACGGAATAGCTATTGGAATATTTATATTTACTCCGTACAAGTTGGCTTGCATCCAATATGATCTCCATCGGAATCTGAAATTTGCCATGAAGCGCTTAATGATATCGGGCGACGCGAACAAGATATCACCTATGAATACTGCCAGTTCGAAGAGGCAGGGCATGGACTTGCTGTTTCTTGCCCCCGGGACTCCATCTAGAGTCGGACTGCTGTGTTGATATGGAATATTGAGTAATGTCCGTCATGATATCTTGAGACTGCAAATACTCCAGTATCCACGTATAACTAAAGTCGCCTGGCCTGTAAATGAGCGGGTGGAAATTTAAAGTCGGGAACGATGTACCACTGTCGAAAATCCCTGAAACTAGCTGAGACCCCCCCTGGTTACGGGTAATACGGAGTTAGCCCAGATACATACATAAAAAGAAGTCATCAACGCACCCAGCCTCCCGCATTTACCGAAATTATTGGTGGTGGCACTGGACGCTGGAGATAGAATTCTCGCGTTTCCTGAATGAAACCATCCAAAACCTTTTGGTTCAGACCCCAGGCTTGAAGCGTCAGTCCTGACTGATCAACATAGACGGTAATCCAATGTTGTTTTTTCCAGTGAAACAATTCGGGGGACCAGGAAGAAGGTTCGTAAACGGCATCCAAATATCCGTCCCCGCTTTTGAATTGGACGTCGCGGTCTTTGATCTTAGCGGTGTCTCGCGCTATGACGCTGAATGTTCTGGAATGATTCCAGACCTGCTGGCATTCCATGTAGGAGTAAACCTGGTAATTGTTTGGCACAATGGTCAAATCAGGAAGAGATATACCATAGTTTACCCAATCGAAGGTCATATCTCCGCGCGGAAAATAGGCCTGTAGCGGTACAAGTAAAAAGCCAGAAAGACTCGTGGACTTTTCGTTCACCTTGACCACAAAAACTACGAGGCCACATCAACGAAACTCACAGTGGACGACACAGGACTCACAGCTGTTCACATACTCGGGGATCTTTTGTGTTAATGACCGTCCTCTGAATCCCCATGAAATCAGAACTACGGACAATGGGCATCCAAACGCACGTTTCTACGATAGTACCAAGAAACAAGAATCGTATGAGTTCTCCTGCTTGTGGATGCCTCATTATGTACTTGATGAAGCGGATAATATGGCTCCAGGAGTGGCAGAGAATACGCAGTAGAATCTTCAAAAGGTGGCGGATAGATGTGGTGGTCAGAGACATGATAGGAATCGATTATCGATGATCAGCGTGAGGTAGAAAAGGGGCAGTAAGCGGGCGATGCCGAGTATAGACGCCAGTTTGGCGCCTACCGCCAAGTGTTGGCAGTTACGAACAAAGGACCGTTGATTTCTCTATACAAGGCAACTCACCTATTCACCATAGAAGCCACCCAATTTTCGGTAGCAGTGTATTGCTCGTCCTCCCTTTTGATTCCTTTGGCATTTCCCCAAAACAACGTCGACCATTTCCTAAGTTAACATTGGCGTTCAGATGGCTGAGCACCAGATATATTTCTGGAACGCGCTTCGTGACTGGACTGATGGATAAAAAGGAGAGCTGAACCTTGAGATTGAACCAAGGAGAGTACTAAAATCGAAGAGCAATAAAGACCGCAGCGAATGTCATTTTTTTAGCTCCTGCACCACTAGTTCTGCCGTCGCGCGAAGGAATGCATGGTTGAGAATCATGCCAGGAAGTTCTTCACCGTTGGACGTCGCTCCATCTTGATATAGATAAACATCGCTGTTCTATAATCAGGGAGAGGGCTTGATCGTTGTTGAGAGGGATGAGCGTATCCGCAAGCATGCGCTGAAAACCGGAGCTGGCACCATCCTCGGGACTAGCTCGTAAAATTATAACCAGCGGACAGAAACCTACAATTTTACCGTTCGAGGCGGTAACCGTATTTATGCTCCGGCGTCGACAAGGCCAAACATTACTGTAATATCGATCAACGACCGTCTTCATATACGAATCTGGATTGGTAGAAAAAGGGGATGAAGGAAAGATCGGACGGGCGAGGGTTCTGTGTCAATAGAAATAGATAGGGAGGCGGCACACGCCGCCGAAACGCGGATTCATGTCACAGTAGATGGTAGCTGGATGTTTGCCACAAGCGAGGAGGACGCGTCGCAATCGGTGCTGGGTCGACGTGAACCTTCGCGAAACAGAATCCCCTGTTAGATTCTTCTGGACTTTTAAGGTCCCCAAGCCGCTTTAAATTTTGCACAAGCAGTAAAGTTTCGATAGAATCTCCTGGAGATATACGAATTGAGGACCTACCTCTATCTTTGATTGTTCATGCGAATCTTCACGATACAAAAATCTTGCTGGTTTCTTGTCACGAGTTCGACTCGAGGAGTCGGGAGGAAAGTCCGATTGGTTCTTTCCAGTCTCAATTGATCGGGCCAGCGTCGGCGGTTGGAATTTTGATTTATTCGCCTGTTGGCTACTATTAGCCAGTATAGGCTTCGGTCAGTGGACCAAGATATTACTGGCGAGACTTGAAGCCGAGAGAGCTAGAACGAACCACCATTCCCTTGGAAGACACATGTACATGGTCACGAATGTAGATGCAACCGGAGCCAACGATTAGAATCCTAGGGGAGTTCATGAGCCACAACCATGACCTGTCAATGGAAGCTTCGGATTTAAGAACATGTCACGAACAAACCTTCGATGCAATCCTCTGTGGCGCTCGTTCTGGTCCTGGAATTTGGCCGCGGACCACAATTGCAGTCTGATGTTCCGGTAGGGATTAATTTCGGGGCCTTCAAAGCTTCTCGCAGAAAATATTTCCCCCATCGGCCCGCCTGTGTTTCAGAGTACCGATGCGTGCCGCCAAAACTCCCTCATTTCCGTACCGCGCGCAACCTCACCCAGAATAACCTTCGACCACCATTGCTGTCCCTAATAAACTCCGCCGCTTGTTGGCGAGTGCATATGTTGTAGGAAGAAAATGAAGACGTCTCAAAAATGGCGCGTGTCATACCCAGATTGATCTTGTCACCGTCGAGAAGGTGGAGCCAGACCCTGAAGCTTGGAGTCAAGTCGGACACACATACCGATGTCGATATCCACCGCATGACCTATCGGTGGATTCGCGATGGACGTGGCACATGGGCTATTTGGGCGATTGCAAGAAGCTCGAACGGATGCAGAGTCTTTGGGAGTCCAAGTCCTGTTTATGCATAGTGCGTCCTGCCGGTGTAATTAGAAGAACAGCGAAAATAATTCATCAGAGCTTGATTGCCGCGCCTAACCAGCGCTCGGTCCGATTCCCGATCTGTCAACACCAACTCAGCGCGCAACTGAGCTTGCAACATTCCTTCCAACTTACCTCGACCTTGCAAGTTGTTGAGCAAGGGATGGAAGGGACACCGGGAGGGCCGAAGATGGCCCAGAGCAACCTAGCTAAGCGAGAACACTAAAAATAAATGATTGCCGTGGCGATCACTTCGGCACGGCGACTCCACATTCAAGCCGAACTCTTCTCGGGGCGTTCAACGACCGCAGACTTTCGCCGAAGCTGCCGGGTGCAAGTGAATGACCACAAAACGGTGGTATGCATCTTCCATTGGTGCTCCCGCGTTCGTAATGAAACAAATGCATCTGTCAAGCATATGGTCCGTACGCTACTAGGGATGTGTCTTTTTCGTCGATAACGGTCATGCCAGCCCGTACAATAGAAGGTGCTCCGGTAACGTATGATGAAGGTATGCTATTCAAGATGTTATTGGATGTTCATTGGTCTTGTCCGCTTTTTCTCCAGGGTTCTCTACTTTAACATCCGCCCACATACTCTGATTCGGATCTTGGCGCTAATATGGTCCCAGCTGCTGACATGCCTGAACAAACGAGTAAGAATGCGAAATTGACGGTAGGGTGAGCTTTTTATCGACGAAAAGACAGAAATCATGACGATTCTAACACTCACCCCCCTAAGAATAGTGCGACAGACAAAGGAAATGGACTGGGGTTAGACTGGGGTAAAAGAACGGCGATGATGATGATCCCTTCTATTCAATTTTTTCCGCCAGGTACGCGACGGCATGTCGAACTTGACGTTTAGGCTATTTTAGTCGATTTACTAAACTCACCTCGCTAGCGCTTTAAAAGCACCTCGCCAGCGTCGCGGTAAATTCGGTCGCCTGTGCTTCCCCGCTTCCCCGCCCTTCCCCTTCCCCTCCCTCTCTCCCTCCTTAACCCGTTATTATGTCGATCCATCTCGTACTGTCCACTCTTTTGGCCGCTTCTGCTGTCTGGGGTCATCCCAATTTGGTGTGTTTTTGAATGCAGATGTATTGGCCCCTATAAACTTTGGCTTTGCAGCAACACCGCGCAACTCCTAATGTCTACGACGCTTGCATCAACTCCAACGACATCGCGCTGACCTTCGTATGTACTCCCTGTTGCCTATCCAGATTTACGCTCACATTATTTACGCAGGATGATGGTATTTATTTTCATTCGTCCGCTTCTTCTTTTTATCTCACGATATGCAGGCCCATGGATCTACCTTCGCAGCATCTCCGACCAATTCACCGCCGCCGGCGCCAAAGCAACCTTCTTCTTTAACGGCAACAACTTCGACTGCATTTACAGTGCTGATCGCATCTCCGACATCAAGTACGCCTACGCCGCCGGGCACATGATCGGGAGCCACACCTGGTCGCATGCGGACCTCATCGACCTCTCGACGCCGCAGATCCAGGACGCGATGTTCCGCATGGAGGAGGCGTTCTCGCGCATCCTGGGCATCAAGCCCGCATTCATGCGCCCGCCGTTCGGCGATTACAACAACAACGTCCAGTCGATCGCGTTCGGGCGCGGCCAGAGTCTCGCGCTGTGGGACTGGGATACCGGCGATGCGGACGGGAACACCACGTCCCAGTCCGAGGCGGTGTACGACAACGTCGCGAGCATAAAGGTCAAGAATGCGTTGATTTTGGAGCACGAAACCGAGGGTGAGCTTTGTACCTTGAATTGAGCCTCGTTCCTTTCTGATAGCACTTTTTAATCAGAGACTACTGATAACACGCTTGTTCCCTACGCTATCAACCTTTTCCAGAGCAAGGGCTACAACGTAATTCGGCCCTTCGTTGAATATCCGCTGTTTTAATGAACTTCTCAGCTCGTGACCATGGCTCAATGTCTCGGCGTTGACCCTTATCAGGCCATCGGAATTGCCCAGCAGCAATCCGTAAGTCTCCCACCTCCAACCGCTTTATCTTCCTACTTACCTTATATAGTCTTCCTGGACTTGTGACGGCACACCGGATCCCGGTGCAGCCTGTGGCGGCTCTATCGCGTGTGAAACCGGCACGCCCGTGTTCTCCTCGACTACGACTACGACTACGACGTCTGGTCCCACCCCCACCCCACGCCGAACCAGTACTTCCACCCCAGCGCCAATTCCGCCAAGTGCCTCAGCGCTGCGTCCAACGCCGACGGCGCGGTTGTTGAAATCGAAGACTGTGTCTCTGCGGGCTCCACCTCTCAGAGCTGGACTATTTCCGGGCCTACCCTGCAGATCTTCGGTAACAAATGCCTGGACATCACCGGGGGTGCAACCGCCGACGGGACGAAGATGCAGATTTTGACCTGCACTGGGGGCGACACGAGCCAGCAGTGGTCGCTCTCTGGGAGCACGGTGCAGTGGAGCGGGCATTCGAGCTGCTTGGATCTCACGGGCGGGAGTGTGACGAATGGTAACACCGTGCGTATCCATTTCTATTTTTCTCTTGTTCAGTCTCGTCCTGAATTACTACACTTGTCATGCAGATGCAAATTTGGACTTGCACAGGCGGGGTTAACCAGCAATGGACGCGTACGACTGGTCCTGGCAGCGCCCCGCCTCCCCCGCCTCCTCCCCCAACTGGACATGCCATCCATCCAGGGGCGAGTAGCACGACGTGCCTTACCGCGCCGACGAATGCAAATGGAGGGACGGTCGTCGTCCAGCCGTGCGACGGCTCCACCGGCCAGTCGTGGACGCAGAACGGCCAGACGATCGTTGTGTACGGGACGATGTGTCTCGGTGCGCATTTTACCATCCAGCATCATCTCATTTCTTGGAGCTGACTGACTCGTTTTGCTAGATGTGACGGGCGGGAGCACTACCAATGGCGTCAAGATGCAGATCTGGTCGTGCACGCCCGGTGGGGGTGACGCGGCCCAGCATTTCACCGTCACGGCGGACAACCGCATCCAGTGGAACACGGCGGAGTGCCTCGACCTCACGGGTGGTAGCCTCACGAGCGGCAATCAGGTATGCAGTTTTTACACTTAATTCACCTCGTCTGTTTCTCTTTCTGACCGTCTCTTCTCTCTTTGTGTTTCAGGTTCAAATGTGGGCTTGCGCAGCTGGTAACACTAACCAAGTGTGGAACATTGTCTAATCGATGGACTCGGACACTTTTGCTATCCAACGCTACGTACCACGGACATGATTCTAATGCATTCGTCAGGACTCTTTATCGGTAATATCCTTACTACGCATTTGCGCCATCCCATTTTATCCCACGTATTTTTGTGAACGCGACTTTGCCATTAACTGGAACGAGCAATGCATATTTGATCAATCGCTCGACGCTCCGTATTCACATTTGAAGTGAGATCATGCACATGCCTCGCAAAACAAAGTTGTTCAGTTGAATGCAACCTGTTGAACGAAGCTTCTAAAATAATTTCCCGCCAGAGTCAAACCAGATTTCCGTCCAATTTTACATAACGAGGTTACTGTTGAATTTGTGAGTTGGACTTCGGAAAATACAAACGGTTCGACTTTTACAGTTTCTTTCTCAGGACAGCCAGCTGGGGCGGACCGACAGAGAACCTGAAAACAATGGTATCGGGAACACCTGATGAAAGTTTTAGTCAGTTTCTGGTGGGTTGAGATGCCTAAACGGAACATTTCGGGTGCCCAATAAATCGTTCCCGAAACTTTCCGTTCGCGAAAACTTTATTTTTCAGGTACGTATCCTACTTACTGATAATAATTTCAGAAAGTTTTTTGGGCGCATCCAAGTGTGGTTACAACTTACAATCCCTTGACAGGCCCACTCGGCGGAGTTCGTCATCAACTTGAAATCGCTGATTCATCGCCCTTATTGGGACGCGAACTTCTATCTCGCTTAATCACGGCTTATTCAACATATGTATACGTATACTCTCCGCATTATTCATCTGAGGCTGCCTATAAAGTGCTAGTGCGAACCACAGACAATCATCAACTCATTCGAAGTCTCCTTCCACTAAACCCCCTCCACACTAGATCTTGACACTCAATGTCTGCCATCCCAGCGTTCTCATTCTCCACCACCGCCGACGAAGTAGCCACTGCATTCTCTCTGGAAATCAAGGGCAAAAATGGTACTGTACCCCCGTTTTGACTGGTGAAAAACATACAGTCTGACAGTTGATCTCAGTTCTGATCACTGGCACGTCTTTGAATGGGATCGGCTTCGAAGCTGCCCGCGTTATCGCAAAGCATGCGAACCTCGTTATAATAACGGGCTACAATGATGAGAGGTCTGCATTCCCTTCCCCTTTGCTGGTCTGAATCGCATTAAGTTAACTTGGATTAGATTAAAGCTCTCCGAGGATGCCATCAAGAAGGATGTTCCCACAGCCAACACACGCCGTCTCACCCTCGACCTAGGATCGCTCGCCGGTATCCGCAAAGCTGCTAAGGAGGTTAACACCTACTCTGAGCCGATACATGTCAGAATTGATTTTTTATTGAACCGGATATCATGTTTACCGTTTTCTCCAGGTTCTGATCCACAACGCGGCCGCCGCCATCGGGCCCTTCAAGCTGACCGCCGACGGTCTCGAGAGCCAGATGGGCACTGACCACGTCGGTCCATTCCTCCTCACGAAGCTCCTCACGCCCAAACTCCTGGCGTCCACGACGGCGAGCTATACGCCGCGGGTGGTCTTCGTCTCTAGCGCTGCCCATGGATTCGGCCCTGGCATCGCCTTCGACGCAATTGAGCACCCGGACCCGGAAACGTACAGCAACTCCGGTGCTTACTTCGAAGCAAAGTCTGCAAACATCCTCACTGCGCTCGAGCTATCAAGACGATCCAAGGGAGCGATCAACGCGTATAGTCTTCATCCCGGAGGTGCGTTCGATAGCTGTGGGCTACTTCGTGCGGAGAAATAACAGATTCATTGCAGTTATTTTCACCAACATCAACCAAAAGGAGGAGTCAATCCCAGAGATGCAGGCGCTCGGCATCCTTGGTCCTGACGGCCTGCCCAACACCGAAAAGTTCCAGTGGAAGACCATCCCGCAGGGTGCTGCAACGTATGGCGAATTTCTCACCATCAAGAAAAAAAAACGTCCTTATCCTTTTCTTTTAGTACGGTTGCCGCGGCATTCGATCCCCGCATAAGTGGTCCGTGCTGGCTGTTTTCTGACTGCTTCGTCTGCTCAATTTTGCTTATAGACAAGCCTGGCTCGTATCTCGATGACTCGACTGTTGCGAATGAGGCTGTTGTCGCGCATAGTTCTGATCCAGTGAGTGCCCACCGTTCTTATGAGTCGCGATCAGTTAGCTCACCGTTATATTTGCTCGCAGAACAACGCCGCCAAATTGTGGACGTTGACGGAGAAGATCATCGGCGAGGAGTTCACATTCTAGATGACTCCCGTAGAACGAAATACAGTAGGGCGAAATTAATGTGTACCACCTTTAATCCTAATCGCGTCCTTCAATTCTGTGTTCAAAATTTTGGAGTCAAGTTATTTATTCATTGACACACAGATGGTCGACAAATTGAAGCTAGGAGCTCCGCGTATAATTTCAAAGAACTCGTATGCATTTTGTCAAACTTGCCCCATTGGCAATTCAAATTCAGGCACTAACCTAAGGCAATACGCGCGTTGCGACTTCGTGCGCAATGGAGCAAAATCCTTGATATTACACTCGCCGGAAGAGCTAAGACGTTTGGGCTCCTATTTTTATGTGGGTTTGTTGCAACATCTTTCGGACTTTGATTAGTTCCGAGGGGCCAACGAGTCGCTTGCCCCTCAGAGGCTGTCCCATTTATCCTTCTATCCCATTCTGACTCACAAGCGCACTCAGAAAAAAATCCAAATTTGTTCTGACTCTTCTAAACACATTTTCAGAGTGTTCTGAACAAATTCCGAAAAGTGAATTAAGACCTCCCTATGAGGCTGTGTGTCGGCATCTTCCGGTGGATGCCCCTCGTGGCTGTGAATTCCGTGCTGCTCGAGGCTGTGAACAATCTGCCCGCCGAAGCTGGGAGCGAGAACTTAATAGTAACTTGTAACAGCTGATGCCTTATTCTAAGTGCTTATAAGGCGCAAGTGCTGTGACTCCGGGGCTTAGAATCTCTGTATATTGCCTCCGCCAGCCATGTACGAAGAACCGGTGGATGCTGACTTCACCCATGACTCAACCATGGCAGACGGTTCTGGAACCCTTTCGTAAGCTTCTGCTCGATACTTTCATGATAGAATCGCTAAATCTCGTGGGCTGCGCGACGCCTACCAGGGCTGGCACCGGGATGTTCTCGGGGTCGCAGCACTTCACTGTGACTGGCGCGAATTTGACAAACATCACTAACAACCACCCTGCTGCTCCGACTCTCCCTTCTGGCAAGTCTATTCAGCATGTCTTGCGAAGAGGCTGAATATTGGACAGATTTTCGAATGATCCCGCTGGGAGATATAGACCTGCAACATGATACGGGTGTTATCGGCCGCCACCGAGGATGGGAACATCCCCGTGTTCGGCGGGTGTATTCTGCCACAGTTGAAGGCCGAAACTCGAGTGTGACTGTGGCCGTGTACAGGGACACGGCGCGGAAGAGGTGTCGTGTTCTGCTTCTCAACGTTGCTAGTTAATAACCTTTTCAGGAGTGGCGGCAGGATATTGCAAGATATATGACGGTTCGGCAAGTTACAGCTAATAGTTCACTCCGTATCAACTCTAATGACACATCCAGCCACCCGAATATTATTCAGGTTTTTGGAGGGGCAAGCTCAGGCAATATTCACGCCACTCTCTTCCATGATGGTGCGAACTTCCGTTTACAGTAAAATGGGTCATTCCTGAATTGTCACTTGGCAGATCTGATACCTCTTAAACTTTTCGTGGATCTGTATCGGCATTCCAAATTTTCGAAAGCATACACGTATGCGTACTGTGTAAGTGCATCTGTTGCTTCTCTGTGCAGGATATTTACTCCTCGAAAGGCCACAGAGTTCAAAGTATAATAGCTCACATCTTGTTGGTCGGCTCGCTGACACTCGCACAGGCGGTTCGCGATTACCTCAACTCCGTTTTCAAACAGGACCTAGTGAGTTCGGATCTGGATATCCCATTCCCGTATAAACGACTCCAGGACGAGGTGGACTGCACATTCTGGATTCGTCGCCCAACGGGCCGGCTCTGTACCGACCTCATACCAGCCGACAACATCACCCTCTTGCGTAGCCTTCGGAACCACATACCCGGTCCGCAAGCAATGTTTCCCTTGAGCGCGCAGAACACGGAGGCCGCCGTCATCAACTCTCTGACACTGAAACAATATCATGAAATATCTTGTTGGAATCTATGGCAAATTCGACTCTTGCACAGTTCCTCCGCCATAGTCGTGAATATGGGGGCAGTACTTTCCTGTCCTTCGAGCAACTTGCTCGAAGATTCTGTTGAGATTGCATTTTTGCCGAATGCAGAGATCACGTTGATCCTTGGACGTTGTATTCTACAGACAGATCGCGGAGACTCGGAGAAGTAACAGAGGATGGCTGGACTCGGTATTACTATCTCTTGCCTCATGGTAATCTGTCCTAATAATTTTTATCTCAAGTTTCAACTCCTGCGTCGTGTCGGACAACGGGATCTGGCTGCATATGGCACACACGCTTTCTGGAGGATGCTTGGCTCAGTCAAGCAATTCATATTTTCAGTCGCCTCGGGATCACATCCAATTTCGAGGACTATGGTAGTGCACCTCCTTCACTGTCAATCTTTACATTGATTTCCACAGTTTTGTTGCGCGACGTGTTTTTCAACGTTGAGATTTCCGCGTCCGCAGATGACCCCCCTCTGGGTTATCTATTTCTCTGCCCAGCGAAGGACTTTCAGACCGATCCAGGACTTTTGTCGTTCCCCTACTGCTCCGCCTATTGGTCTGTCGATCCTTCGGGTACTGAACGTCTCAGCACGGAAGAGTCGCAACGGCTTGGATTTCCTTCAATTCAGTTTACTATCGATGTCCAGGGATTTTCCTGGGATGCCAGTGTATACGACGGACTGCGTCAATTCCACAAGGCTAAAGGTTTTGATCCGGAAAGCCAAGACGTCGCGCGGTATCTTGGGGAGCCACTGTATCGGTTGTCCAATGAATTAGATTCTCCATTTGCCCACGGTAAGTCATCAATCCTAGTAACCTAATACCATTCAACTGATAGTAATTCATACAAGTGGATGAAGAGGATTCATATTCAGAACACGATGATTGGGACTCATACAACATTGCCTGCGGTAAATCAACTCGGCTTCGCTCCAGAAAAACTATCATCAACTCATATAAATACTGCAAGTGGATGACGAAGATTCCTATTATGAAGCGGATGGCGATGGTTAGTAGATGGATTATTCGATTTAACTTGGCTTACGACCGTCTCAGACGAACGAAGGCCCGAGACGAAGGTGCTCCTGGACCGATTGCCCATGGTGAGGCAACCGTCTCGAAGCGAAACGTGCTGCTCCGCCAATGGTTGATAAATTCCACCAGTGGATGACGAAGATTCCTGTGCGGAAGACCATAATCAAGACCCAATCGTCAATCTCGTTGACGAGGCGGGATATACACAGGCCTCGGATAGTGCGGATGTCGGTTGGTGCAATCCATTTATTCTCGGCTCTGGCTCACAATTTTTGCTTCAATCTGTTCAGCGCCCCAGGCAACGGCTGGAGAGGAGGAAACTCAAACACCCGTTTGCCATGACGAGATACTGGTCTCGCAGACGCAGACATTCAAATTCACAATGAATCTACAGCTGGCGCTAATTATATTCCTTGCCTTATCTCGGGTGTACGACCAGGTGTGGTGAGGGATGGGAGTTGAAAAGTATATATATGCATGACTCCCTCGAGTCGGTGATGTTCCGCGTTGGATTCCGTATTCCGTTTCAGACTACTTCTCTTGTCTCTGGATATTGCCTAATAGCACCGGGTTCAGCCTTTAAATCAATGTGGCTACTGGTTTTCACTGGCATCTTTGAATTTGTTTAGGAGGCCAGAGTTAGTCTCTTATAAACAGATGCTACAACAATAGAGTGCTCGTACCTCGCATGTTGTAGGCCAGAGCTCGCTCGGGTCGTCGAAGATTTACTGTAAGCCTCAGGATATAGTTTGATTTTCAATGACGCTGCCTCTCGGAGGGCAGCTCTCCGCATCCTCCGCCGACCGGACATGCCATCCATCCAGGGGCGAGCAGCACGACGTGCCTTACTGTGCCGACCAATGCAAATGGGGGGACGGTCGTCGTCCAGCCGTGCGACGGCTCCACCAGCCAGTTGTGGACGCAGAACGGCCAGACGATCGTTGTGTACGGGTCTATGTGTCTCGGTGCGCATTTTACCATCCCGCCTCATCTCATTCTTGAAGCTGACTGACTTGTTTTGCTAGATGTGATGGGCGGGAGCACCACCAATGGTGTCAAGATGCAGATTTGGTCGTGCACGCCCGGCGCGGGTGACGGGGCCCAGCATTTCACCGTCACTGCCGACAACCGCATCCAGTGGAATACGGCCGAGTGCCTCGACCTCACGGGTGGCAGCCTCACCAAGGTATGCAGTTTTTGAACTCTATTCGCCTTATCTGTTTTTCTTTCTGACCGCCTCTTCTCTTAGGTTCAGATGTGGGCTTGCGCAGCTGGAAACACTAACCAAGTGTGGAACATTGTCTAATCGGTGAACTCGGACACTTTTGCTATCCAACGCTACGTACCACGGACTTGATTATAATGCATTCGTCAGGACGCTTCATCGGTAATATCCTTACTACGCATTTGCGCCATCCCATTTTATACCATATATTTTTGCGAACTTGACTTTGCAGCCTGAATGAACAATGCATATTTGATCAATCGCTCGAGACTCCGGATTCACATTTAAAATGAGATCATACTTTCGCAAAACAAAGGTGTCCAGTTGAACGCAACCTGTTATCGTGACCTGTTGAACGAAGCTTCTAAAATAAATTTGCTTGCCGGAGTCGAACCAGATTTCTGTCCAATTTTACATAGCAAGGTTAGTGTAGAATTTGTGAGTTGGAAAATATAAACGGTTCGATTTTTACAGCCAAAACCCCGCCGGCCAGGGCAGGCTGGGGCGGACCGACAGAAAGCCTGAAAACAATGGTATCGGGAACACCCGATGAAATTTCTAGTCAGTTTCTGGTGGGTTGAGAATCTTTAGACCCTAAACGCAAGATTTCAGGTGCCCCTAGTAAATATTTCCCGAAACATTCCGTTTGCAATTTTTTTATTTTATTTACATCTCGGGTACGTACAGTATCAAGACTAGTTCTCTTACTTACAAAAATGGTTTCAGAACGGTTTTTTGCGCACAGAAACATTCAAGTGTGGTTACAACTTACGAATCCCTTGACGAATCCACTCCGCGGAGTTCGCATCAAATCGTTGATTCATTGCCCGTTTCCAAATTGGGACGCGAACTTCTATCTCGCTTAATCACGGCTTATTCAACATATGTATATGTATACTCCATGTATTATTCATCTGAGGCTGCCTATAAAATGCTAGTGCGAACCACAGACAATCATCAACTCATTCCAAGTCTCCTTCCACTAAACCCCCTCCACACTAATGTCTGCCATCCCAGCATTCTCATTCACCACCACCGCCGACGAAGTAGCCACTGCATTCTCTCTGGAAATCAAGGGCAAAAATGGTACCTACCCCCGTTTCGACTGGTGAAAACATGCAGTCTGACAGTTGATCTCAGTTCTGATCACTGGCACGTCTTTGAATGGGATCGGCTTCGAAGCTGCCCGCGTTATCGCAAAGCATGCGAACCTCGTTATAATAACGGGCTACAACGATGAGAGGTCTGCATTCCCTTCCCCTTTGCTGGTCTGAATCGTATTAAGTTGACTTGAATTAGATTAAAGCTCTCCGAGGATGCCATTAAGAAGGATGTTCCCACAGCCAACATCCGCCGTCTCACCCTCGACCTGGGATCGTTCGCCGGTATCCGCAAAGCCGCTAAAGCTGGTCCTTTAAGTAATCCAAGACTGACAATTCCCGCATCCGCCGCCTCCTCACGCCCGACCGGAAATCCCAGACGGTAGTTGTTCAAATGAAATTGACGTATGATAGATGACCCACCGGTGTGCCCTGAACGAAAGAAACAATCTCATTAGAGTGGTCTCCATGAAGACAAGGCACATTTACTTATGTACCCGGGATAGATGGATACACTTTGAGAAACAAGTCCGCTGGGGTTGTAGATCGCCGCAGCGCCGGCTTCAAATTCGGATGAACACAACACCTAGTCAAGCGCGAGTTGAATTTCCAGGCTCACATGAAAAACCTCCCCGAAAACCCAAACCATGACCTTGTTCGGTGAGTCCGCTGGACGGAATACGTTGAATTTGATGGTCAGACAGCCTTCCGCACTGGTCTGGACCCCGAAGTGCTCTGTGACGTCTCTCAGCGTATGTTTCTTTTTTTTTTTAAATCACCCAAGTTCCTACTACAAACACCCACGTCGCATTGAACTTTCGCACACCCAGCGATCGTTGTGGAACTGGAACTGGGGAGAGGAGTCGAGGTTCTCCGATGGGCGGAGAGGCATACGGAATACGGATTCTTGCGTTTTTTTTTTTTTTTTTTTTGGCCTGGTTAGGGTTACTAGTCGAGTCTCGAAAACACATACTTTTGTCAATGTCAATGCATACCTCCGAAGAATTCTTGGCCGAGGAGAGGGAGGTCCCTGGTATCGCCGAGGTGGACTTTCGGAATCGCGTGTGCGCCAAAGTTCAAGGCGAGGGAAATCGATGCAATGAGTACATGTAAGAGTTGGCGCCGCATCGGTGAAAGGAAAGTTGAGCTGGAATTTTTTTCGGGAAAAGGTTTTATGATGATCGCGACGGATGGGTAATTATATGCTCGTGAGTCAGCGTCCGTCGCGGCTATGATTAAACCTGGGCCACTGATGTCCTGCATGAGTGGCTACGGACCGCTTTAGTCTATGAGCCGTTGGCGCTGTTTCAGATTTTGACACGAGCGCGGGGAGAAATATATATATATTTGATCGAGAGGTTGCCGAGTGGCCACAAAACAAATTTAAAGAGCGGTGACCTGTGGCTTCAGCTTTCCAGCGTGTCCGAGTCCAGCTATCACCTACTTTCTCACCAGAAATTTAAATCTCTAAACTTGAACATCCTCCCGTTCTCTCCGTTAACCCAACATTTTTATCATTTGCCCCAGTCGCATGGCTCCGAACAATCAAGATAGATGTACATGTCGGAAGAGAGGCCGTGCTTTGTCGTCGGAATCTGCGCACTCGATAGCCTCAAACGAGCGAATGACTTGGATTTCGTAGTATTCGGTCCGAGATTAGAAGGTCGAATCGAAGTCAAAAATCCAAAATATGGAGTACGTCAACACTTTTCGTATAATAAATTTGTCGACAGGTTGAGGATTCTTGTGTGAGATACAAGATGGACGAAAAAGTTGAGAAGTTGAAATAAGCGAGCAACGTGAGAATGACTTGCCTTATTCGAGACTGCGACATCTGATGGCGCTTAAATGGACTGCTGCGGCGCCTCACAAGGCCCAATGAGCAGTGGCTATAAAGCACAGATGTTAGCGTCCCCGACGTCGTCGACGACTCGAATCTAATGGCCACCGGAACCGACGCACCTTCCGGACTGGATGAGGACCCTACCGCGTACCTCGCCCTCCCACGCTTTAACAACACCCTCCATTTTCAATTCGAGCTCCCGGGAACAGAGAGCCACACAGCGAACGTCACATACGCACTCACCGACGCCCCTCCCGACGGCTCCTGGCCCGTCCTCGTCTTCTTCAATGGACTCGGCGGGCACCGCCTCATCGCAGCCATGACCGAGGGCATCGCGCGCTCCCACCGCGTGCAGATCCTCACCCTCGACAAGCCCAACGCCGGCATCCCCCTCGCCGCTCGCACCCGCTGGATGCACGCCGCCCTCCTCGCCGTCCTCGCCCATCGCGCCATCACCCGCTTCGCCCTCTTCTCCCACTCCAACGGCCTCTTCTACGCCCTCTACACCCTCCTCCACCTCCCCCCAACCCTCACTGCGACGACCTGGACGCTCACCGGCCCATTCGTCCCCGCGAGCATCAGCGGCTCCGTCGCCCTCCGCCTCGCCGCCGCCCTCCCGCGCCGCTCCCCGGTGCGCTCGGCTCGCTCCTCCAGGTCGTCCCCCCCATCGCGCGCGCAGTCAGCTGGAGCGGCGGCCTGCTCTCTCTAAGCGCAGGGCTCCTCTCTCCCTCTTCCTCTTCCTCCCCCACTTCCTCTTCTGCGGCCTCCGCCGACAGCACGCCGCCGCACCAGCGCGGGTACATCGACCGCACCATCGGCCCCGCGTGCCGCGCCGCGATCATGCGCCGCGGGATGGCCGAGTCGCGCGCGGCGATGGGGCAGGAGGCGCTTCTCTGCCTGCATGGGGGCGACGCCGCTCCTCGTGCCGGCGCGGCGAGTACCAGTGAAGACGAAAGCGACAGCGTCTGGGGCCTCGGCGCGGGCGCGACGGATGCGGACGTGCTGCGGGGTGCGTTTACGCGCCTGGCGGGGCGCTACCCCTCCTCCTCCTCCTCTTCCTCCTCCTTGGGGTTGCAGATCCGCGTTGTATACGGCGCCGCGGACGGGCTGGTGCCTGTGCGGGGGCGGACTTGGCTGAAAGGCGTGCTCGAGGATGCGGGACTTGTGAAGAGGGGGGTGCAAGAGGACGAGGACGCAGACGCGTGGACAGAGGTGCCCGACGCGGGGCACGACGACGTGCTGTTCCTCGAGGAGGTGGTCGGTGGTATTTTGCGGCGCGTGGAGTAGCCTTGCTGGAGTGTATCGGTATCGACGGGCCACGGTCGCCATTTACTGTAATTTGGGAGTGTCTTTCTTCTTGCGTATAGCACATCCAATCGTAACCATGAGTACTGTAGCTTCGACTTCAGGCCAGATTGACATGAAAATACGGATTCAATCCACGGTCGCGACGAGTTGTGGTTTGTGGTTTTGGGAGCTTTGCTTTATTGCCTCAAAATTTAATATTACGAAAGGAATAAAGGCCAAGATAGAGGACGGCGACTAGTCTGACTACTCGTTGGCGCGTCCGAGTCGGAAGCAAGCAAGCAAGCTGCAAAATCTTGTGCAAAATTCAAACTCTCAAAGATTTGGCAAAGAAAGCTCTTCCGGCGAATTCGAATCTGAAATGTCAGGGAATACTGTGCAAAAGTCGCGGCGCGCGTTCAAGGGCGTCAAGACCGTGACGAGGGATGTATTGCCCTCAGGCTGTCTGGCTCAGAAGTACAGAAGTACAGTGTTTGGAAATTGGCCGCGTAATCCAAGCCCCGCTTCTTGTCTCGTCTGAAGCTGTTTGATATTGTCCGGCAAATCATGATTATTGAATAAGCAAGCTCGATCTTTTTACTTGGGCTATCTAGATCTACTCTCGTTCTTTAAAGACGCGTCGACTCGGAGAGCCTTCACGGTCACGTGCAGGGGTATCTTCGGCGCGCTGGCGCGTTAGCCAATCTCGACCATTTCTGAACCGCAGCTTCGCCCGCGCCGAGTTGTCGAATCATAAATAAATGAATAAATAATTTTAAATGGCCTAACTCCGACGATTTTTGAACAAGAATTGAAGGACAGCAATTAGGATTAAGTGTAATACATTCCTACAGTATTCGATTCTACGCGAGTCGTCTATCTATTTATCTAGAATGCGAACTCTTCGCCGATGATCTTCTCCGTCAACGTCCACAACTTGGCGGCGTTGGTCTGCGAGCGAATATCAGCTGATCGCGACTCCTATAATAAGAACACTGGGCACTCACTGGATCAGAACTATGCGCGACAACAGCCTCATTTGCAACAGTCGAGTCATCGAGATACGAGCCGGGCTGGTCTACAAGCATTCTTGTGAGCAGACGAAGCAATTAGAAAACAGTCAGCACGGACCACTTATGCGGGGATCAAATGCTGCGGCAACCGTACTAGAACAAAAAAAATATAAGGACGTTTTTTTTGGATTGTGAGGAATTCGCCATACGTTGCAGCACCCTGCGGGATGGTCTTCCACTGGAACTTTTCGGTGTTGGGCAGGCCGTCAGGGCCGAGGACGCCGAGCGCCTGCATCCCTGGAATCGACTCCTCCTTTTGGTTGATGTTGGTGAGAATAACTAGAATGAATGAATCTGTTCAGTACTTCTGCGCACGAGGTAGTCTTTAGTTGGTAAACTCACCTCCGGGATGAAGACTATACGCATTGATCGCTCCCTTGGATCGTCTCGAGAGCTCGAGCGCGGTGAGGATGTTTGCGGACTTTGCTTCGAAGTAAGCACCGGAGCTACTGTACGTCTCCGGGTTCGGGTGCTCAATCGCGTCGAAGGCGATGCCAGGGCCGAATCCATGGACAACGCTGGAGACGAACACCACGCGTGGCGTATAGCTCGCCGTCGCGGACGCCAGGAGTTTGGGCGTGAGGAGCTTCGTGAGGAGGAATGGGCCGACGTGGTCAGTGCCCATCTGGCTCTCGAGACCGTCGGCGGTCAGTTTGAAGGGCCCGACAGCGGCGGCCGCGTTGTGGATGAGGACCTGGGGAAGACGGTAAACAAGCATGAAATCCGGTTCAATTAAAAAAATTAATTAATTCTTACGTGTATGGGCTCGGAGTAGGTGTTGACCTCCTTGGCGGCTTTGCGGATACCGGCGAAGGATGCGAGGTCGAGGGTGAGACGGCGTATGTTGGCTGTGGGAACATCCTTCTTGATGGAATTTTCAGAGAGCTTTAATCTAATTCAAGTTAACTTAATACGACTCAGACCAACAGAAGGTAATGGAATGCAGACCTCTCATCGTTGTACCCCGTTATTATAACGAGGTTCGCATGCTTTGCGATAACGCGCGCAGCTTCGAAGCCGATCCCGTTCAAAGAGGTGCCAGTGATCAAGACTATGATCAACTGTCAGACTGTATGTTTTTGACCAGTCGAAACGGGGGTACAGTACCATTTTTGCCCTTGATTTCCTGAGAGAATGCAGTGGCTACTTCCTCGGCGGTGGTAGTGAAAGAGAACGCTGGGATGGCAGACATTGATTGTCAAGATCTAGCGTGGAGGGGGGTTTAGTGGAAGGAGACTTGGAATGAGTTGATGATTGTCTGTGGTTCGCACTGGCATTTTATAGGCAGCCTCAGATGAATAATACGGAGAGTATACGTATACATCTGTTGAATTATTAAGCGAGATAGAAGTTCGCGCAAAGTTCGCGTCCCAATTTGGAAAAGGGTGAATCAGCGATTTCAAGTTGATCACGAACTCCGCCGAGTGGATCCGTCAAGAGATTCGTAGGTTGTAACCACACTTGGATGCGCCCAAACAACTCTTTCTGAAATTATTATCAGTAAGTAGTATATTACATAAAGGTGGTACACATTAATTTCACCCTACTGTATTTGGTTCTACGGGAGTCATCTAGAATGTGAACTCTTCGCCGATGATCTTCTCCGTCAACGTCCACAACTTGCCCAACTGTGTAATTTATACAGTTGAGAAAGGGAACTTGTTTTCCCCGATTCCTGTCAGCCCCGGTGTTCTGAAACCGATGGCTCCTCATGTTTTTCTGGCCCAGGAAGTGAGTTGCACAAATGTATCTCGATCTTCGATCGAGCGCTCTCGTGGATCATGGATCCATCCCAATTGTAGCCTGCTGGCATCCCAATTTATTCCCCCCCCGCGCTGCGCGCGATACCACATGTCGTGCTGAAGTCCAAGTCCAAGTTTCGCCGGCTCAGTTGTTTTTCCGTTCAACTACTGTCCGTGGATATCGACTGCGAATATAGACAACTGTTTGTGCCAGTGGGCTCTGTTTTTCAAGCCTTACTTAACTTACTAGGGCCCTTGCACTGTTTAGGTAATGTAATTGAATTGGCGGCCCTTACTGTAGTTTGAGTGTATCTTTGCTTCTTGTGCTACTACTCGCATTGCGTTGAATTCCAAGTTAGATCGACTTCCGGGTCCATAAAACGCGTGCATATCCTTTACATACTTCTTTTCCTCCGATACTCCGAATGAGAGGCTCAATTTACAGTAATTGAGCAGCTAAAGCACTGGTAGTTCTCTATGTTTTCGAACCTTGGACAACAAGTTGAAGTTGAGCATATGTGCAGTGCTTCCTCATGACCGTGTTGTACATATGCATGACTTACTGCGCAAGAATCGGTCCCCAGGCCCCACCCCAGGTGGATGGTGTTCCCGTTAGTCAGAGGGCCAGTCCATAAATTATCGCTACTTCGAACAAAGTATAGTGTATAGTAAGAGGCTGTCTAGCTGTACAGACCGAACATTCCGCCAGATGCCTCAGTTTCACACTGTCTAAATTGAACGGTTTAGTCGATCCTTCTATTTAAATCTGACTTCCTTAAATTTCCCAGACTATGATCAGCAACTCGTAAGTTTGCTCTAATAACTGGGTACATTCGTTCTTATTTTGTTTAACTGTCTGTCATGGTGCAGTGAGATTCATGGTTGTGGTGGACACAGTTAGAATTCACCTGCATGTTTTTCAAGAGAGACTGGGTTGTATTAGAAATGGCTGTTAAAAGAGGGCTCTTCAGACTGCTGGCAAGGAGTTCCAGAGTATTTGTAGTGATACTCGTAGTGAGATTAAGTCATGGACGGTGGATTTTTGGCAATTTCTCGGCGATGGAACATCATTTTGGCCTGATCTAACGTGCTGGATGGACATAGGACGCCCTGACACACATTTTAGACCCATCAATTAGATCAAAAAATATTGATACACTACCATAAATAGCAACAGACCGAAAATGCTGATTTTCAACTCTGGAAGGATTTTTTTTAGGAAAGACCAAATAGCCTAAATTGTAGTTCAGGTTATGCTAGTAAGTCTGCCAAGTTGAATTGTGGTGAAAGGTCCATCTGTTCATGAGCTACAGAGCCTGCAAGTTGGCCATTTTTGCTGATTTTTGCTAATTTTGACCATTTTGGCTCATTTTTGGCCAACTTGGCGGCTCTCTAGCTCATCAACAGCTATGCCTTTGCCTCAATTCAACCTGCCAAACTTATTAGTGTAATGTGAACTACAATTTGGCATATTTGGTCTTTACCAAAAAAATAGTCTCACCGAGTTGAAAATTGCATTTTCAGTGGGTTTTGAGTTTTTTGCCTTTTATGGTAGTCCATCAATATCCTTTGATCAAACTGATGGGTAATAAATGTCTGTCAGGATACTCTACATCCATCCAGTACTTTGAATTATCTAAAAACATGTTCGCATCGCCGAGAAATGCCGAAATACCCAGCGTCCATGACTTAATCTCAGCACGAGTAGTCAAACATGTTGTAATGTTGTTGATTCGAAGTTGAGTGACAGTGAGTTGGGGGGGCATCTTGCGACTTGGATCATGGGGCTTGAGAGATGTCATGATTTATTATGTGTGCCCATGGGAATTTTCACTTTTATTGGCTACCGTTCATCTCCTGCACAGAAGATGTCATGCTTATGTCTGTTGTAGAACTTGACCACATCAAGTGATAAGACATACATAAATCAACAACTTGACTGGTGCCAAAAGTACCAATAATAAATAATACTATTCTTTCTTTAAACTTTGTCCTCTGGAAACATCCCAAATGGGAAAGTTTTTGGCTGTTCTCTCAGTACTGTTAGTAGCTGTGAAGGCACTGTCCATTTACACTGCATCTGTGCCCTGCTTAGACCATCAAGCAGTGCATGGAAGATATCATGGTATCATGGCAAATATTGCTAAACACACTATCAATGAACAAGCTTCTCGGATGGTATTGTCTTCGAAGGATTTCATCCAGCGGACATAAAAAAACCACTTATCACCGGATCACAGAACCGGGCTTCCCTCTAGAAGATTCGTCATGTGAACGTGCATGCTGTGCTGTCCCGCACGAAGGCGGTGCACCGTAACAGTAACCACTCTTCCCTTTGCCTCTTCCTCCATCCCCAGTCCGCTGCTGCAGCTTTATCCTTGTTCAAGAGTGACTGTAAAAGTACTCTTCGAGACCTGGGCTTCAAGCTCGCACAATCCACGATAGCAATGCTTACATGGGGGAACGAATCTCAGACCGTGAATAACTACATCTCAGGTGCGAAAGAAAGTGGTTTGAACAACAATGGTATTGCTCATTTAAGCACAGGAGGGGTGGGAGGCGCTGGTGGTACAGGCAACACACAGGGTCACGGTGGAGGCGGAGGAACAGGGGAGGGCCCCACCCAGAATTATGTGTTCGACGCAATTGAAAACTTCACGATGAATAATCTGTACGTCGACCAATAGTTCTCGTCTTCCTGAAAAGACCGTTCTGAAGAACAGTAGTGGCTTACAGATTCACGATTCTAATCTGTATACTGTTTCCGGTGACGTTTCACTGGTGATCCAGAACAGCCAGTTGCACGATTCACATCATCGACTCCAAGTGTCGAGCAGGAGCTTGGAGCTGCCGCCTCGAATTAATAAAGAGGATCTACATCACATTTCGACTCCATTCTTCCGGTATCAGTATGAATCGGCACCATCAAATCCACAGCCAACAAGTCCCATTAGACATCCACATGCCCATGACCATGCCTACCTCACCGATTTCATGACTCTTCCCTCCTGGAATGAGGAATACATTGGGGCCAGAGGCCAGGAGCGTCAATACCATCAAATTGACCCACCACAATTCATACATGGTGGAACATTCATCACGGCACAGCATGTCCATCAGCAGCAGAATGTTCATCAGCAGCATGGGGAAGTGGGAATATATATCCTTTCTCGTGGCATCGCCTTGGATGCACTGTACAACTCTGCGGAGCGCTTTCCTCAACCCAGATGCCATCCAGACACACGCACAGAATTGCTCACAAAGCTATATCACTGGGTGACTGACCCAAGCATCACCCGCTCCATCCATTGGCTGCATGGTCCGGCTGGCGCAGGAAAATCAGCTGTAATGCAGACTCTATGTGAACAATTACAGGACACTGGCCAGATCTGCGGAAGCTTCTTCTTCAAACGGGGAGACCAAATGCGTGGTAATGCAAAAGTGCTCTTTGCAACTCTTGCTTATCAACTTGCGATCCGTCAGCATGAATTGAAGGCAATGGTCTCGCTAAATGTAGAAATGGATCCTTCGGTTCTCGGGAGAGGTATGGATGTGCAACTATGCACTCTGATCGTTGAGCCTTGCAAATGGCTCCAGAACAACTCTCCTCCTGTTCTTCTCATCGATGGATTGGACGAGTGTGAAGGCCATCATATTCAGCGAGAGATAATCCATTTAATACAGTCCACTATGAATGGTCGCTTTCGGGGGCTTCGGATTCTTGTTGCCAGCAGAACCGAAGCACATATCAAGGAGACATTTGAAGAAGAGTGCTTCCGAGAAGTAACTGACTTCACCAATATCCAGCAGTCATTGGAAGATATCCGGACTTACCTCCACAATGAATTTTTGCGAATTCATTGCAAGCATTACACCATGAAAAACATTCCAACTCCATGGCCAACACCACAGATTCTGGAAATGCTTGTTGGGAGGTCCTCTGGTTACTTCATCTATGCATCTACAGTTATCAAGTTTGTGGATGACGAGTATTCCCGGCCCTCGAAGCAACTGGACAGTGTGGTTCAAAATGTTGTCCCTCATGATTCTGAATCACCCTTTGCGACTCTTGATCAGCTATACATGCAAATTCTCTCAAGAGTCCCAGTCCAGTCTCACCCCATGCTCTGCAACATTTTGTGCGTGCAAACCCACTTTCAGGAAATTTTCTCTGCACAGGAGATTGATGTACTACTTGATCTCGAACTTGACACTGTGAAGTTGATTATCCGTCCTCTACACTCTGTGCTCAGAGTACCCAAATTCTGGGAAGATTCACTTGGCGTGCACCATGCCTCATTTCTTGACTTCTTAAAGGATGAAACACGGTCATCATCTTTCTATGTTGGTTCTGTGGAGCGTAAGGCAAAATTGGGACACTCAATCCTCAGAGCACTTTCATATACATATGATGATCCTCAAAAAAATGGGGCAGATCTTGGGCTCTACTGGTATGTGGAGGTGTATTCCTATTCGAAGCCTATCTTAATTCTACAATATTCAGGAAGCTCTCATCATCATGGGCATGCCCACATTGGATTGAATTTATCACTTCCTTCCCACCTTCTGCAGATTGGGTACCCCTCGTTCAGATGGTCAATCTAGACTTCGTTCTGGAATACTGTGGACGAGATATGTATGGAGGAGATCAGGAAGAGACAATAGGACATTTTTTGGTTTGGCTAAAAGTGAGTCCTTCTACTGTCTTCTTCTCAAGTAATTCATTCCAGCAGGAAATTAACCCTGTCCCTGAAGCTCTAATTCAACAGTGGGAAGATTATCGCTTTGTTCTCCAATATGAAGGCTTTCAACCTCAAATCGTGAACAATTTACATGCAGAACGGTATCCAGAAAGCAACAGTACCGATGCTTTGGCCCCGTCCCTCAGCACAATATATTTGTTGCATTCTGGGATGATGGGGGAAGTGCAGGCCATAGTAACGGCCTGCCGGGAGCTTTTGTCTCATTCTCCTAGCCTGGTCCGCATCTTCAATGCCGGAAGACTGCTCAGTCCTAATGTAAGCTATCTAGGCAACCCGGATCACCACTCCAACCAATTGTTTCAAATCCACATTGTGTTGGATCTACCCTGGGAGGATATTCTGGGGTGCATCTGTGCCTTGCGCCCACTCATTCCTCATAAGTCTGTGTTTTTTCACACGCTTTTCTTGTTCTTGCCTGCGATTTGCCAAGAGCTAGATCATCTATACCCAGCAGCTTTGGTTTCCCGAGACTTGGCTTGTGGATTTCTTCGACTCATTCAGTCAATTGGGAGAGGAGAACGACCCGTGACATGGTGGTGAGCAGAATATCAGGCATAATTTCAGCTGGATACATACCAATGCTCTGCAGGACAATTTTATATGGCGGGAGGAATGGTCAGGAATGGGGTCGCCACATCAGATCCTCCCCACAACCAGATCCTAAGCTGGTACAGAAACTTGAACACTTTGTTCCACCATGGGATGTGTTCTCACAACGCTGGAATAACCTTGACCCTGTAGATTTCTATGATGTGGTCCAATGGCTGAAAGTGAGGTCTCACATCTTTGGTTATTTCTCACTGATTTTCAGGCATCCCCTAACCCTCGGCCCGACTTGATTGACTGTTGGCAACAATATCTGGCTGAGAATATTGTTCAAAAGAGCAAGTGGAGCAAGTGGGATGAAGCTCCAGTGGATTATAGTGATCATGCACTGGAGAAGAGATGGCAGGGCCATTTGAAGAGGGAAGCATCCTTCTATGGACCACCTCGGGAAGACATGATCCGATGTTGGGATAGATGTTTGAGGAAGGCTAGGGAGGAGGACGAGTAGTACGAGCACTTGAGTAATTGTACATGACAAATATCTCGCGGGGTTTCGAAGGCTTGATGCAACATTATACATGACCTACATAGTGTCTAAGTGCGGTGTAGTGAAGGTTTCTTGTTGCATAGTGGAGTATAGTAATCCCTCACTATGTAGTGCTATATAGTACTACATAGAGGTCCATAGTATGGTGTAGTATGGTATAGTCCCCAATTTCAAAAATCAGGATTTGCTGATGCAATCTATTCCTGGCAAGCTACACACCTTGGTTCCGGCGACTCCAAACTCGGGCGGTCGCATTGGCGATCGCTGCCCCGAGAAAAATAGACCTCGAGAGAAGAGAGGTCGTCCTTTGTGGTCAGAATCCTGTCGATAGCAAACGCGCAAAGATGAATGACCCACTGGATTCTTGTATTTCGAATTCGGTCTAGAGTCAAGGCCCAAAATCTAGAACACGTCGAATTTCTCACCGAATAAATTTTAGGGCTTCGACCCGTCCGTCCCGTCAGACGGCCGGGTCGAAAGACGGCCGTTATTTGCAACGGACGGGGCTCACCCGTCCGTCAGGGTGCAAGGCAAGAGGTCCTGACGGACGGGTGCCGTCCGTCATACCCGTTACGGCCGTCAACGGGTGAATTTAATTTTAGATTTAAATTTTGGTGTCTTTCGCCCTCTAGTATGGCGAGAAAGACGTGAGTGGAAGCTAAAAATCTATGGAGAACTAAAAGGGGTTTCTTAGACGCCTCTCGTGCCACTCACAAGCGTGCTTTGACAAACATTCAAGATATCGTCTCAACTTTACATAAGCTTGCGCGCCGGAAACTCCCATCCACTCTTAACTGGAAAATTTCTCCCGAGAGACGCGACTGCAGAGGTATGTGGGTATTGGCACTATATCCCATAAGATGGAGTCTAGACTTACCGGTGGTGCATAGAATCACGCGAGCAGATGCTATTTAGGGAAATTGTGGCTGCGGTATAAAACCACCATCAAATTGTGCCTTCAAACGGCTCGGGAATGCTGGCAAGGGTAAAATAATCCTCCGGTTGACTCTCAGAGACCGTGCCGCAAGTCTCCGGGGCTCAGTAGCGTGCAGGAATGGCGAATTTCGGTGGTCATCCTACGGGACCCGTCAACCCGTCGACGGACGGGTACGGGTGCACCCGTTGACGGGCCCACCCGTCCGGTACCCGTCCGTCAGAGAAGACAAACTTATCTCGTGTCGGACGGGTACCGACCCGTCGCGACGGGACCCGTACCCGTCAGCGACGGGGACGGGTCGAAGCCCTAATAAATTTGCCACCGAGTTGAGGATGACATGGAACCTTTCAAAAGGAAGACGGCGAAAAGCGTTCAGAAAATGAAATAAACGCGAAACGTGAGAATTACTTTCCTTATCCGAGGTTGCGACATCTGATAGCGCTTTAATGGACCTGCTGCGGCCAAGCTGCGGCACCTCACAAGCCCCAATGAGCACAGTAGCTATAAAGCACAGATGTTAGCGTCGACGATTCGGATCTAATGGCCACTGAAACCTTTGCACCTTCCGGACTGGATGAGGACCCTACGGCATACCTCGCCCTCCCCCGTTTTAACAACACCCTCCATTTTCAATTCGAGTTCCCGGGAACAGAGAGCCACACAGCGAACGTCACATACGCACTCACTGACGCCCCTCCCGACGGCTCCTGGCCCGTCCTCGTCTTCTTCAATGGACTCGGCGGACACCGCCTCATCGCAGCCATGACCGAGGGCATCGCGCGCTCGCACAGCGTGCAGATCCTCACCCTCGACAAGCCCAACGCCAGCATCCCCCTCGCCGCCCGCACCCGCTGGATGCACGCCGCCCTCCTCGCCGTCCTCGCCCACCACACCATCACCCGCTTCGCCCTCCTCTCCCACTCCAACGGCCTCTTCTACGCCCTCTACACCCTCCTCCACCTCCCTCCGACCCTCACCGCGACGACCTGGACCCTCACCGGCCCATTCGTCCCCGCGAACATCAGCGGCTCCGTCGCCCTCCGCCTCGCCGCCGTCCTCCCCGCGCCGCTCCCCGGTGCGCTCGGCTCGCTCCTCCAGGTCGTCCCCCCGATCGCGCGCGCGGTCAGCTGGAGCGGGGGCCTCCTCTCTCTAAGCGCTGGGCTCCTGTCCTCCTCTTCCTCTTCCCCTTCCACTTCCACTTCCGCGGCCCCGACCCCGACCGCCGACAGCACGCCGCCGCACCAGCGCGGGTACATCGACCGCACCATCGGCCCCGCGTGTCGCGCGGCGATCATGCGTCGCGGGATGGCCGAGTCGCGCGTGGCGATGGGGCAGGAGGCGCTTATCTGCCTGCATGGGGGCGACGCCGCTCCTCGTTCTCGTTCTCTTCCTTCTACTTCTCCGAGTCCTGGCGCGGCGAGTACTGGCGAACCGGAAAGTGAAAACGAAAGCGACAGCGTCTGGGGCCTCGGCGCGGGCGCGACGGATGCGGACGTGCTGCGGGGTGCGTTTACGCGCCTGGCGGGGCGCTACCCCTCCTCCTCCTCCTCCTTGGGGTTGCAGATCCGCGTCGTGTACGGTGCCGCGGACGGGCTGGTGCCTGTGCGGGGGCGGGTGTGGCTGAAAGGCGTGCTCGAGGCCGAGAGGCTGATACAGGCCGAGGACGCGGACGCGTGGACAGAGGTGCCAGACGCGGGGCACGACGACGTTCTTTTCCTCGAGGAGGTGGTCGGTGGTATTTTGCGGCGCGTGGAGTAGCCTTGCTGGAGTGTATCGGTATCGACGGGCCACGGTCGCCATTTACTGTAATTTGGGAGTGTCTTTCTTCTTGCGTATAGCACATCCAATCGTAATCATGAGTACTGTAGCTTCGACTTCAGGCCAGATTGACATGAAAATACGGATTCAATCCACGGTCGCGACGAGTTGTGGTTTGTGGTTTTGGGAGCTTTGCTTTATTGCCTCAAAATTTAATATTACGAAAGGAATAAAGGCCAAGATAGAGGACGGCGACCAGTCTGACTACTCGTTGGCGCGTCCGAGTCGGAAGCAAGCTTGTGCAAAATCTTGTGCAAATTTCAAACTATGAAACGAAAGATTTTGCAAGTGTCAAGTCCCAAGCTCTTCCGGCGAACTTGAATTTGAAATGTCAGGGAGGGAGTTCCACTGTGTGCAAAAGTCGTGGCGCGCGTTCAAGGGCGTCAAGACGAGGGATGTAAGTATCGCCCTATTTCATTGGCTGCAGAGTGCAGCGTTTGGCTACAGAGTGCAGTGTTTGGAAATTGGCGCAGCCTGTAATCGGATAATCTAAGCCCCACTTTTTGTTGTCGTCTGAAGCTGTCGATATTGTCTGGCAGACCACGATTATTGAATGAGCAGGCTCGATCCCTGCACTTGGGCTATCTAGATCTACTGTACATATAACCTCATTTTTTAAAGACGCGTCTCGGAGAGCCGTCGCGGTCACGTGCAGGGGCATCTTTGGCGCGTTAGACCATTTTTGAACCGCAGCTTCGCCTGCGCCGAGTTGTCGTCCATGATGCGACGCCGATTCGGGTCTGAAATTCCTACCAAGTAGCTTCACTTTGTCGACCTCACTGCAATCCGAATAAATAATTTTAAATGGCCTAACTCCGACGATTTTTGAACAAGAATTGAAGGACAGCAATTAGGATTAAGTGTAATACATTCCTACAGTATTTGATTCTACGCGAGTCGTCTATCTATTTATCTAGAATGCGAACTCTTCGCCGATGATCTTCTCCGTCAACGTCCACAACTTGGCGGCGTTGGTCTGCGAGCGAATATCACGGTGAGCTCGCTGATCGCGATTCATAAGAACGCTGGGCACTCACTGGATCAGAACTATGCGCGACAACAGCCTCGTTTGCAACAGTCGAGTCGTCAAGATACGAGCCGGGCTGGTCTACAAGCATTCTTGTGAGCAGACGAAGCAATTAGAAAACAGCCAGCACGGACCACTTATGCGGGGATCAAATGCTGCGGTAACCGTACTAGAACAAAAAAATATAAGGACCTTTTTTTTTGATGGTGAGGAATTCGGCATACGTTGCAGCACCCTGCGGGATGGTCTTCCACCGGAACTTTTCGGTGTTGGGCAGGCCGTCAGGGCCGAGTACGCCGAGCGCCTGCATCCCTGGAATCGACTCCTCCTTTTGGTTGATGTTGGTGAGAATAACTAGAATGAATGAATCTGTTCAGTACTTCTGCGCACGAGGTAGTCTTTAGTTGGTAAACTCACCTCCGGGATGAAGACTATACGCATTGATCGCTCCCTTGGATCGTCTCGAGAGCTCGAGCGCGGTGAGGATGTTGGCGGACTTTGCTTCGAAGTAAGCACCGGAGCTGCTGTACGTCTCCGGGTTCGGGTGCTCAATCGCGTCGAAGGCGATGCCAGGCCGAATCCATGGACAACGCTGGAGACGAAGACCACGCGTGGCGTATAGCTCGCCGTCGCGGACGCCAGGAGTTTGGGCGTGAGGAGCTTCGTGAGGAGAATGGGCCGACGTGGTCCAGTGCCCATCTGGCTCTCGAGACCGTCGGCGGTCAGTTTGAAGGGCCCGACGGCGGCGGCCGCGTTGTGGATGAGGACCTGGGGAATACGGTAACAAGCATGAAATCCGGTTCAATAAATTAAATTAAATTAATTCTTACGTGTATCGGCTCGGAGTAGGTGTTAACCTCCTTAGCGGCTTTGCGGATACCGGCGAAGGATGCGAGGTCGAGGGTGAGACGGCGTATGTTGGCTGTGGGAACATCCTTCTTGATGGCATCCTCGGAGAGTTTTAATCTAATTCAAGTAACTCAATACCACAGAAGGGAAGGGAATGCAGACCTCTCATCATTGTACCCCGTTATTATAACGAGGTTCGCATGCTTTGCGATAACGCGGGCAGCTTCGAAGCCGATCCCGTTCAAAGAGGTGCCAGTGATCAAGACTATGATCAACGGTCAGATTGGATGTCTTTCACCAGTCGAAACGGGGGTACAGTACCATTTTTGCCCTTGCTTTCCGGGGAGAATGCAGTCGCTACTTCGTCGGCGGTGGTGGTGAAAGAGAACGCTGGGATGGCAGACATTGATTGTCAAGATCTAGTGTGGAGGTGGTTTAGTGGAAGGAGACTTGGAATGAGTTGATGATTGTCTGTGGTTCGCACTGGCATTTTATAGGCAGCCTCAGATGAATAATACGGAGAGTATACGTATACATATGTTGAATGATTAAGCGAGATAGAAGTTCGCGCAAAGTTCGCGTCCCAATTTGGAAAGGGTGAATCAGCGAGTTCAAGTTGATCACGAACTCCGCCGAGTGGATCCGTCAAGAGATTCGTAAGTTGTAACCACACTGGATGCGCCTAAAAACTCTTGCTATCAGTAAGTAGCATACATACTTGAAAATAAAGTTTGGCGAACGGAAAGTTTCGGGAACGATTTACCAGGGGCAACCGAAATGTTCCGTTTAGGATGTCATCTCAACCCTGACTAAAACTTTCATCGGCCCCCTGTCGGTCCGCCCAGCCTGCCCGGCCGGCTGGTTTTGGCTGACAACGAAACTGTAGAAGTCGAACCGTTTGCATTTCCGAAGTCCAGCTCACAAATTCAACACTAACCTCGTTATGTAAAATTGGACAGAAATCTGGTTTGACCCCGGCGCGAATTGATTTCAGAAGCTTGTTCAACTGAACAACTTTGTTTGCGAGGCATGATTCAAATCTGAATCCGGAGCATCGAGCGATTGATCAAGCATGTATTGCTCGTTCAAGTATGCATTACTCGTTCAAGTCAATGGCAAAGTCGCTTTCACAAAATATGTGGGATGGCGCAAATGCGTAGTAAGGATATTACCGATAAAGAGTCATGACGAATGCATTATAATCATGTCCGTGGTACGTAGCGTTGGATAGCAAAAGTGTCCGAGTTCATCGATTAGATAATGTTCCACACTTGGTTAGTGTTACCAGCTGCGCAAGCCCACGGGGCTGATACGCTGCTACAGCGAGGACGCGGACGCAGACACGTGGACAGAGGTGCCCGACGCGGGGCACGACGACGTGCTGTTCCTCGAGGAGGTGGTGGGTGGGATTTTAAGGCGTGTGGGGTAGGTGTATCTTATCTGCGAACGGGTTGTCTGGGAACGTATCGATGGTCGCCAAATTCGGGAGTGTATCTTTCCGTAACGGTATAGCACATGCACACCTCCAATCATGAGTATGTACCTCCAAGTTCATGCCATTGCCAGATTCCGAGGTGGCGTGTACGGAAGTCCTGCTCATAGACATAATAGTAATACTATAAATTATTATTATAGTATAAACCTGTAGCTGTAGCTGGCACAGCCGAAGGCAAATGGCGAGGAATTGAGTGCGGTAGAGTGATATTTTGCACTTCATCCATCGAACGGAGTGTGAGCTCGAGTGTGCAGTGATGATCCCCATCTCCGAAATCTATGCCAACCTCATGCGGGGCAGCCCCTAACTGGCCCAAAAGAATGAGCAAAGATCGCTTTTAGAGCTCCATACATCCCATGAATATGCTGTATAAGCTATCAATTAATTTTTTGCGGGCGCGTTTTCAACTTCTCCGGCCTGAATTTTCCCGACAATCGTCATCGCAATACCACTCCGTGGATGGATCGGTATCCTTGGCTTTGATACCCGCACAGCAGATGTGTGCCTAATTTCAATTAGTGTGGTTTAGCAACGTCATAGTGTAAAGAGACATAAGTACCTGTGAATCACAAGCTGGTCCCATATATAGGAATATTCGCGTCAACCACCGTGCAATTTTGAATGCAGCAGGATTCATCTTCGTTGTCATCGTCCTACAGAACATTGACACGCTTCTTGCTCTTTTTCGGCACTGGCCCGAACCGAGTGGTGGGCAATGATAGTTGTTGTTCTGCAGATGGCCCAACTATTGAACCAGAACAGCCGACGAGTTTACCAAAAGCTGGCTAAGTTCTCTTCGCAATCCTGCGAGGTTTCGGGCATTCTGATTGAGTAATTTGGCCAGTCGTCGACGATGAGAGGTCGGTTGCTGCGGGAACGAGATCATCTGTCAGGACTCGAGCAGCGGCAACTGTAGCAGAGTCGGCCTGAACTCGGGGCAAACTCGGGGCTCTATAGATTGGGCGGGAGGGCAAGAATGGGTCCATGAGCGTCTGATCCTATGTGACATGAAGCAAATTTAGACGGCGGAAAGCCCCGTATAATATCTTTTTCTCAAAAAAAAAAAAAAATCTCATCGTCTTAAACGCGTTGTTTGTCCGAAAAGGGTCCCAGACCCTACTATGAGGCTGTGTCTCGGCATCTTCCGGTGGCTGCCCGCCACCCACCTCGTTCTCTCGCTCCTTTAAGTTGTCCGAACATTCAACTCGGTGAATCCAAATAACTAAATCATATATCTCTTCTCTTACCTGACAGGACAGAAGCTAAAAATGTCCGGCGTTGAAGAGCTGCGCGCACGCCGCACGTCTTGCAAAGCTTTCGATAGAGATTGATATGCAGAAGGAGGTGGTGCGGAAGCTTGAGTGCGACAAAAGTCTTGTTCAGCGGCAGCTCAACGCTGTCCTCGATCCCGTGGCCCGCCTTCCCCTCGAAATCTCTTCAGAGATTTTTCTCCAATGCCTCCCTGCTCTCCCAACTCTCTTAGAGCCCGGAGGATGTCCCCATGCTCCTTCTGAATATATGCAATGCCTGGACCGCCATCGCGCTATCTGCCCCAACCCTGTGGGCGGCCATCCATATCGCGCATCTGCGCGCTGAAAGCATCAAGAAAATCTTACCGATTTGGCTTCATCGCGCTGGCAATCGCCCCTTGTCCTTGTCATTTGGCGCTAGTATCGACCACGAAGTCGCCGCCATTATTTGGGGGCACGGGGAACAGCTGAAGCACCTCAAAATATGCTGCGACAAGAAGCACTATGAGGACAGGAACGGGAACAATAACATCGACGGAGACCCAATCGTCCTCTTCGGAGTGAGTCCAGTTCTCAAACCACTACCTTTGCTTGAAACGCTCACCATTTGCGGATCAACCACTGGCCACTCGCACTCGATTTTCCAAATTCTAGAACTGCTGCGTGCTGCTCCAAACCTCGGCGAATGTGTCTTTGACCGTACGTACCCCGCGTATCGCATCGAAAGCATTGCTGGAACCCTGGTCCTTCCAACCCTTCGTCGGTTGTCGTTCGGAAAAACAGAACGACATAACAAATTCCTCCCCTACCTTTCGCTTCCCATGCTGGAAGTTCTCTCCTTCCCGTTGTATCATTTCGACGATGTCATCTCCCTCTTGGAGCGCTCGTCACCGCCGCTCCGAGAGCTGGTCGCACTAATAGACGGCGTAGAATTCACCCGAGTAGCAGAATGCCTTCACCTAGTACCCACCCTCATGCGTCTTGAAGTGCGGTGGCCAGCCACCCATCTTGCGACAGAATTATACGCCGCGTTGGCCGACTCACCATCCCTGCTCCCCAACCTCATCGGCCTGACCGTCCGCCTGCGTGCGTATGACACCTCCGCACTCTCATGGAAGACGCTCCTTCGTGCGCTCTCGGCACGCCGAACCCAACTCCGAGTCGTCCACGTCAAGCTGACGCACGAATCGTCGCGATCCTCAAATCCTACGGCGGACATCATTGCTTCATTCAGAGAATTGGCTGCGGATGGGATGGAGCTATACATTGGTACTGAAGGATGTAATTTTGTATCCGGCTGAGCCGTCGTGACCCAAGTAACATAACACCGTTGGTAGCGCAAGCGCAAGTAAACGCCTAATAAGCGCTTCTTGTGTATCTAACAGGATACCCGCTTTTTAAGTTACAGCCAACGATGGATGTATAAATGAGACGAACATGCTGGGTTGTTTGATTTTCGAAGAGGCTTGATGACCGTTGCAGGGATAAATCGACAAGGAGCAATTCTATTGCACACTGTCCATAGTACGCAATCAAATATCTCGTTGCGCGGCAGATAAATACCGAGCTGTACTGAATATTCAGGAGGCGCTGCTTAAATTTCAGAAAGCGACGATTCAAGTTGGACTAGATCTAGATGCACGGTGCCAGAGAGGGGAGGGAGGGGTTCCACATTGACAGTCCCTTTAAATCGAAATTCCGTCGGCCCACTTAAGCTTGCTCCATCCATATATAGCAGGTCTATTGGTGTGCTTACACTGAGTGACTCATAAATCTGCTTCAGCTTCCGCCCAACCACAATTGTGATACTTACATACTTTCGATTTTCTGGCGTCTACTGTACATAATGATCAGCGATTCAAGGGGCTCGAAGTTGGATCGAAGTGTCTCCGGGTAACCAAATGCTGTAGCCCTTGAAAACCATGTCCGAATTGATACTTGATATTGCGATAAAGCAGGTAAGGCCGACGAGCGGCACAGCCCGCTACCCAAGAAAGTCTTTGGTCGTCGCGGCAGAGTCTGTGATTGCCATTGGTAGGACAACTTTATCTTACAGCGTTGGAAAATCTGGCAGTCCCCATTGAACAAAAAAATTCACGTAGTCTCATCACAGTATTTTATGAACAGCCTGAATTTCTCGATGTTGACATGATAGACCTGGGATAGGTGAGTGCGTCGAAATGGAATATAAAGTGCCAAAGATTCATCTTGGAGTCCTTGAGCTTCGAGGAGATCATCCAGGACCCTTGATTATCCCTTTATAGGTCAGATACTACGAAATGTCCGAACTTTAAGGCGCTTAAAACATTCCCACGGTTTTTGAGGATGCTAAAATGCTTCTTTTGGCTCCGTGATGAAAAAACTTTGGGTCAGGTCCCGGAGATTTCCAAAATTTTGTCCGAACTCTGCATCAGACCTACCAAAGGATAATCAAGGGTCCTGATCATCCCCAACCTTACCAGAATCAGTCAATAGCCAGATGCCATCACAGATCTGGCGAAAACGACTGTCGTCAAGGCTCTTGAGGACTAGTGTCTTATAAATAGACGCTACAACAATAGAGTGCTCGTACCTCGCATGTTGTACTCTGTCGAAAAGGTTGATGCGTCGATCGCTGGCCGCGTTATTACAAATCACAACAACAATTCGGATGCTGGTATGCATTCCAGAACAGGTTTTTCACAAATATGAAGTCACATTAGTATTTATTAGCATAAATTGAGCAACTTTCTCACCTAACTCGCGGTGGCAGAGTCGAAAAACCAGGAGTTTGAACTTTGATAGCTCAACAGATGACAAATCCTGACATAATCTATTCTTTCTATTCCGTGAGAATGGAAGTTGAAAAATAAGACATGATTGGGGTCAGGCATGGATTTAAATCTCCTTTCTCCGGGATACTTCCTCAAACCAGCGTTCCTAAGCGGGACCGTGCCGTGTAATCCTACCTACCTACCTACCTACCTACCTCTCTCAAAGTTCGAGGATGGGGGTCCTGGAAGTGCTAAATAGGCATGGCAAATTTTCAAACTCCGACGATTATATGATAACGCGACTACCAAACACGGTGGCGCGGTTAACAACAGACTACTTGAGGGCATAATCCCCTCAGTGGACGATAGTACCACAGATGATAGGGAAGAGCTGGCCGCAACAGCCGGGTTCAAGTTCTGGCGGACATCCAGAAAATCTCAGGTACTTACAAATAGAAATTCGAAATTCAGTTCAGCTCAGATATAGCCTATAGACATTGACCGTCTTCGGACTTTCATTTCTACTCACATGACAACACAGGAACTATGTTCACCTCCATCTCCACCAACTCTTCGCAAATGGTCGAAGCCTCTATCTCTCTGCGCTCCACAACGGATACACATCTGGTGAATATACGCTGGTGATGTGGTGCTGTCGGGCGCGTCAGATGGGGGAGGGTAGTTAGTAGAACGTATCGTGCCTCGAACCAGTAAGGGTCGTATGCAGTTTGGCGGAGCTGTGATGTCCGCGTGAGCTGAGGAATCGAAGGAGGAAGGAAAGAAGCGTACAATATTCCTGGCGCTCGATTGAGGGAAATACTTGGCGAGGTCGGGAGAATACTTGGGAATAATGCACTGAAACTCGACGGCCACAACAAGTTGCGAGAGGACGGAGTCTAGGGCTGTATAGTTCCCTTCAAACTCGAACTGAACGCATATAACCAGTTTTCTCAGGCGATTGAAAGGTAAAACCGTTAGGAAGGCGTCGAGTAACTTGTCTAACGGTACATCACGCAGAGTTATGCGGAGGAAGGTCAGTTTCGGGAAACCAGAGAGGTCGATCGATATTTGGCCCCTAGGGATCTGGAGGTATGATGAGCACCTGACTCGGCAGTGGCGAGACAGCTCAACTTCGATGGCGAGGGCTTCAACCGACTGAGAGGCCGGTGCGAATCTTGGCCAATCAAGCATCTCTGGGTACCTGTAGACAGCCAGCACCTTAAGACAAGAGAAGTCGAAGGGGCAAGTCTCGTGTTGCAGCCAATCCGGGACGATCCCATTGATGTACCCGACGCGGAAGAATTCCAAGGTGATCGGCGCGGCAGATTGGTGTGGGACGGGATTGAAGGGATCAAGGGTGTAGGGTAGCTCCTGTGAGCTATCCAATGAGACGGACCTGATACTCGGAGAGCAGCGGTCCCAGACCTGCAGGAAGGTCGCGGGGTCGTCGAACTCCCAGAACAGGGACACGTGGCGGAGAGTGGGCACGCTCAACAACTGTTGTATCGCTACAGCGGATGGTGGTACCAGGGCGCACGATAAAATTTTGACGTCCTCCAGGTGCGAAAATGGTAAGAGGGAGATTTTCGAGAACGTTTCACGCGTGAGCTGGGGTGGTGGTCGAACACAAAGTCGTCGGATGTGCCGAATGAGGTGCGGAGACGTGTGCAGTGTCCGAAGGAGCTGCGACCACGCGTGCTCATGCTTGTATCGAATCTCCCGACGATAGCGAACGACCTCATAATACAGGTGAGACTGGGCCGGAGACACCCAGGTTCGGGCAACGAGGGCGCATGCAGTCAAATCTGCCGTGGAATTATGTAGAAAGCCGATGCAGTGGTCTAGTAGCTCCTGTAAATGCAAAGGGCTGGCCATCGCTGAGGAAGAGAGTGGATGGAGTGAGAGTTGAGTGAGAGTAAAGTTATGGCAGTAGCAGTGCGCTTGATGTTGCCGTTGCGTTGCTCTTATTTGGCTGTAGCATCCTGATTCTTACTTGCATCCACCGTGACTTTTAGCCTGCATAAGTTACGATGTCATACGTAGTAAACTGGCAGTTCCAATTGTGGGACCGCGTCAGTATAATATATCCTCCTCCTCCTCCTCCATCACTTTCACATAGTTTCCCGAATCCCGCCCGAACTTTTCGGAGTTCCGCGTTAACGTTCAGCGCTCAGAGATCACCAATTCTGGCCCCATCCATTCTCGCCGTTAGGATGGTTTGGGGATCCGTCTTTCCCATACTTCACGAATCCTGTGTGTGACGCGGCCCGCGGGGACAGTGCTGTAAGTACCTTCGACCTCACGCCTTGGTCGTTGGGTACCAAAATCTGCCTCAGGTTAACTGCGCCATTTCTAGGAAATGTTCCGGTGACGGGTAACACCCAATTTTGGGATGACTGTCAACTTAGCGCTATAATTCAAACTTGAACGTAGTCCATGAATCTCTTGTCGAAAATGTACAGGATTTTGGAACTAATTCCCGCCACTGCCATGGTTTCACTAGACGTAAGGCCGCCCGAGCTTCCTCCACTCATTACATTTGTTCGCACAAAATCCCCTCCATCCCTCTACTCTCAGTGATCCCCGCCGTCGAACACAGGAACTCCACATTGCGGCATGGGCTATCGGAGATAATTGATCCCTGTCTAGTCTCGGTGGCAGACTGCCACGACAACCCGATTTGGGAGCTATGCGTCGCGAGGCACTGGGACTAATTGCCGTCGTTCTCGTAGTTTCTATTCAACGAGCTTTACACTCCAGTTCACGGCGTTCAGTGCATTGATATCCGTCGTTGTCATGGTTTCTCAACGGGCTTTCTACTGACACTCCAGCTAGTGTATTCGGAATATTCGGTGAGTGGCTTCGATTTCCGTCTACACACTCGTAGCCTTGTCTCGACTATAAATTGGAATAGATGACGAGCCATGGAATTATCGGCTGGTCCGTTCCCCTGTCATCAAATACCACTCTTTAATATGCATGTAGCTGGCTGCATCGTATTTCTTGCTCTCTCCCTTCCCGTCTTTGCTGTACCCGTTCTAAAAGGACCAAATGTAGGCGCCCGAACAACAAAGGTAACGATATCATGCATTCAGTTGCAGGCGAATTTATTGACAACATGCAACTGTATCTAGAGCACTCGCACAACCCATGCCACCCCCTCGACCAAGCTTGCGACGGTGAGCCAGGATTCTTTTGTTCGCGGTTGGAAAACTGACGAAGCCGCCCAAGAAGAGCCCCGTGGCTAAACTGACTACGTTGCCAGCTCATGTTACAACCTCAACTAAGCTTGCGACGGTGGGCCGCATTTTTTTTGTCTAGGGGACAACTGACAAAGCTGCACCAGAAGACGGCTGACCACACGGTGGGTGGAAATGCTTTTTTTTCTGTCAGAGACTCATAGGCCATACAGACGACCACTAGTAAACGGACGACGGTGCGGGAAAAATCTTTTTGTCTTCCTGCCGGAGACTTATGGGCAGGCTGCACAGACGGTTAAAACAAGCAGTTCGGCGAAGATTTCGATGGTGCGCGGGCCAATTTATACCTGCATTGACTTGATGATATTCAGAAGTGTTCGTAGACCCCTCCCAAGAGTTCTGCCAAACCTTCTGCAACTGTAAGGACGTCGGTTTATCAACCCCACTCCGTCATTTATTTCATTTAGTCCTCGCCCAAGCCAAGTGCTGTCATATCGCCCGTCAAGTCCTCGAGCTCAGTGAGACCGATAGTAAGTACATCGATGAAGATTGCTGTGAGCCTCGAGTCCTCCGTTATTGCTCACGTTCTTACGGTCATTTCTAGCCTACTCTTAAGCCTTCGAGCTCGGTGCAAACAGTGAGTGATGCAGGTCTTTCTGACCGAATTTTGGGCCGAATTTTCGTCTCTGCAGCACACTCCTGCCCTCTCGTCGACGAAGTTAATTTCGGTTAGTGTTTTTACCCCCGATACGCCATGTCTGACATGCATAAATAGTCTGCGGTCCCCCCGAAGAGTTCCATGGTAGGTCCTGCGCTTTATACGCGTGTGCATATGTATATGTCTCCATAGGCATCAGTGAGCTCGCATGGAGGGGCCACTATATCTTCGGCCCGACCTATGAGCTCGTCTACAAGAATAATTACTGTGGTGCGTTCGACAGTCCGGACTCCATAGTTGTACCACTGGCTTAACTGGTTCCAGTCGTCCCATCAGTCCTCCATACAGCCGGTATTTTATCTCATTTAATTCAATTCTTGTTAAGCTAATTATTCCTTTCCAGCAGTCCGCTCGTCCAAGCATATCTACTGTGGCTGTGTCGCACGGCTCAACGGTGTCGGTATGTATCTATTGCTTGTATCATCGTTGAACTAATTCTGCGTGTAGTCTGCTCCGCAATCGAGCTCTTCGTCGACCCACACCCCAGCCTCCTCCGGCGGCAGTCTTTCCGCCTCTGCAAGCGGCCATAGTACCGCACCGGCGAGTTGGAACAATCTCCGTGTGGGCTCGACGCTGATTACATCCGTTTGTAGCCGCCCGCTGGTCCCAGCACATCAAGTGCGCATGTCTCGCACGGTTCAGCGGCGTCGGTATGCATATATTGTTCGTATAGTTATCATTGAACTAATATATGCAGGTATCATCTGCTCCCACATTGAGCGCCTCTGGACCCTACAGCGCTGGCTCCTCAACCGCCCCTTCTGCAAGCGATAGCGTAGCAGCGAGTAAGGGAACCTCCATTTCCAGCTCTACTTCGGCTTCTGCCCCTAGTGCATCATGTGGACGTAAGTCTCCCGTCACCTTATGTTCACCGTGACAGGCTGATTTCGCGGTTCCTCGCTAGCCGTGCCCACAAACACGATCCCCAATTTTCCTGATGCTCTGCCAAACCAATACATCGTATCTCTCAAGCCCAATGCCAATGTCACCCAGCACCTGGCTAATGTACAGGCTGCCTTGGCGGCAGATAAACTCTGTGAAGACCCCGGTGCCCCTGCAAGCTCTCTCGATTTGAAGCAGGTCCTCGTCCAGGATACCGTTATTGGGGTGATTTACCGGGGTAATTTCACGGATCGGGACGTCGCTTTCATCCAGACGACTTCTGAGTTCCAGTCCATTACACGAGACCGCGTGGTGGTCGAGTCAAGGAAGAGGGCTGTCGGGACGACTTGGTAGGTGTATAGATGCCACTTTGGTCCGTCCAAGGCGACAGGCTCATCAGTGCGGTTGCAGGAATCTCGCGCGGCTCGGTCAGGCAGACAAACTGCAACCTGGACAACCTGGTCAAGGGACTAGCGACACTTCATCCGATTGGTCCGTTGGTTTAAAGGATGGTCTTGGCCAAGATGTCTATGTGGGTTACCCAGTTCTCAACCTCGGCTTCATTCATGTCAATTTAGATTTATGTCGTCGATACGGGCGTGGATGGTAACCATCCTCTGCTCACTCCCCGTGTTCAGACAGGAATAGCCGTCACAGATAGAGAACCAGTGAGCATTACACGCCTTCCTCTGTTCTAGTAGCTGAGACTGATTGCTGCGCAAGGGCAATATTGAAGGTGATGGTCACGGCGTAAGCTTCATGAATTTCCTTGTAAGCCACTCCTAAGACACCGTCAAAAAGACTGAAGTCGCGGGTCCGGCCGCTGCGATCAACTTCGGTGTCGCCTCTGCTGCCACGATTGTCCCTATCAAGGTATTGCCTTTGTGTTTCACCAGCACTGATACTCACTCGATTAGATCTCGAGCCGCTTCGCAGATCTTGAAGAGGTCGCTCTGGCGATTAACGAGGCTATTGACAATTTCAGGATCAAGAAAATGAAGAACTCGAAGGCGGTAGCCGTCATAAATATTAGTCTTACATTACCAAATGACCCAAATATTCAGAGAGTTGTTGCGGAAGTGAGGCTTTTTTAAAACATCGCACGTCGTGGACTTACTCGGAGGGGCATCGAAGGCATTGGAGGAAAACATGCATGTAGTTATTGCTGCGGTACGGACACCAGCAATGCACAATCCTCCCCGTCCTAATGTCGACTTTGTAGGGAAACCAGAAAGAGGACAGGGTTCGTCAACCTTCGCGCTTCTAATCCACCTCCGATTCAGCCCTGTCAACAGTGCAAAGACGATTGGGTCACAACAAGGACCAACACCAATGTTCAAGCCGCTATCAACGTCGGCGCGACCGACATCAATGACCAACTTGCGGTGTTCCCCACACAGGCCACTGAGCCTGGTTCGAACTATGGCGAGGTGTGCATGAACTTGAAGATCATGTCCGATCTCTACTGATATAACTTTGCAGTGTGTGGATATCTACGCTGGAGGATACAACATCCTGACCTCGGGACCGAATAAATCGGTAGGTGTCCCCCCCCCAAAAAAAAAGAACAATGCTGGGATTGAGTATGATTGCAATAGCGCATACCTGTTTCGGGGACGAGTGTCGCAGCGCCCCAAATCGCTGGCATGATCGCCGCCATTATCAGCACGAGTCCGTACCTTCGCAACCTCCCCTTCCTTGTGCTTCATTAACGCCACGGCTCTCCAGCCGATGACGGGTTCAAAATCACCCCTGCGGACATGAAGACCAGGATTCTCAACGCCGGTGTAAAGGATAAAATCGGGGGGCTCTCCGCGGACTCGAACAATCTCCTTGCGCAGCTTCCAGATTCTTTGAAGCAGGCTGTTTCTACAACAAATCCGGCGCCTCCAACAGGGTCAGCAGCTCCTGATGATGCGGACTCCGAGGATGATTGGGGCGACTTCACTGTTGGGGCTCCTGGAGATTTTTGAGGAAGATCAGACTGGCTTGGCGAATTGACGTGCGCCTTTGAATTTGGTTAGGGTGACTTGTGTGGGAGTTTCACTTGGAATCTGTGCTTGCGTACACTCCCTGTCTCCACTATATAAGAAACCCATTTAGCTTTCTGGACACTTGTGTTTGCTTCAACGTTCGAATTGTATGTGTATGTGAAACTTTCCCAGCCTCCAATCTATTTGACTATGTAAGGTACATATAAGTAGTTCCAACCTTGTTTGTTCAGCCGGCCGCCCCGTATTCTCCTATTCCTGCCCAATGTTTCTGGTCATGATATGAGTCAAGAGCTTGAAAGGCCTAACTGCATATCATCCGGGAGGTCTGTTGGAATTGGGATCCCCGAGCGATGTTCAGCCCTGAGAGACGCTTATGTTTTCTTGCCCGCGACGAAGAGCGCCAAATGGCAGGAACGCCAATAATTGGATCGAACCGGGATCCGGATACATTAATTAATCCTAATTGCTGTCCTTCAATTCTGTTCAAAAATCGTCATCGTCAGAGTTGGGCCATTTTAACTTTAACTTCAATTTATTCATTATTGCGGATTGCGGCGAAGTCGACAAAGTGAAGCTAGTAGGAATTCAGAGACGACTCGCATCACGGACAATATTTTATGATTTGACAACTCGGCGCGGGCGAAGCTGCGGTTCAGATTGGCCAACGCGTCACCCAAGATACCCCTTCACGTGACCGTGACGGCGCTCGACGCGTCTTTTAATTTAACACATGTACAGTAGATAGCCCAAGTAAAAGGATCGATGATCCAAAATATATAGCGAGCCGGGAAGACGACTTGTGTCGACTGTCGCAAACCACACCAAACGGTACACCAAAAAACAAACAAAAAAACAAAAAGGATCAAGCCTGCTGATTCAATCATCATGGTTTGCCGGACAATAATATCGACGGCTTCAGACGAGACAAAAAGCGGGGCTTGGATTATCTGATTACAGGCTGCGGCCAATTTCCAAACACTGCACTTCTGAAGTTCTGAGCCAGACAGCCTGAGGGCAATACTTACATCCCTCGTCTTGATGCCCGTGAACGCGCGCCGCGACTTTTTCACACAGTACTCTCTGACATTTCAGATTCGAATTCGCTGGAAGAGCTTTCTCGGCACTGGGCACTTGCAAAATCTTTCAGACTTTGAATTTTGCAGCTTGCTTTTGGCTTGCTTCCGCCAACGAGTGGGCCCCTCGGCTGTTCTCCATCGCCCGATCTCGCCTTTATTCCTTCTATTTCCTTAATTTTTTAAATTTTGAGGCAATCAAGTAAGAGTTACTACGGAGTCGCGATCAAAATAGAAAATAGAAAATAGAAAATAGATTTGCGTGATGTTATGACATTTGATTGACGTGTGATGCGTGACCGGCTCGCGTCGCGACACGTCTCCCTCTTCTGTTCTTCTTCTCTGTGCGCTATTTGGATGCCCCGCAGCAACAACAGCCCAACGTGTGACTGGGTTGCTGATCCAGAGGACAAACGGGCTCTTCTCGGCTTTTTCCAGTCTATCCAGAGCCGCATTGGGGATGGTGGCAGCTGGGATGCGACCTGTCTACAAGAAGCCGAGGCTTCATGGCGGCTCGCGGGCCCCCGGCAAAGGGAGCGCCAAAGACAGCTGCTTCTATCAGGGGAATATGGACTACGGTGTGTGATACTAATTATTGCGGAAGACTTCTATCTGCTGATGCTTCTCACAGATGAAAAAAGTTCATGACGCACTCCTGCAGGTAATTCAGAAGCAGTACCCAGGTGCATCTGGCTGGACCTATGATCGGGAGCATGGGTTCAGCGCTGGAGATGATAACTTTGAGGCATGGACGGCATTTATCAAGTCCCACTCCGTCTTCAAGCCTTTTGCCAACAAAGGCTGGGATCTTTTTGACATGATGCACGACATTCTCCCTACCCGCGCCAAGGGCGTGAACGTCCACAACCCGGCCTATCCCCCTCCTCTGCCCTTTCCTCTGCCCTTCCTGCCGCTGGTCTGTCCAGCTTGCAGTCTCCGCTGCCGTTCTCGCAATTTAATCTGCAGTTCCATGATGATGACGAGTTCCCGGACAGCTCCCAGCTCCTCAGCCTCTCCCAGTCACAGCCTCTGACCGACTGGTCCCAGTCGCAATCCCAGCCGCTAACGCAGTGGTCTCAGTCGATCTTCGGGTCGCAGTCACCCCTCGGCGAGTTCGGGAATGGTGAAGGACTTATTTCTGGGTCACAGCCTGTACCTCCTCCTCCGGCAACATCATCGTCCTCGTCCATTTCATCTACCCCCGTCCCGCACCGTACTGTCATCCCTGCATCGCGCAGTGCAGCTGCAGCTGCATCACAAGGAGCTGTACCTGCCACACCATCAGTGGGAATGAAGCGTAGCGCATCGGACGAGTTCCAGACACCCTGGACTAGCAAACGAGGCAAGACGAGTGGGCCTGACGCAATCTTGTCTCTTGGCAAGTCAGTCGACAATATTGGGAACGCTCTTCGGGATTGCTTCATGCCCAAGGAGTCCTCTGCTTTGTCGCCGACCAAGCAGGTTTCGAAAGCTCGCCAGATTGCAGAGGAGGATGCGGACGCCTGCCTGATTGATGACGAGCAGCGTGCGATGCTCAGTCTCATTTTCGGTAGCGACCCCAAATCAGCTGATGCTTATATCGCCGAAAGAACTGCCGCAGGTCGCCAGACTCTGACCAAAATTCTCATCTCACGTTTTTAATTACTAAATGCACCTCGGATTGGTTACAACAAAATCTAGTCATATAGAACAAAAATTACTTTACTAGTCTACTGGCTCTATTTGTAGGTCATTATCATAATCCATATCCATCATGTTCTGCAGGTACTCCTCGTAGCCCTGCCACATTTCCTGAGCAAGCTGGTCCCGTGCATTCTCTGCGCGCCGTTTCTCTGCTGCAGTGGTGTTCAGTGATGTTGCCAGCCGTCCAAAATCAATGTCCTCATTGCGGTACATGCCCATGAGATTATCGAGTGCATCCTTGTTTCCAAGCCACCGATCAAGATCTGTTTCATCATGCTCCAAAATGAAATTATGCAGCGCAATGAGTGCAGATGGAATCTTCGACTGTGTCTGCATGTCATAATGAGGTGCACGGGTCAAGATGGTCCACCGATGCTTGACCACCCCAAAAATGCGCTCAACAACATTGCGTGCAGATGCATGGCGTAAATTATAAAGTTCCTTGTAGTTCTGCGGGCTAAAGGCTATTTAGAACTCGCACACAACACAGAAAAATGAATGATATACCCACCGCTGAGCCCACCGTGCCCATTCGGCTAGATGATACCGGGTGCTTCGAAAGGGGATGAGAAGAGCATCACAGATCCCAAAACCTGCGTCGGCAAGATAGCATTTGCCAGGTGGAATAGTGAAACCCGCAAGGCGAGCATTATTGTACATGGAGGCATCTGATGAGCAGCCATCCCAACCACTGACAAAGAACAGGAAGCGCATATCAAAGGAGACAGCTGCAAGGCAGTTCTGCGTAACACCGCCTTTCCGATTTCTGGCCGTATGAAGCTGATCCGCTGAAGGAGAACAATTTATGTGTGTTCCATCGAGTGCACCCAAGACATTCCGAAAATATGGCCACCATTTAGGATTGTTTCGGATAGCCTCTGGAATGGGATCATCGGCAGCAGGCAGGCGTACATATCTGTTGTAGAATTCACCGCCACAAAAGATGTCGAGGATCTTTCGAAAGTGCCTTCAAAACAAATTAGCTCTGCAAGGATGTGATAAAAATATGTGTACTCCGATATTGTGCTATGAGAGTGCTGGAATCTCTCCGCTACATGGTCGATAGCCAACCCAGTAACACATGTGTACAGAAAGATTGCCAGTGATTCATCGAGCATAATGCGCGCATTCTGTGCTTCCATATATCCAAGAGCACGAATTTGGAAAACCAGGGCTAGGAAAACATGACGGCGCATTCCAAGAGCTATGTAGATTCTGTCGGGATGCCCTGTAAGCAGCTCGTTTAGCCATGCCCGGCCAGTAAGGGCAGAAGTGTGCTGTTCAGTCTTGATGTACTGCGGGGCGACGTACATAGCCACCCCTATCACAAGATATTGTACGAGGGAAGCCACAATGGTGGCCACCCATCGCACTCTGTCTCGGGGGTCAATAGGGACAGGCATGGTGAGCGGGCAGAACAAAGGGGCTCAGATTATCAAGAGATTATCGCGCGCGATGCGAGCCGGTCACGCATCACACGTCAATCAAATGTCATAACATCACGCAAATCTATTTTCTATTTTCTATTTTCTATTTTGATCGCGACTCCGTAGTAACTCTAAAGCTCCCAAAACCACAACTCGCCGTGGATCGAATCCGTATTTCCATGTCCCACGCGCCGCCTCAGAATCTGGCCTGAAGTTGAAGCTACATACTTATGATTGATGATTGGATGTGCTATACATACGCAAGAAGAATGATACTCCCAAATTAAATGTCAATGGCGACCGTGGTCCGTCGATACCGATACCGATACACTCCCAAATGCGCGGTGCGCGGGCACCTACTTCACCGCGACGCGCCGCAAAATGCCACCAACCACCTCCTCGAGGAACAGCACGTCGTCGTGCCCCGCGTCGGGTATTTCTGTCCACGTTTCCTCGCCGTCACAGCGTGTCAGCCCCGCATCCTCGAGCACACTCTTCAGCCAAGTCCGCCTCCGCGCCGGCACCAGCCCGTCCGCGGCGCCGTACACGACGCGGATCTGCAACCCCAAGGAGGAGGAGGAGGGGTAGAGTCCCGCCAGGCGCGTAAACGCACCCCGCAGCACGTCCGCATCCGTCGCGCCCGCGCCGAGGCCCCAGACGCTGTCGCTGTCGCTTTCGCTTTCCGGCTCACCAGTACTCGCCGCGCCAGGACGAGGAGAAGTAGAAGCAAGAGAACGAGGACGAGGAGCGGCGTCGCCCCCGTGCAGGCATAAGGGCGCCTCCTGCCCCATCGCCACGCGCGACTCAGCCATCCCGCGACGCATGATCCCCGCGCGGCACGCGGGGTTGATGGTGCGATCGATGTACCCACGCTGGTGCGGCGGCGTGCTGTCGGTGATAGAGGAAGAGGATGGGGAAGAGGAGAGGAAGTGGAGAAGGAGAGAGGAGGCCCCCGCTCCAGCTGAGCGCGCGCGCGATCGGGGGGACGAGCTGGAGGAGCGAGCCGAGCGCGTTGGGGAGCGGCGCAGGGAGGGTGGCGGCGAGCGGAGGGCGACGGAGCCGCTGATGCTCGCGGGGACAAACAGGCCGGCGAGCGTCCAGCGCGTGGGGTGAGGGTCGGAGGGAGGTGCGGGAGCCCGCGATGTTGGGCAGGGTCATTTTTATATATATGGGTGGCCCCCCACCCTCGATAGAAAAGAGATAGGCACATTTTTATCCATGATTCATGAGGGAGGGTAGCCTAGTACCAAAACTTGTTCCATGTTATTGACAAACGTCGGCAGTGATGGCGGAAGCTAGGTTGGCGCGATTGAGGCAAGTCAGAGTGATCCGCTAACCGAGCAAGCGAAGAGGCATGTATAATTATGTTGCAGTTAAACCGGTAAAAAGAGAGAGCTGCAGGAAGTGTTTAGTCCGGAGTGGCAGCAAAATCTTGTCGAATGCCAGCTGCGGACGCCCGTGTGAGTGTGAGAAGATACTTTCAAGATAGTGGCCCAGGTCGCCAGCGATTTGCCCTACTTGAACCAGAAATCGTGTGTAGTTCATTCGTTGTGGAGCGTCGACAGCTTTTGGAGATGATCGAGGAAGAGA
>JARJLF010001082.1:0-102592 GCA_029378395.1 Mycena leptocephala | reverse complement strand
GCGGCCCGGCGAATGACAAAGCGGAATGAGTAACGAACAACGCAAGCAACGAAAATACTTTATCTACTGTCAAGTCCTGAACACAGACCAGCCAAAAAAATTCAGGAAACCTAGGAGAAGCAGCATACATCATTACATAACTTCAAGTAGGACACAAGTACCAGTAGTTCTGTGTTTTCAGTGATGACCAATTATATGATGAAATGCTGTGTTGGCCGAAACCCAAGTTCTCCAGGTTAGCTAAACCTCCGGTTCAGCCAATGAAACGAGAAAAAAAAAACAGCCCGCACCCTAAGTTCCGCAAATGGCTGCAATGAACATCTGAGGCAACATCGTTTCGACTTCAGGCATTGTTATTCAACTATCACGGCCATACTCCGGCTCTCCTTCCCAGAGACTATATCCATCTCACTGTGCGACATTTTGAACCCCTCGTGGAGCCGCTCGGTGAAGGGGATCGTGAAACCACAGCTGCGAGCTCCACACAGGCGTGTCGTTTCATGGATCGTATTAGGCCGGTGCGCCAGAATGGTACCCGTGGCTTGGATCACCTTCACTTTCAAGGTGAGGTCCACAAAGTTTCCGCCGCCGTACTCGGGCCATAGTGAAGGGTCTTCGCGAACCAAACCCCCAGTCACTGGCTGCTGTGGGTTGCAAGTAAGAGCCAATAGCAGCAGCATTTGCAGAGAATTACCTTGGCTTTCATTGATGTCCGAGTAAACCGAGCGGTGGATTGTATAGAGGACGGTATGATTTGTCGGGCCGTTGGGTCAACTATCCGATTGACGTTAAATGAAAGAGCCCAATTGATGTATGAGTTGTCGATGTGTGACCACCTACACCAATATTAGCAAATTCGAGGCCAAATAGTGGAATTTAATACGATGAGTAGTCTCGTGTGACAAGACCCTCCGGAGGAGCTCTCTCGACGAGGGGAAAATTGTATTCCCTTCCATCAAGCTTGATCCGGTAACCTGTTCCTATATAAAGAGATTCAAGAAAAAATACATCACAGTAGTCTTGGAGAACAGACCTTCTCCGGTGCTGCGTGTCGCCATTCGAGGAAGCCCACTTGCCTGTAGATCTCCTCGATTGAACGTGTCAAATCAATTGGCAAGAACGACCGGCAGATCCCCCATGTAAGAGTCATCGCAGCGGCGACGTCGCCATCATGGGCGACAGTCACGTCTCTCGGAACAGGCGTGGTCAACAACAGTGCGTAGCTAACTGTAAAAGCCAATGGCCCCCTCAGAACCAGATGCGATCCCACGGAGAACGGCCAGCTCGATTACAATTTTATCTGACACTGAAACCTCATCAGTTTGAAATATCAAAGAGGGGGAAACCCTACCGTTACTGAGGAAAATTACAGATTCACCCAGCTCCACAGTCATATATCCGTGGTCCTCGCCGATGATTAGATCATCTTCCGGCCGGCATTTCGTGTCGGAGAGAATGCGCTGTTGGGCAGGTCCGTTCGTGATGTCGCGATTGCGCCAAACGACGCGTAGATTGGCGAGGCTGCCAACAGATGGGTCATCCTGTGTGGAAAGCATGTCCTTCAGTGCCGGGGTTTGTTGTCCAAGCCCAGGTAGTGCCGCTGCAAAAAGTTGCAGACAGATTCCAATTTTACAAGACAGATATACACACCAAGTTCCTCTTTTGCTGGTGAAGGCCCAAATTTTGTCTTCTGTGGCGCGCATCATTTATTTTTTGGCGTAGGCGTTGACTGGCTGCACATATCTCACGGTCACCCGGCATCGTTTTTAGGGTGAACTCCACAATTGCTCCAAGCTGACGGTAAAATTAAATATATTGTGGGCTCAAAACACGGCTACGCACGGAGATTAGGCCGTTATGAAGTCCTGAGATCTCATTTACAAGATTTTGTGCTTCGGCGGTGCCAGGCATTATGACGTTCAGCCGCGACAGTGTTGATGGAAGCCGAAGAAAATCATGAATTGGGAGCTGTGTTAATGGGGGACAGCACAATATATGTGGAAGCATACCGGGAGCTTGTTTCTTTTTGCGGGTAATTTTTCCCATTTGATGTAGTAGTGCCGTCAAGAAGCAGTTGCCACGTCACTGTCACGGTGACTGTCACTCTCTTTCACTTCCTACCACCCAGCAGACGGAATCAGGCACCGAATAAGGGCCTGACTCCTGACGCAACGTTAGTGCGCACGGTGGCCATGCCCAAGTCCTTTTTTTCATGTGTATTCGCCGCATCCGCGTTCCTTCAGTCCCGCCCAGCGCGACCGCTCCAAACCCTACCCGACGACCGCCCGCCGTCCGTCGCATCCTCCACCGCGGCGTCCACATCTACCTCGTCCTCTAGCGGCGTTCTCTTGGGCTAGAGAAAGACACCCGCGGACGTGAACCACCGCGCATCCGCGACGGGCGCGGCGGAGCTGCTCACTCTCCACGAGAGCTGCCACAACACCGACGACTATGAGCACGACGATGTACGGCCGCCGGCAGTCCGCCCAGCGCATACAGCGGTGGGGGTGCCGCGGTGCGCACGCCCCCGAAGTGGCACTTTTCCTTCCCCCAATCCACGCCCCCACCGCTCGCGTCTCTGCCCCGCCTTTCTTCGTCGCCGCGAATGCCAAATCCGCACACCCACAACCACACTCAAAATCACACGAGCAGCGGGAACGGCCGCTGTCGCCGGGCCAGAGCGACGGGTCGGTGTCGAGCACGCCGTCGTATTCGCTGGCGCACTCGCACGGGTCGCATGCGGGCGGGGCGAGAGCCATTTGAGCAGGGGACGGGGACGAGTAACAGCAGTGCCGGGCTTGTTAGCGACGGCGTTGCAGCGGGTTAAGCGTGAGTTCTTCTTCTGCACCGTTTTTTCCGCGGCGCACCTTCATCTGGATTCCCTCGTTCCTCCCCATTTCTTCCATCCTCTCGTCGATCGTATTCCCTTCTCCAATTTTTTAAAGCCGTTTTTCTTATTCCCCCACGTCCTGCACGCTCCACATCATCTACGCCATCCTCATTCCTTCTACTTTGGCCCTTTCCCCCGCGCTGCATCGTCGACGCAGTAACTTTGGCCGTTACAGGTATTTTGCAGTTTCCTTTTTGGCCCTCTCTTTTCCGCCGTCCCCCACTGCCACCTTCCCTGCCTTCCTCCCCTTCGTCTCCCACACCCTCCTCCGCATTCCAGCTTGCTGGCGCACCTCTGCTGTAGATCCCCACTGGACCCGACGCTCCGCCCTTCCCCCCGCGCCCACCGAGCAGTCGTCGGCGCACCCGCGTCGCACGGCTCATACGGGTCGCACACGTCCATCCACTCGCACCGCAAGACGGCGGCGGTGGGGCTGGCGCCCGGTGCTGCTGACACTCGCGCGATGCGCCGGTCCTCCTTCTGCCCCCGTATTCGATGAAGCTGTCGGCACGTCCCATCGCCGCCCGCGATCCACGCGCCCCGCCCTGCCCTTTGCCGCTGCAGTTGTCGGGAGAGAACACGCTCGATACGCACCAGCGGAATTGGGAGGGAGACTGCGCGCCACCCCGCCAACGCATCTGTATTCACGGACCGCGCGTCTGCGGCCTGCCCGTCTGACGTGTCTTGACGCAGTCGACGCATACGCATCGCTTGCAGTCGACGGACTCTCTGCGTCCTCAATCGACTCCGCATATGGATATGTGCACTATCTGAAGCGTGCGGGGACCCACCGGAGCCGGAGGGGTACAGGGCCGAGGAGTACACGGACGAGGAGGCAGCGGGAGTGCACCGACGAGGAGGTAGCGGGACGCTGGGAGCCGGAGGAGGCGGGCGGGGGGAGGGCAGGAGGAGGAGGCGAGGAAGAAGAGTCTCCCCACCACGCGCCGACGCATTCGCATCCAGAGCCACTCAACGTCCGCCCATGTATCCCCTCCGCTGCGTCTCGAGGGAGTGCTCGCATCACCGGCAGAGAGGTGTCGCCGCATCGTTCTTGCACGCTGTATGTTGGGGCGTAGCGGGAGGAGTGGGGCGGAGCGGGAGGAGAACGCGGGGCGGAGCAGGGGGAGAACGGGCTGCGGAGTAGGAGGGTGTGTACGCGGTGGGGGAAGCAGGACGTGCTCCGCGGCTGAGGCGGGGAGAGGAGGGAGGAGTTGGGACGCGGCACGCCGTGTCAATAAGGCCACGGCTCGTACGCGACGGATCCCCACGCCCGCGCCTCGCCTCGCCCCCATCTGCGCCCGCGCCCCCGCCTCCATCTACGCCCGTTCCCCCGTCTGCCCATGCGCGCGTGCTCTCCACCTGCGCCATTGTATGGCCCGTCGTGCGTAGTCCGCGGGTACGCATATCCGCGGCGTGTATCTGTGTCCGCAGCTGGGAGGCCCGGGGACGTATTCGTTGCGTGCGGTGGGACGCGGAGGAGGAGGAGGAGCAGCGGGAGGAAGAGTACGCGCCAGTGGAAGAGCGTGCGTTGGGAGCGCGAGCGGCGGGACGCGCAGGAGATGGGGCGGGAGCTGCAGTGGGGCGAGATAGCGAGAGGAGGGGGCTAAAGTACGCGCGGTCGAGGCCGATCCGCAAGCAGCGCGCAAGCGGGAGCACAGGAGGAAGACGGACGCGCGGGGGAGGAGGGAGGAGGAGGAGGAGGAGACGTCGTCGAGTAGGGGGAGGGAGTGGCGGGTCGCGAGGAGAGAGGACGAGCAGTGCGCGGCTGGGGGGGGGGAGAGAAGAGTACGCACGAATGCTCTGCGGAAGCTGGGAGCGTGAGCGGCGGGAGGCAGCATGTGGAGGAGGAGTTAGGGGGGATGCGTGCTGCATCTCCCGCCTCTCTATGCTACCGCTCCCACTTGTCCGTGCTACAACTCCCCACTGAGCGCTTCAATGCGGGCGCCTGCGTCAGACTTGTGTCCCCAGCGCGGGAGCCTTGATACAGGAGCGGGAGAGATGGGTCACTGCGATCCCGTTGTCGAGGGCGGCGTGCCGGGGGATGTGGATGTGGATTTAGAGGAAGCGGGTAGAGCAGGAGCGGGTGGGGAGGATGAGGATGCGGTGGCGCTCTTTGCCCAGCTGCCGGGACGCTGCTGCGGCGATGTTTCAGTGGTGGATGTCGTGGATGTCGATCCCAAACCCGGCGTTGCTCCTCGCGAGGTCTCGAAGTCCGCGAAGTCGAGCGCGTGAAGAAGTCGCTGTATCCCGGCGCCGTCGTAGTTCGTAGGCCCCGCGTATGGGGATAAGTGGGGATGCAGAGGGCGATGAGCGGGAGCGGGAGCGTGTCCAGCTGTCGAGGCGTATGCGCGAGTGCCGATGTCGTTATCGGCGGTCCAGATGCCCAGTGGGTGTGTGGGATGCGTCGATCCTGCGTGCGTAATGCTTCAGACCGGCAGATTACTGCTGGCCTCTGCTTCTTCACTCCTTGGATTACTTGCCTCCCATCTGACATGTCATTGCGCCCACTACATACTACTTTTTCCCATTCTCACATAGAGCGCGTGTATTTCCACTCGTCTTTGTAGCGTAGTTCTCGTACGTATGGGGGGCATTTGATTATGCTCGCGTGGTCCAAATGGCTGAACGACGAGTCTACTGAAGACAAACAAGCGGTAAAGTACGGGTGGTTATCCATACATAAAATCGCCAGATGCCAACAGAGCACACATCATTCCAGGGGTCAGGTGTATTCAACTTACTGTGAACTGGCTGGCCGCTTTAATGGCAGGACTGCTGGTTAGAACCCTGTAGGACCTGACCACCAGCTTATTCAGCTGATGTGTGGGGGAAGTTCGCTTCCCCCAGGTGAAAATCCCCAGTGTCCACCAGTTCACAATAAGTTGTTGTACGGCTGTCCCTTTGCAGAATGTGCGCACGAAACGACCACATGTATTTATTAGAACCTAAAAAGAGGGGGGAAAGTGTAACGTTGGGATATGCTTGTAACCGATGCCGTGCTTGAACGACTAATGACGGAACTTGGGACATGAAGAACACCAGCTAAGAGTTTGACAAACAGATTTGAAAAAATCCCCATTATTCCCTGGCCATCCAAGTTGTGAGTTCTTTGCTGCTAAGTAGCACAACTGACATGTGATCATCTTGGAGGTGCAGAACACAAGTAGATTTTTGTCGCTCGGGGCCAGACGTATAGCTTCATGGATCGCAAAGATGCGCCCGCGATCCGCGGTCAGACGGCCGGGGCCAGGGACTCTCAGTGCCGTATCCAGGTGAGAATCAAGCTGGAAGAAAATTCCAGCGCCAGCTGCGCTAGACTTTTTCCCCCTTCGCACAGCTACCCTCGACATAGACCTGCATCGGTATCGATGTAGCGAGCACTGCCCCCCACAACGATTCGAGGGCTTCGTCCTTGGTCTGTCTTGCATCCATCGTAGTCTGGTATAAGATGTCGACTTCTGCTGCGCCGCTCAAGTCAGGCGTCGGTTGAACAACCTTATAAATTCGAGGAATCTGGGAGAAGGCTGTTGCATCCAGAGTCAGGCATATCCACATATGATCAGCCCACTCCTCGTCTTCGCCTTCAAGTGGAAGAGCCACATCAAATTTGCGAACCAGCGGGAGTAGGCTGTGGGAGACAATTGCGTAGTCAATCACTGATTCACCCGAGTGTTGCCACGAAGTGAAGCGTCCTGGCGATGAAGTTTCCACGCAAGTGCCGTTCAGAATACACGGCCCATTCAACTCGCATTTTTTCATGACTGCCTTGCCACGCGCGTTGATTTTCTCCTCCGGATTAGCAGATTTTCTTGCCCAGCGTTTCGCCCATTCAATCTCTCTAATCGATACCTGCCGCGAAACAGTGCGCGCGTTCAGGTCAGACAGAAGTGCCGCATGTTTATCCTCGCTTTGCGTGCAGAGTGCAGCCGTTTCCCAGAGTTTTTGCAGAGGCTCAACGTCGGTCCAACCTTCCGACCGCGAAGATTCTGGGGGTATATACGCCCCGATGAGCCACATCGTCCCCATGTCAAGGACGAGGATGTCCGGCGAGCTTCATTCCATGCCCACAAACTTGATTCCACCGAGAAATTTGTACCCATTCCACTTTTGAACAGGGAAAAAGCAAGATGAGCTTGTAGAATCAGAACTGCCCAAATACAGAAAATTTTACAGAACTTGAGCCACTGGTGGTCGAATTTTCTGTGGATCTCTCAGAGTACTCATTCCATGCCCACAAACCTGATTCCACTGAGAAATTCGTACTCATTCCACTTTTGAACGAGGACAAAGCAAAATGCCCTTGTGGAGTCAGACCTGCATACCCAAATCTAGAAAATATTACACCACTTGAGCCGTCGGCAGTTAAATTTTCCACGGCTCTTCCTGAGCACTCATGGCATGCTAAGGAACCTAGGTCGAACGATAAATCCGTCCCCATTCCACTTTTGAACAAGGCAAAAGCAAAATGGGCTTGTGGAGTCAGAACTGCCTCAGATGCGAAAAATATTACAACAGTTGAGCCGCCGGTGGTTAAATTTTCCATGACTCCTCCTGAGCACTCATTAGGGGTGTGAAAAACATTGTAAAGCATGTAAACATCGGCTGTCACTTCACGAGATATCCTCAAATGTGTCCGCCATCCGTGTCACCTCAGAAGGGGTTCTCTGTTTATTAGCCGGCGTGAGGTTCTCGGCAGGGCCAGAAGACGCCAAAAAACTGCCCTGTGAATCCGTTTGGAGGGGTTTTTTTTTTCACAGTTTTCATGTAAATATGTATTTTACCCGTCCGCGACCTCTGGTTTAACAAGCAAAGCAGCTAGGACAATTTCAAACAGACAGGGCTGGGCATCATCTGGCAATTTGCAGCATGCAATTAGCTCTCCATACCAAGTCACGCTTTTCGAAGGATGTGGGAAAACAAAAAAGCTCGGCTGTATTTGGCAGGGAGAAGGAAACACTTAATGAATTTAAGCTTTTACCATCAAACTTTAATTGTGGCTCACCACGAGCGAGAATATCGCACGTCACAATGTCACGCTCGACGACGGGCATTATTACAACACCCCCCAAGCACAGTGGCCGGAAATTCTTCATGGATGTGTCAGTTGTTACAGATTTGGAAGAGCCCCGGCGGGGCATCTATTTTCACCGTGACTTTAGAGGAAGAGGCTCTATGTTGTACATTTGCTTGAAACCTACTTGGGAGCCTGATGCTAATTTCTGCCAAAATTTGATAGTATCCTACCAATTGAGTTGAGTGGGTGGTTCAATCGTCTTGATGCAACTGATACACTGCCACCTGATAAGTCTTTACAGTGTTGCGCCCAAACGTTGTGGGTCCCCGCCTCCCCATAAACCTCTCTAGTACATCACGATCTGCGACAGGTGAACCGCGTGTCGGACCTACCACAAACGCCACGAGAAGGAGAATTTCTACGAGATAACACCTGGGCGGAGAGATTTACATGAACGGCGCATTGCGTACCGCATGATCAAATCTGGGCAGGCTCAGACACCTATTTGCGCGTTGACCACCGTAATTCAGGCCTGACACCAAGGTCCCAGCGTGTCAACGCGATGAGCGACGAAAGTGGCTGATGCCGGGGTCAGCAGGATGATAGACTGTTCCAAAGTGGCGGTCATGGTAGGATCTCAGCGTCAGGGAATATGCTCCAGAGTCTGTCATACACAGCAGCATCCAAGATCATCGCCGCCGGGCAATCCCTGAGCCGAAATTCTCAGGCTTTGTGGAAAATCGAGGTTGTGGATGTATAAAATAAATGGTCATACCAGCATGAAAGTACTGACAAACGAAGCATTTTATTCAGTAGGTTGCAATTGATTTTGATTTGGGCCCATCAAGGCCAGTGCAAAGTACTCATTTTCCGGATTTTAGGCTATTTTTTGCTCATGTTGGCCCAAAGTGGCCAACATGGCGCGCAAGTACTCGGTCATCCTGGTAGAGCTCGCAGATCTAGGCTTTCCGCGGGGTTCGCCTCTTTCCTTCGCCTGCCATAATTTGGGATTTTTGATCCACCAAAATGCACATAGAATAATATAACAACTGAAGACCAGGTAGTGGATGGACCGCGCCCGCATTAATTATGGATTCTGATGTAATATTTGTAATTTGCGGAGTCTCCCGTTCGACTCGGGGCTTGGTCATTTTTTGTTGCAAATGGCGCTTGGATTTTCGTTGAGCAGAACTCAGTAAACTTGAGTTGTGTTTGGAAAGTCAGTCCTTTTCCTTCTTGGTCAACCGAGACCCAGGACAGGGAGGGTGGGTCGGCCGTTAGGCCGGGAAAAAAACAAAAAGACTTTTTTTTTAATGGTCAGATGAGGTCCCAGCACCTTCTGGCGGCCGAATATGAGGTCTTTTGTTGGTCCTTTCAACCTCTAAACCATGTTTGAGGTGCTATTGGTTCACAATCCTCCTTTGATGAGTATACAGTCGCCTCTGTCTCAACCCATCATTATGATAAAATCGCCCATAACCCATAGGTTTTCGACTGATTTTTGCCAAATTTTGGCAGAAATAACCCATGACTCTGCAGTAATCCATGGCTTTTTGGGTTCACCGAGGGGTATGGTTTAAGACAGGGTTCCGTGAATAACTGGGGTGTTACTAACATCGGTTAATAACATCGTGTTACGTAGCGAACGCTCTATTCCTAGCGTAGTCCGGTCCTCGACATGAACACCAACCCCATCGCAGCCTGAAACGGATCACTTTTCACGAGATCTTCGTCTAGCAGGTGCTCGTGCATTTCGTCGGCTGCCATGCTGCGATCGGCAGCGTACCGTCCTCTGCCATCCTGCAAATTATGATCCTTGAAAGGTGTTTTCTCCATCTCCATCACGCTGTTGCGCTGAGAAACCGGAAGCACTGGCGTGTGGTGTCTTCCCGTGCCGTGCGCTCGACGGGGCTCCCGGGACTCAGGTTGAGCATCTAAAGGAAGCATCAGTAAAGAAAGCAGTAGTAATAGCAAGACCCGAGTCGTTACGCTGCTGAATAGAGCCTGGTCATCGATATCAATCGGTGTGGCGGTGGTGGTGGACTGGAAGTCGTGGCTCTCGGTATTATGCTCGGCCGTGTAGGAGGGCAGGTGAGAAGAGGAGATGAGCGAGTTGGTGTGCTGGGACATCTTTTGAGAAAATGAAGAATCCAGACGTGGTTTCCGGCCAGGCAACTTCCAACTCAAGAGTGGTGCATATGGGTTCTTACTCAAAGTAGAAGTGAAGGTGAAGGATGTTGTTGTGCCTGTTATCTGAGGAGAAGGGAGATTATCCTCAGGAAAAAGTGGCGTGCGGGGTGGTACGTTCGGGATGGATGCAAAGTCGGTAGGTGTGTTCGACGCACCAGGAGCTTTCACGTAAGATTCAGGTGCATTTACCGCAGAACGAACCGATGCGAGGACAGGATTACTGACGTTCGAGTTCACAGGGGGGAGGAGTGTTCCACAGTGAAGGGAGGGCGGAGAGTCGGAGCCCGATAAACAGGGTGCTGAGGGCGCAAAGGACTTTGCAATGGGCTGTTGGGGGCTTCGAGGCGGCAGGAAACCATAATACGGGGGTAGACCGTAATGATAGGCCGGGCTGCCGGATACTGGGTACGGTACGCGGGGGTTATGCTGGACAGAATTTGAGCCAGAGGCGACGGTCTGGTCGGAAGTCGGAGTTGAAGTTGCAGTTGGAGTAGGAATGAAAGGGCTGGCAGCTTTGCTCGGTGGAATGTAAGGGTCGTGACGGTGCTACATTCATTAACCTTAAGGAGTATGTTTTTGTCATGAGCTTATAATCACAGTTGAGCAAAGTGACCGGTCTATAGTTGCTAATCAAAGCTCATCCATGTCTGCATACTCATTTTCTGATAAATGCACATCACAGCGTTCCAGGGTAATTTCGGTTGCCATCATTCCCCATATTCATCTGGAAGGTCCTTTTCTTGAATTGAATCATGTGCCATTTCTGCCATTTGTTTTGGACAGCTCTCATATTCAGGTACTGTAGCATTTCAATCAATTCGTATGTCACGCGTCACGGCAGGCAAAATATACGAAAAGTTTCGTACATGTCACGGGTCACCGAGGAGATCTTCGAACATGCAAAACAAGTCACAAAGTTGGTGAAAAATGACCTAAAAATTCAATTTCGCCTACGCTGCATGTTTTGCTTCAAAAACCTTCAAAAAAGTCGAATTTGAACTAAATCAGTTCAACATACATTGAATTCTCCTTCCCATTACCATATCCACCCGTTTCCTCATGCTGGGAAGGTTCCCTGACCAACGGGACATGCCGAATATGTGAATTTTTCTCGTGTCACGGTCTGCTCGGCCGATATACGAATATCGAAGTTCGAGTTTTTGGGTCACGCGTCACAGCTGATTAGAATTGAACGAAATGCTACAGTAGTGAACCCTCGCTTCGCTCACGTTTAAATTCATACATTGATTCCTTGGTGTGGTAGCCTTTAGCAGACCTTGTCCAAGAAGTCGTTTGTAGGGTTTCCCCTTCAACGTCATTAACGTGTATCTGACACGGCTCTTTTCCTCTCTGATACCTCACGTTGGCGGTCTGCGATCTTCTTTTCTAACATATAAGCAGCCAATGATATATCTTCTTGAGGCATGTCCTCATCGTGTAACACCATACACAATTGAGCTTTCCATGTTCTTATTTGCTGGGTTGTCTCGTTCACAAGATGTGAGCAATATTTGCCATATGCTGCTATGTCTAACTTGAATTTAGCCCACAAAGTTTGAATGTTATTGGTTGGGTCCCATTTTGATTTCTTCACGTTTTCGAGGTCTTTCAACAGCTGGCTGCTAAGTAGCAACTCGCATCATGAACTTTCGGGTCTTTAATAGGTAAAGGTATACTCCACCTGCCTTTACCCGGTTTTTCATCTGGTCTGCATGTTAATTGAGTAGTTACAAGTCTGTGGTCACTTTTAACGGGGCAGTGATTAATCTCCCATCCGCGGAAATGTTTGAATATTTGTTATCAACGTATATACGGTCCACGAGTAACTGTAGTAAATTATAATGCACGTGCCAACTGGTCAATGATGGATCACGGGCCTCCAGGGGCTGCCTCCGGTCGTCGTCGAAGGACGGTATTGTATCCGGGTCTTTGTAAATCTGTAATCTGCGCGCGCAAAATCAGACCAGTTACCGACTTGCATAAAATCACTGCATTCCGTCGGGTTGTAGGCACAGGGTCTGCCTACCCTAGTAGGCAGAGGTAGACCCACCCCATAGATAAATCAATGAGTTGACTCCATCCCGCTCTGTTTCTGGTCCGAGCCGTGTTAAAACACCCTCTTACTTCACGGTGCAACCACCGAATGTGGGAATGCGATAATTTTTAATGACACAGCCCACGGCTGTCAATCTTCGGCTCCTTACGGCTAATCTCGGCTAACTTACGGTAAATGACATGGGTGTTAACTAATTGATAAAATATCGATTGCGTGGGAATATGGTAACTAGTGAAAGTAATTTAGCTATGTGGGAACATGGCAACAGCGACACAACGGCTGGTCACCAAGATAGGGGCCTTAGTAGACCGATGGTAGGCCAATGTAGACCCAAATCTGGGCTACGTGGGCCTACCCGACTCGGCCTACCCTAGTAGGCCGACGTAGACCGACCGTAGACCCAAGCAGACTTAGTCGGTCTACCAGTTACCGACTTGCATAAATATGACCCGAATTTATAATTTAGATTCAACCAATCTCGAGGAATTTCCCTTCCAAGAGAAATAGTTTTACATTCCCCAGATTATAAACCCCACGCCCATCAGGAGAACACCAACCCAAGGCCCACCCGAGTTGAACCCGCAGTATACCATATCTGTGCTAGTTACTTATTGTCTCGGTGAATACTATAGACTTCGTATCATCACTTGTGTGCGTGAAGACTGAGTAACTTATTGTCTAGCTCTTGGGCACTTGGTTGTCTCATCCTTACAAATGCGTAACGGAGGCCCATTTTTCTTGGATGGTTCTTGAACCAGTGTGATGCACCTATACGGTTGCCTCTGAGCTCAGGGCCCCCATGGACGTCAACGACCAATTTTTTTTTTGCGGCTGCCTTGACCTTGGACATACAGTGGCGACGGAAAGTTCTGCACGACCAATTACGGCAGGGAGACCTGGAACCTAACAATAGCATGCCCTCCTTACCGCGCCCAGAGTCGGTCATCCAAATCTCGCGATACTGAATTTGCCCGTTGCCGAAACGCGGTTTTTGGTGGTGGCCATAGCCATCAAATCAAGAATCTGAGCTTTTCTGAAATGGAGGATGCGCCTGGAAAAAGGACTTTTTGGTACTGTATCAGTACAGCCATTTGCGGAACTTAAGGCGCATCTGTTTTTTTCTTCCCTTCTGTACTGTTTTGACCAAATCGGCTGCCCTGCGCTCAAATATCGATTAAATTCGGGGGGTCGGAAACGAATTGATCGAAATAATACAGTACGTACCACAAGTCATAGGTGAAGAACCCGACGAAACCCATCAATGACCTCCTCACCATCTGGTCCCACAGTAATGCGAGGAGGTGACCTGACAGTGTGAATGAGAAATTCACAGGTGTTCTTCATGCACTGATTCTGGCCAAAGGTTTCCGGATCGTAACTGGAACGCCACAATTCCGCGAACGGCATCTTTTTCTGTCTCCAAAAATCGTGCTGTATAGAGAGAGGGAGGGCCTCTCTGGCGCGACAGTGGCCAAAGTCCACGTCTTCCCCGTCGCAGTCGTATATGAGCAGTTTCTTCCCCGTGGCCGGTGCTTCTGGACTGATGATAATGGCCGCCCATACATGCCATTCAGCTAGCACTTTCTTACCAACCCAACTTTCAATCGCCGTGACAAAGAGGCCTGCCCACATCCGCCCAGGCGCATTCTCACGAAAACACTCCGCAAAATATGAGTATTCCGCAAGATAGGGAAAGTCTTTGATCCAGTTCAGACGTTTTGTTCCATTGGCGAATCCAATAGGGTGGGGCCAAATTGTTATGTGTTCGCCCCCATTGATATCGTGCGAGAGACGCTGTAGACTTCCAAGAAATTTCCGTATTTGAAGATTGGTTGAAAATGGTGCCGTTGAGGGTCTGGGTGGTCGAATGCGCATCTAAAATAGGTCAATGCCGTTCGTAAATCAAGTGGAAAATCATCTACCTTCTCTTTTGCCTGAAGGGTTTGATGGGCCTTTCTCGGCCGTAATATCCGGACCATGATAAAGACGAAGTGGCGGTAGAGGGAGAGGGTGATCTAGGGACCTGCAATTTATCACACGGTTTATATATCATGGCTGCATCCGGATCATAATTATGGCCAATGCCGCCGAAACAAGTCATACCGAACTTGGCGAGACAAGACGGCCATCACTGAATCTTAAGTCGCCGAAGCGATGGATGTTTCGATTTTGACTCGCGGAGATGCCCTTTTGCCTACTGGTGCTTCAAACTAGCTCCCTATGGCGCCAGGAGGGTTTCATCTCAATGATGAGACTGCAGGCAGCACGTCTACATACAGTACACTACTGACTGTGTTAGAAAAAACGTTAACTGGTTGACGGTTGACTTCTCTCTCACCGTTCACCGTTTGGTTCAAGGGTCAGGAGTGAAGCGGATCCAGCCTAGGGTATTAACGTTTGGAATTTTGGGGCCCTCGTAGCCACGGGGCCCAAACGTATCAAAGTAAGGGTAGTGGAGCGGGACTTCGGCATTGACTTCACGCATATCCTCGTCGCCGTTTTTTTACCTACAGTATAGCGTCACCGAAAAGACGGTTAAACAAAAGCTGACGTGATAGCCAGCGAAATGTCGCGTAGAACTGTCTCTTCAGATTCCTTTCTGGTGCCTTCGTCCCTTTGCAGGGCTCAGCATATCGATACAAACAGAGGCAATTGAACATCGGCGGGACGTGCCGAGTTTTTGCGGCGAAACAGGAAATTGAACCGTGTGGTGCATATCCCTGGAGCCCTGCCCTCTGGTCGGTTTTCCAGTGGTAGCTCATACTGTTGCTCTACTTGCTGTGTTATGCCTTGTTCTATGCGTCTTCACTGTCCTAAACGACCTTGCGTGTCCCTATCCCAATTCTACCTCTTTGCTTTGTACTTTTACTTCAATCTTTCGCGAGCCCGTGTCTCGGGGCATTCCAGATCCGTTTTCAACGGTGTAAAATTGTGTTCCAACAATTTTCACCTTCGCCTCTGGGAAGCACTTCTAAACTGTCGGGCTCGAGAAGCGCGTTCCCGAAATGCAAATTTCCTTGGGGACTATTTATGCCTTCACTTACAACTCATGTGAACGGCCGCAACTAACTTGTTAGGTGATGGCGAAGTTTTTGGTGTAATTTAGAGGCTTCCTCTGTGAATCTGAGGTCAAAATCCTGATTTGGTCGTCTCAGCCTTGCCTATTCTTTTAGCATGATTTACTTCTGAGAGACCGAAAGCGACCTATGAAATGCCAGATAAGAGCTCCAGGATAGTTGAAAAGGCCCTGGCACGTCGTCAACCTCGTTTTTGGCACATGGTCCCAAATTTACTGGTCACAAGTTCTATAACTCCTTCAATTTTGAACCTATCGAAAATTCATCTTGTCAAAAGATTCCTCTCGTTAAAAGGAGCACTTTTGCAAGACGAATAAGAAAATCTGTTTTTTTGAGGGACACATCTCCTCATCCCTGCTCTTTTCAGCCCGCTCCCGTTGTCCCATAATTTTCAGGAGTTGCGCGTCACCTTCTGGCCGGTGCTTCGCTGCAGCTAGCTTTACATAATATCGCTCCTAAATTTGTTTTTCTACCTTCGCCTTGAATGTGACCTCTCGCACGACGAAAATAGACTCCCTTTCTACTCTTCGTGCGACAGGCCCGCGGACACTGGGGTCAATGTCGGTCCACTCAAAATTTTCACTGGTTTACTCCATGAAATTTGGCTCTCGGAGACTGATTTCTCTATTTCGGACCAAGATTTGCGCAAAAAAAAAGCCAATTTCTTTCGCCGAGGCCATTTTTGCACGTAATCTGGCCTATTCGAGCAATGCAGCCGCCGCAGCGCTCCCGCCAATGAAGTTTGATGAACCGGAGCTCCCAGTCTGATCTCCCGGCTGGAGTTTTATTCTGTGTCGGACCGGCCCCAGCGCTTTCTGCGCTGATTTACTCTATCTAGCGGACCGAGGTAGGGGTCATTTTTGGGACTTCATTTACCCTATCCCAGATCGACATTGACCCGAGTGTCCGCGGGACGCACAACTCTGGTATTCAACTTTCTCACGGTTCCAAAATAGGCGGACTTTGAGTGTCCGCTACTGTAGGCATGTAGTACTGTATGTAAGCAGGCACACTCGAGAAAGAGACATCATTGGGGAGTCAACACTCGTCACCAACCTACGGTTGGTTCCTCGTGTCACCCTTGTCCAGGAGCAATTACAGTGAATTCACAAACAGTGACAGGATGCGCAGTCGTAGAGGCTCTCAACCAGATGATTGACGTCTCTTTGTCCATGAAAATGTAAATGCTTGTCTTAGTGAGGATTGAAACCGTTCTCGGTGCTTTTTGGCCACTGCGAAGAACATTTTTAATACTCATCTAATGCCATGTAAATGGCCTACCTTGTAACTGGGTCTGTTCTTCCTCCGCAGTTACGGTCGAAGCAAGATATAATTCGTCGATTTTGGCGTGGTAAATGAAATCACGGCAAGCAAAGCAGAAAACGGATCCAGTTTTCACATCCGCGCCTGTGTGTCGGTGAGAAGACAAGACTTTATGGCAGTAGGAGGGACAGACAAAACGAAGGCTGCGATTCCTGGAGATGCGTCGAAACGTCACTCTTTTCTAGCTGCCGCTACCCGAAATTAGTGGCCAAATTGGCCGAGAAAAATTTTGGCCCTGTACACAGCCACAAGCGCTGAGATTTTTCATTATTTTCTCTGCTTGTGGCCAAATTGGTGGGCAAGATATTTTTTACTCACTCAGTTTTGAATTAAATGGAAATCGCTCTTTAGAATCTTCTTATGTCCTCAAAAGAATCACTTTCTAAAGAGGGATAAGAAATGTGGGCAAAACTGTACCCGGAAAGTCTCAAGCACGCGGTAGTGGCAGCTAGGTGACCCGCACCATATGTACGAGAGACTAGGTTATACTGTAGCCAGTGGAATTTCACGAAGGACTGATTTTAGTGGGTATGCAGCCGATGAATGATAGACCTGGGATAGATGTGCATTTTGTATACTGCGGTTTGTACTTTCAGCCATTGGAGGCAGAGATTCGAGTAGGACGATGAAAGCTGATGCAACGGCGGAAAAAAGACCGGCCTGTAAAACGAAGGACACATTGAATAATCATGAAAGGATGTGTACAAGAGTGCTTCAGCTCTCCCCTAGACATGTCGAGCAAATCCTTGTCGTATTCATCCGCAACATTCTTGTACGCATTCCAGAATATAGTCTCGGTGTTAAACTGTCTCGGAATGGCAGAACTGTGGTTGGTTCTGTTTGGAAATCCAATGGCGTGCAGTGAGGGCAAGAAAGTCACGGGTTTGAAAATGTGATGTGGGCAAGGGAGTCACGCGGTTAGAAATGTAATGGATTGCATCGCGGGCAATAGGGTCATGCGGTTGAAAATGTAATGGATTGCATTGCGGGCAATGCAGTCACATGTTTGGTAATGTAAAGCACTTTTTTGGGCTCTGGAAAGGTCAATATCGCGTCCGAGGGGAATCTGAATAGACCAAAATGACCAGATTATCAGGGCTATTGATTGCTGATACAATGGCTTGCAGTGATGGCAATACAGTCACGCATTTGAAAATGTAATGGATTGCGGTGCTGGAAATGGGGTCACGCGGTTGAAAATGTAGCTGCAGAAAAATCAAATCTCGACAATTTTCGGTGCACCAGTTAGTGCTGGCTAAAATGGGTCAATGGAAATTACATCCCCCCAATTTTACATGTAAATTACAGGGCAAAATACATATTTTACATTATTACACACAGAACCCCTTCTGAGGTGACACAGATGGCGGACACATTTGAGGATATCTTGTGAAGTGATAGCCGATGTTTACATGCTTTATAATACTTTTTAGACCCCTAATGAGTGCTGAGGAAGTCACAGGTTATCTGAGAGGTTTGCTCGTAAGTTTGGATCGAGTTTAAAAATTCTTACTCACATCAGTCAGGGCTTGGCAGGTTTCTCCGCTTTTGGTGATAGTGCAGCATCTTTGCTCATTTTCCCAGAACCTAGATTGACGTCTTCGGCTTCTGGAATGAAAACAAATTAACAGAGAATATTTGGCATATTACCAGTGTTGAGACCAAACCCGGGATCTGTGCAACCAGCAGTGGCTGTGGCGGGGTAATCAACATTTTTTTGTCCACGCATGTTCGTCACCGATGCTCTGCTACATCCACACCATCCAAGTTGTTTCTGGACTTAAAAAAAATTAGCAGCAAATTCTCGGTATATCAAAACATACAGTCCAAATTCTGAATATGTGGAAGGAGCAGTGGCTGTAACGGGGTCATCGACATTTGTCTGTGCTTGGGTGATGTGTCCGAGATTGACGTAGAACCACAGCCTCCCAAGTCATTTATGGACTCAAAACAGGTTACCCCTGAGAGGCCCACAACAAATTTAACCACCAGCGACTCAAGTTCTGTGAAATTTTCTGTATTTGAGCAGTTCTGACTCCACAAGAGTATTTTGCTTTGTCTTCGTTCAAAAGTGGAATGGGCACGAATTTCTCGGTGTAAGCCTTTCTGTATTTGGGCATGCAAGTCTGACGCCACAAGCGTGTTTTGCTCTTTCCGCGTTCAAAAGTGGAATGGGTGCAGATTTCTCGCTCGAATTAGGCTCTTTACCATGGAATGAGTGCCTAGGGAGAGCCATAAAAAATTCAACCACCGGTGACTCAAGTTGTGTAACATTTTCTGTGTTTGGGCAGTTCTGAGCCGCCAGTGTTTAAATTTTCCATGGCTCTTCCTGAGCACTCATTCCATGCTAAGGAACCTAATTCGAGCGAGAAATCCGTACCCATTCCACTTTTGAATGAGAAAAAAGCAAAATGGCCTTGTGGAGTCGGAACTGCCTGCCCAGATGCGAAAAATATTACAACAGTTGAGCCGCCGATGGTTACAGCAGATGGCAGTACCAAATATAAAATATTTTCACAACTTTTTTTCTACCATTAATTGCGCACGAATTGCTTTGAATCATCTAGCTATGTCTCATCTCAATCCATGCAGAACTCATCGAGATATGGGCGAATCGGTTGCAGGGATCAGAAAATGCCCAAAACGGATTCGCGCCCTCGGTAAGATGGAGGGCGTGGGAACCCAGCACCCTTACAAATCACGTCATGTGATCGTGGAAGGTTCCAAATCTTGGGCTTCGAAGAAAATTTCAAATTTAATTCCTCCTGTGGAAGGCCCTAGGACCATTTTTCTGTCAGGGAGGTTCTAGAAAGTCTCAAAAACATGTGGAACCTTGACCAGTGGCTGGTAGAAAGTACAAGCGACTGCTCGGCCGCTTCGCGGCCTCGCATCCCCTTCCGCTCCTAAGAGAGTTTTTTTTGTTGCAGAAGTCTAATGAAGCAGCGAGGAAAGTGAAAAAATAAGTGTTCGAGGACATTAGCGGAGGTCGGCAAGGAGCTGCCGAAATGATACATTAAAAGCGGAGTTTAAAAAGGCTTCAGACGGACGGACACGCGTGATAGAGGCTATCCATTCCTGAGATGCGTGGCTTAGAAAATAGCCCTGGGACTTCATTGGAATGGAAATGGTTTGCAAGATGTCAAGTCATGCTGTTCAAAATGTGTTTCAAAATGCAAACCAGTAATTGCGCTCTGGAAAGTGGAAAGTGCAATAATGGCTGAGCGCAATCTGAATGGCTGTAAATGTCCGCAGTAATCAGGGCATTTCGGAGACGAGTAAGACGCGCGGCTTAGAAAATAGCTGGGGATAAGGGAGCACTTGACGTATTTAAGGTTTGAATAGACGCCCTGCGTTCCGGATTTGAATGCCCCGCAAGAAAGGGCAAAAAATATGTCCTCCAGAGGGACAAGGGACCTATTCTGAACCCCGTGCCTCACAACCTAATGTGGCGGACTATACTCTGCCGCTTGAAGGTATCTGCCGCAGAGGTTTGCATGGCGCCCTTTCCATCAGCATTGCCTTGAACATATCAAAGCAAATGTCCGCAGAACCCCAATATTACGACCAATTGACATTAATAATCCAGATCCAATCTGGATTATATGTGATGCTTCGGTCGTAGGGATAGGAGCCATGTACGGGCAAGTTTATTGACGTACAATAGAGTATTTGGGGCGTCGGAGCGGAGATTTGGCCTCTGCATCCCTCTGTGCATGCTGAATTGGTCTCTTGCATCCCCTCTTCCATGCTGACTTGGCCTCTGCATTCCCCCCCTGTGCACGCCGATTTGGCCTCTGCATCTCCCCTCTGTGCACTCTTATTTGGCTCGAACCGAAGGCCTCTTCCAGGCGGAGCCACAGATGGGACGTGGCCATCGTTTCAGAGAACCGAGGGGTTTCTATCGCAAACTGAATGAAGGCAAGGCTGGGATTCCGAAGTTGCGGAATTTTCGGTAGAGATCTTTGGCAGCGATTCGTTGCACACACTCGAGCAATGCTATAGGGATACATAAGAGATGGCCGAGGGAATCCCGTCGGAGTGGCAATATGTTGGAGGTTGTAATAACCACTAGACCACTCGCGCGAGTGGTCTAGTGGTTATTACAACCTCCAACACAATACCGTACTATTTCGACCAAGTATTCATGGGCTGTGACCAGTGACCACAAGTATTCATTTTGCAAGTATTCAAATTGCCTTTTTGGGCGATTTTTCGGCATTTTCCGCATCACAAAAGGCCATTTTGGGACGAAATTGATGGGAACCTCGATCCAAAATCTCAGTGACCTGTGACAGTTTTGAAAAGTCTTCATCTCGGCCGGCGCTGTGACCAGTGACTGAATACTTGGTCGAAATAGTACAGTAGCCTGGCATCCTGCGCGCACAGTGACGTGTACTACGAGAGAGGTGCATGCATCTGTTGTACTGGAGCGACTCAAAACTGTGTTCCCCGTGGCAGCATCGGAATTCCTGATCTTTCGACTCATAGACAAAGAAAGGATATACATACAATGGCGGCAAAAAGTAATGTCAGCCGAATCACTCGAAATAAAGTGCTGGCATGAGCTTTGGTCAATTTCATGATGATCTAGACAGTTTAAACTATACCTTATTACAGCTCTTTGTGGAACTTAGGGGTTTTTTTTTTTTTTTTTGTAAGTTTTCACGACATCCCTGATTGTGAGCGCAACTCTCAACCGTTTTCCATGAAAGTAGGCTCATTTGATTCGGACGGAAACACGGAGGGCATCTGGTGGCCCGACCTTTTCTAACTACCTCGAGATCATCTGGTGGGTCACATTTGGGTGTTTTTGGCTGTACAAGAGCAGATTAGGTCTCACAGTACTAAAAATGCTCGGATTAACCTAGATTTTTTGATACGATGTACTTTGCCGTATTCCGGAGGGCATCTCGTACCGGGATGGTGAATATGGTGCATACTTCAAATATATAGATTGTAGTCTGCGAAAGTGAAGAGGTATGCTGGAATTGGTGATTTATTTGGACACAGTGCTGTCTAAAATACACGAAAAAAATCCAAGGACATACTCAAACAAGGACATGCTCAAACATCTTACAGCCATTTGCGGAACTTAGAGCGCAGCCCGTTTTTTTCAGTTTTCACGAGAAAAAATGCTGTGGACGCAAGTTTCAACCTTTTCCCTCGGGTCAAACGATTCGGAAAAATAGGACGCAGGGCTGGCGGCTTACGATTTTTTCTGAGAAGCTTAAGATCATTTACTGGGTCAAATTCGCCTGTTTCCAGCAGAATGCCCCTCATTAATTTTTTCTGTGTCTTCCAGCCATTTCCAAAACTATTCCTGAGAAGAATTTAAAATTCTGTTCTGGACATCGTAATTTATTTCCGCGGACGCAAATTTGCGTGAATAATATCCAACGGGATGAAGGTCACCGTCGAGATCTTGTTGTAAAGGGACACCAGCCACCGCAAGATCATAAGCATCGCGCGGTTTCAACAAACATTCTGTGTCAAAATGCTGCCTCCCCAAAAAATTGTGCCTGAGGTCCTGAACGTGCAGGGAGACCCTCGGAGACCACAAGGGACATTTTGATGGAGGGTGGGTGTCGGGAATGGGCACTCACCCCAGATGTGGCTATGTTGTTTACGCGTGTTAAATGCCAGCCGCTGTGGAGGGGTTAGCAAAAATGCAGTGGATAATGCATGAAATCACCCCAGCGGAAGCTTAAGATTATGATTAACAAGCGGTTGACGACCTCTTCAAACGTGTGAAAGTCAGATCATCTGGGACAGAAAATGGTTCAAATGTTGTATTTAAACACTGTTAATCTACAACAGTAACTCCTCCCCAACAATGTTAGTGGTGACATGTGGACGAATCTCCCTCATATGTGTTTAACGAATCAGGAACGCCAGTCATTGCGGAGTATAGCTCGCTGTGAGAAAAAGCCTCTCGTCATAAATCAAGGTTCAATTTTTGCACCGTCAGACCTTGACACCCATTGAAGGTGGTCGCGTAAAACAGAGCGAGAGGACCCTGTTTTCGGTGAACCGTGAAGTCAAAATGATGGGGCTGGGATGCCGTGAGGGAGCAGCAATAAGTAGTACAACGGCTCCACAAACGGCGACAGGAGATCCAGGAACACCGGATCATCATCGCTCTTGCGTTTGATGAGCAATTTGCAGCGAGATGGCGGAGAAGCCGGAGCTAGAGAAACAATAGCTGCACTTTCATTTGTGATGCTGTCTGTGTGCCCCACGTGGAAAGCTATGCCATCGTCGTCATTATAGATGTTGAGCTTTTCAAGCTCAGCTATGAAAAGATTGACCCGCTCCAGGCCTGCTAGTTTGCTGTGAATCCAGGAGTTCAGGATGTCAAAATCTTAGAAAAAAACCGCGAAAATATATCTTTATTCCTTGTGTGACACCGAAGGTCTTGTTTCTGGTCAGCCCTTCCTAGTAGGATGAGTAATGGTCCGAACATGCTGAATTTTTGGGAGGGTACACTAATAAGTATTATACCGAAGGTCATAGAGCCATAATTACGGATTTGTCCCCCCTTGAGTCGCGATTCCGCCGGAAGTAATCTGTCAATCAGAATTGTTAAACTCACCATAACTTTTCGAATTCACAACCAAATTTCAATCTGAAACAACACAGGGCATCGCATAAGTATTATACAGAAGGTCATAGAGCCATAATCACGGATTTTCCCCCCCTTGAGTCGCGATTTTGCCGATTGAAATTTGGTTGTGAATTCGAAAAGTTATGGTGAGTTCAACAATTCTGATTGACAGATTACTTCCGGCGGAATCGCGACTCAAGGGGGGACAAATCCGTAATTATGGCTCTATGACCTTCTGTATAACACTTATTAGTGTACCCTCCCAAAAATTCAGCATGTTCGGACCACTGCTCATCCTACTAGGAAGGGCTGACCAGAAACAAGGCCTTCGGGGTCACACAAGGAGTAAAGATATATTTTCGCGGTTTTTTTTCTATCACTAATTGCGCTGGAATTATTCCGGAAGATCTAGCTACTTGCGAAGATAATCTGAGCAAAACTGAGCGCGATATGAGGGAATCGGTCGCCGAATTCAAAAACTGTCCAAAACAGGTAATTTTCGTTCGCGCCTTCGATTCCGTGATTAGCTGTAATTTCGAGCATGCCGAACTTTCTTTAAAACTCGGCGTGTTTCTATGTTCAGACTTTTATTTCATTTATTTGGATCATGCGTGGCCTTGTGTGTATTGAGATTGTCTTGCGAATGCTGCGAGGGGCGGAATCGGACGACAGATCAAAGGAGGCGGTGCGATCCTACCCGTCTACTCCCGAACCTCCACACGCTCCCCGCGCGTGAGTTCGAATCTTGGGCATGTCCGTTTTTTTGATCTTACGATGTTTGCTATCGGTAACTCGGCAATGAACATACGAAGGTCTGCCGGGTCGTCCCTTTGCTTCTGATGGATATTCTTCTCATTGTTTCTCCCTCAATGTCCCCCATAATGACCTAAAATTGAAAGTACACTGAGCGATTTATCGGTGCGAAGGTCATTTCTCACTTTGCTCAATTTTCATGGACAAGTGTTGAATTACACGGCAACCGATAGCCTGGGGTTTACGATGGCATTGAAGCTTGTTGCATAAAAAGAAAAGAAAAGAAAAGAAAAGACATAAGTACGAGTCCCTGCCGTGCAGAGCAGCGGCCTTATCCCCCAAGTAAGCAATGTGCCGGATGCGTTCTGGTGTCTCCAATTGAGCTGGGGACGACATCTGGGAAGGAGGTAAGTAAAAGCGGGAACGTAGATGATATCCGTGACGCACCGGTCTGTACACAGACCAGATCCATGATTTTATGGGCAGAATGGAGGAGGGGGATCGAAATTTGACGCCCAGAGGGCGGAGCACTGGCTTTGTATTCGCGGCGTTGATTGGCCGTCGATATGGACAATCTTCAGAAAACATCGAAAGGCCTAAAGTCGCAGCGTCTGCGGTGCCGGAGGTTTGTCCTTTTGTGATTCACGACGGCCCTGGAGTAGGTATAGCTTGTATGATGAGTCGACTTCTTCTCGAATCCATTGCAACATTGACCCACCCATCCACAGATTTTGATAGAATTTCGATTAAACGATCTCTGCTGAAATGAGCCTTTCGTTTACGCGCTTACCAATTCACGGCTGCTGCGAACCATCAATTGCGCTTCTGTATTGGACTGCGAAAGTTGTCCCCATTTTAAGAAGGACCCTGGAAAGTCAGCGCCGCCGGCCTTCACACAAAAACCCCTCCATGACAGTGTTCGACTTAAGGGTTAAGCCTTAAGTTAACTTAAGCCTTAATAAGGCCTTAATATTAAGCTTAACAAGAAGCCAAAATCGTCCAAAGACTTAATTAAGGGTAATGATGGCATCAGATATTGTGATCCCATCAAAGATTTTCCTCGCGACCAAGACCGTCCACGACGAGCTCCAGCTATGCCGCCTGCGAAATCTGGCCTCTGGGCCTTCTTCCATGCTGGTGAAAAACAGAACTCGGCCCACTACAAGGCATACTGTCTCGGCTGCGTCCAAACTCACCGTCCCGTGGCTGGATCGGCCGGTAACGCCATGGATGTCGACTCTGGGGACGAAGCAGAACCGCTTCTGGCTGCTCAAGCTTGGTTTAACGCCGGTGAGTGCTTTATATATCTTTCCTGCTTGACACTTTCGTAATAAGTCAAAGCCATGGGTCAGACCACGCACGTCCGCGGCGAAAAGAAGGCCATGGCTAACCATCTGATTGGCTGCCCCCACGCATCGGCAGCGGCGAAAAAGATGGCCAAGGAGGTAAAATCAGGGAAGGCGCCGGAAGATAGCGATGACGATGAGCCGTCTCGCAAGCGGAAGCGTGTGGAGTTTAAGCGTGTAGGAAGAGCATACAGCAGACCCAGCTGAAAGTTTTCAAGGGTCTCGATATCCCGTTCAATGACGCGCAGGTGGAGGCAGTCCGTACCCAGTTCCTTCGTGCGACCATCTCCGCTAATCTCCCTTTCCGCTGGACGGTCGATCCCGAGATCATCAAGCTCTTTTTAATGTTCCGGTCCACCGCAACGGACGTAATGCCTGCAGACAAAATCATTTCTGGTCGGCTTCTTGACGAGGAGGTGGCGAAGGTGGACAAGGAGGTTGTGAGGGCTGTGAAAGGCCGATATAGACTTCGTGAGTCTACATTGTTTCCTCGAGATTTGTATTGACTTCTCCACAGTTCCGATGGCTGGAAGGATAAATATTCCGTGACAGGTGTTGACATCACCGTAGATGGGACGGTATGAGAGTTAGTTGCATCTCCTTCCCAATTTCATTCAATGCAAATAGTCGTATTTAATTGATGTGATCCATACACGAGGGAAGAAAAAGGATGGCGAGTCAATGTGCAAAGCATTTTGTGAACATATCGACAAGGCCGAGAGGGAGACTGGCTGTATCGTCGTTTGTTACGTCTGCGACAACGATGGGGGCAGCCAGTCCGGGCGCAAGTTGCTCATAATTCTGCGGCCCTGGTTGCTCGGAATCGCCTGTTGTGCGCACCAGGTGAGTTTCCTGCTTTTTTTGGTGTATTACTCTTGATGCGTCAATCAGGGCCAACTCATTCTGCTCGACTACTTCCGGGAGAACAAACGCGCGCTTGCCATAGCCGAAGATACGACTGACGCGATCGGCTGGATTAATTCCCACGAGCGTGTCCGGGACGTCTTCGAGGGAGTTCAAGCCGAGCAGAACGGGGGTTCTGTTCTGGCGTACCTCGTGGCAAATCTTACGCGCTGGACGACTCACTCCATCGCATTTAATCGTCTCACTCAGCTCAAAGGCCCAACGCGTCAGGCGGCAATTCTTCGCCGCGACGAGATTATTGCGGCGCAGGTTGGGGCAGAGAAAAACAAGAAAAAGCGTAAGAAAATGGAGGACGAGGCCAACAAATTCTGCGATCTTTTCGATAATCCTTTCTTCTGGAGTGATCTGCAGACCGTTGCAGATGATATCGAACCCATTTGTTACATTACTAACATCAACCAGGGCGAAAAAACACGAGCAGACCAGGTGTTGCTTGGATTTGCAGGTGTTTATTTGCACTTCAAGCAGCACACGGATCGTGCCGTCGCCACCGGGATGATGAAGCGCATCGAGAAATGGTGGGCTGCTATGGACCAACATTTCTTCATTATGGCCATGGTACTAAATCCGTACGAACGGGTTTCTCGATTCGGTGATCAAGCCGGGGTTTCCGTCTTTACGTTGCGAGCTGTTCTAATCGAAGTACGCCATTATCGTTCTCATGACAGACAACGTCTCACCAGACATATAGCTGTATCAACGTATTAAATCGCGCCCCCCTCCTGGCCCGCTAACGCCGGAGCAGCAGACTACACTCGATGACAAGAAACAGGCCAAGGAGGCAGAGGTATCTCAAGCCTTCCTAAAATATATGGCGATTGTCGGTGTCTTTGCCAATTTCGACGAACAGAAGGCTGATTTTCGAAAATTACACATACAATCAAACTTTCTGTCATAATTTGAGTCCGACTGACTTCGTTTTTCGTTCAAATTGACAGGGTAATAATCCGGTCGCAGTCTGGGAAGTGATGCTATCGCACCCAGACATTCGCGAGCTCGCAGATTTTGCGATTCTGATTCTCGGTGTTGCCGTGAATCAGGGCGGCAACGAGCGTGATTTTCCGATTGGAAAATCAAGAGAACACGTCTCCGTAACCGTCTAACCTTCGAGAAGACCGGGAAGATGTCAAAGGTACGCGTGTTATTCATTTTAGAAGTAGGAGACTGACATTATCGCAGGTTGGCGCTTCAATTCGGAGGGAGCATGTTGCCGCGGGCTTTGTCAAGCCCCGAGAAGGGCGTAAAAATCACGATGAGAGTCAGGTTGCCAGCTTAATTGCTGTGCCTCAGTACGCTGATGCTTTGGAGAACGAGCCAGAGTCCAATGACGAGGCAGAGGAACGTGTTAGCTCGCGGCTCGTCAATTCCGGCGCCGCATGGCGCAAGGTTTACACTTCTTGGCTAGTCGCGGCTAGAATGGCGGAACTGGAGACCGACGGGTTGGAGCGCAATTCGTACGACGAGTCCGACTCCGAACCCTCTCGGTCTGTCGCTGAGCCGCCGGCCCCCACACGTCCTGGGCGATGGCTTCCTTGCCCTTTCTCACGCCTTTTTGGTGGGGCAATTCCGCAACCCCCTGCACGCGCACCTCGCAAGGCCTTCACTCACCAGCAGCTATTGATGGAGTTGTTGGCAGCAGAGCCCAGTGATGAGGAACCGGACGACGGAGAGTTGGAGGGCTCTGGGGATGACTACGAGTAGTTCTACGGGTTCTCATGTATCGCTGCCGTGTAAAATTGCACCCCCCCCGGAAATTAAGGCCTTAAAATGGGACCCTTAATTAAGGCTTATTAATGTTTAAGGCCTTAACCAAAAATCCGACCCTTAATAAGGGCTTAAGGTCGAACACTGCTCCATGAGGGCGCGCGAACCTGCTTACATCTACGGTTCATGGATGGCGACAGTTGGGCCAACTGCTGTAGTACAGTTCGAGGTGGGCTGTCGCATTTAAACAGTTCGCACCGTGGCCTCAACTGTTCAGTCTGGACAGTTGATCACTCCTCTCAGGTGTATATCTTTTGTACATAAATTCACTTATAAGTCCGATAACAGTGATTTTGCAGTGATCCTTACTAGGACCTGTAACTTTGATTTTAGTGTCCGGATCAACCTAGATTTTTAATACGACTAGCATATATGTATTCTCTAGCCAACCTGATGGTTTATATGTGTTAAGTCCCGATAATGCATGTACAGAGTCCCACTTGTTTGGGGCCAAAATACGCTCTCAACGAGATTGAGCAATGCATTGTAAATATGGGTTGCATTCACCAAGGAAGTATTCTATTGGCTAGGGAATACATACACACTGTTCATATCAAAAATCTATTTTGATCCGCGCATTAAAATCGAAGTTACAGGTGTCCTAGTAAGGATCCCTGCAAAATCACCGTTATCGGACTGAAACGTGAATTTATGTGCTAATCAAAGACACCATTGTTGCGGATTCGTAGCGCGAATAGGATGCGACATATCCCGCGGAAATCTGATTTGAACTGAGGCCGGGGCAGGTGTTATAAGAAAAACGGCCCGAAAAGGCAAAAAAATCATCCGCACCTTCTGTTCCGCAAACGGCTGTAAAATCAAGGACACCATTGTGTGCGGATTCGCGCGAATCGTATGCGCCATATCCCGAGGAAATCTGATTTGAACTAAGGCCGGGGCAAGTGTTCTAAGAAAAACGGCCCGAAAAGGCAAAAAAAATCATCCGCGCCTTTGTTCCGCAAACGGCTGTAAGACAGTTTGCATCAACTGTGGGCTCAGGACACCTATGTACAGTGCGAATTGAACACATCAGTCCATTAATTGCCCGACATTCCCGATGAAGTATATACTTGGACTATCGGTTCTGAACCCAACCCCGGCAATACTATCTGTTAAAATGCGGAAGGTGTCTTCCTTGTCACTCTTCAAGCGTACCTTTGTCGTTATTTTAGGGTTGAACGGTTTTGCATCTATTTATTTATTTTGCGACTTTGGCAGGTTCTTGGCCACTTTTGCAAATTTGTCGAACTCTTCATGACGTGTCATATCTTCCTAGTTCGAGAAATAATTCCTGTGAAGTGTGTTCTGACGCATATTTCAATCCGTTATTTCTCATCGCCTTAAATTGCGCTGATCACCGTGTAAGAGTCTGAGAAAAACAAAATTTCGTCTACTGGAGAGTTTGCGCAGGAGCCATTCGAGCCATCTGATGGCCTTTTGACTGTGCGCGACTACATGGCTAATGGCTGGTATGGCTTCGAACCAGTGTTGAAGTTGAGCTCTCTTGTTTCTATCCGAACCATATATGATCCTTCACTTGCCATCCAGCTCGGAGGCAACGGCTCCCATTTCCACCCGAAATCGCACATTTCAACTCTTCGTGCTGAATTAGGAAGCCTGTATATCATACAGGTGGTTACAGAGCAATGGACGAGCACGTAGTACAATGAGCTTCACTCATGAGCAAAATTTGTTAGGGTTGTTAGGGATATGCAAAGCCATACAAGCTATTAGCCATATGGGTGCGCACAGCAAAAAAGCCATCAGACGGCTTGAATGGCTCTTGCGCAAACAGGCTACTATCTACTTAGGTAGACTGTGCATTTGTCCACTCTCTCACCAGGCCCGGTGCATCCTCCAGCAACACACGTCTGGGCTCCCAGGTGGTTTCTGAATACCCCAACCAGGCAATCAGGTATTCGACCTCATCCCCAACCGTCTGCTCGGCCAAAATCTTGGAGGTTCTGAAAGTTCTGACTCCATAGGCTGTCCTTTGCACATTTTTCAGGTCAAAAAAAAAATGTTTTCCTTATGTTTTTAGGGCTAGTTTGTGCTGTGTGCCTGTCTGTATTCTCACGGGTACCCGCGGGTTCGGGTCTGGAAAACTGGTGACCCGCAACCCGTACCCGCTCGACCCGACCCGGAAACCCGTCGGGTTGACCCGAACCCGTGTCCATCCCTACTTTCATCTGTCAAGAACGTACTATTTGCGACTGCCTATCCGGCCAAACTAGCTACCCGGCCACTTGGGTCCTATATGAGTATCAGTATGACTTTCGGCCAAGGTCATACTCGTATATCGGAAGGCATGTACATACGGCCCCAGAAATCAAATTTGAGCCCATTTGATGACACCTAACTGCAAAACCGTAGAGCGCTTCCAAAAAAACTTGACTCACGCCATTGACATCGCTTACAGGGCTCCAGTGCGTGCCGGTGTGGAGCACTGTGCTTCAAAAGGAAATTGACGTCATAAATTGGGATAATTCTATTTGGCAACCCCCCTTCTTTGGCAACCCCACTGTAAATTGAGGGGTTGCCAAATAGAACCAGATGATTTGTCAGAACTCTTATGATGGCGGCTGATGGCGGGCGAGGCGGGATAGGGCGGGAAGTAGCCCAGTCCCTCCTAACAAGGAAGATACAATGAAACAAATACTCGAAAAATTCACTCGCAAAGACATTCATCCCAGGCAGCTATTCGAATTTTCTTGGGACTCTGCTGTGTACAGTGCCGAAGATTTTCAGGTGTTTTGCGCTGCCACTCGCTTGAACAGGTGAAAGGTGTTCAAAAAGAGCCCAGGAAATCGAGAAAAAAACTGAGGGTGACAATGATTCAAGATCCAGCCACATTTCGTCCCTGCACAAGGGATGGATACCCCTCATTGACTCTCCAAGCGGCGGGAGAGTGATTTAAACTCTTTTTCTTCCTTATCTTATCTCTAACTTGGGGTTGCTAAATAGAAGATTTCTATTTGGCAACCCAGGGTTCACCGGCAAGGGGGGTTGCCAAATAGAATTATCCCATAAATTGCTCGTGAACTTTTTTTGAAAGTGCTCTAGGGTTTGCAGTTAGGTGGAAGTTGCCGTGATGCTACATACGGTCGATCTTTGATCGGCAAGTGGTCCCGAACACGTGTTTTGTTATTTCCGGATCGGCCGTCAGAAATCGCCTCTTTCCTCATGACCTCTTCGTTGTTCCACGACTTCCGGTGCTCGTCCTGTTCGTAGGATGTCTAGCTAAATCTCAGCATCCACATCAGCGCCGCGACTATCTGTTGCTATACTCTCACGCATGCCCGGCCGGCTAGCTAGTTTTCGCTGTTTCCGGACTTGCCGCGGCAAAATATTTGCCGAGCCATCAAAACATCAAATCCATTGCTGTCTGGTTCAAGAGGTAAGCGATCTCTGGATCTGGCCTGCCATCAACAACACGTGCTTTGGCTTGATCTCAGTGATCTGGGTGTTTTCTCAGCGCGTTCTCTCATCCACGTAGCAATAAAATCTCATTTGACAGTTCTGGGAGTACCCTGAAGACCATTTGAACATTTCTGGCTCTTCGAAGGATTTTTTTTCAGGACACCCGGATTTAGGTCTCAATTTGGAAGGAGCAAACTCTCTGAAAAATGCGGGCTCTGAGGAGCTACAAGTTGTGTCAAGGGCATGTTGGTATTCATCTCCTACACACGGAACCTTAAATACATCATGTACAGAGCAGAAACCGTCCAGGACGCGTCGAGAATACGTGTTAATTGTGTGTATTTATTTGGTGAGGGGGGGGGGCCTCACGTGTTGTTGATGGCAGGCCAGATCCAGAGATCGCTTACCTCTTGGTCTGGTTCGTTTTATTCGTACGATCCTAGACTTCATCCCAAGGGCCTAGAACACCTGGTGGCCCATTGACTTCCTTGTAAAAATGTGTTAAACCGTTAAGGTGGCCGGCTGCCCAGTCTCAGATAGTAAGCCAGATGTAGTTTGTGCTAGAGAAAATCCTACCATGCTCGTGTTGGTTCTTGCCCTTTGGATTGCGATTGTGGGAGGACATCAGCTAGCGTCCCAGATAGCGTCCTGAATTCTGCACTGGGTACTGAGCAGGTGTGACTAACAAATCCAAATAAAGCCCGCTTCGATCACTCCACTGAATTTCTAGTCTCGGATCTAGAGAAATGGGGAGAAGTCTCGGATCAAAGGCGAGAGAAATGGGGAGAAAAGGCGATCACGAGAGAAATGGGCCAGTGGACAGAAAGCTTCTGAATGTTTTCTTTTTGCAAACTTCAATTCAGTTCAGCCAATGAAATACCTCATTCCTGAATTCTACTCCTAAGAAAATCAGGGACCAAATAATCATCTAGTTAAGACTCTTGAACAGCTACGGCTTCACCATCATCAGCAATGATTTTGGTTTGCTGCAACTCGGACAACTGTCTATGCATATCCTCCAACAACAATTTCTTAAGCTTCACAATGAGCCCATGGCTTTCAATCCGGGTATTGTGGACACTTTGAATTGTCATGTACCGCGACATCGGTTCATGGAAGGCCACCACAGTGACCACAGCGTCCTCGCAGCCTCGGTCCGAGTCCACAAGAGCATTACTGGCCCCTTGTGCAACGTCCGAAATCACTAGGTTTCAAGCCTTTTGCGCAGCAGAAGGAGTTCCCCGAAAATTCCAACTCCCAGCAGACGAATTCATGCTCTGCGCATTTGCTGCATCTAGCGCCAGAGTTCATGCCCGGTCAAGGTACTCGCGGAAATTACGGTACGGGCCTCCTCCGGTTCAATCATTTTTGTGATCTCCATGACATTTCCGAGTCCGACCGGATGCCCGCCAGCGAAACCTTCCTTTCCATATTCGTCTCTTCCTACGGTGCCGGGCACGTTGCGAGCGGTACAGTCAATTCCTGGCTGGCTGGTCTACAGCTATGGCACGCGTCAACAATGCTCCTTGGCATGGTGCGGCTATTCTGAAGCGTACAAAGGAGGGAGTTTCGAAGGTCGCCCCACCCTCTTCTCGGCGACCGCCTCGAGATCCAGTTTCCTTCAACCACATGTTGGCTCTTCGTTCCGCCCTCGATTTGTCCAACACACGCGGGGCTGCTATTTGGGCAGAATACTTATGAATTTGGTCTTGATTGGTAGTAAGTTTAGTTCTGAAGAGTTCATACAATAACCACTGCAACAGTGTGGCACGACTTCATCCTTTTTGCCTCTAATTTTGAGTAGAATACACGGTCGTAGCAATTACAGTCAACATTTCACTGAAAAGAAATGTAAAAACAATGCTTTCTGAAACACAAAAGATTTCTTTCATGCGGAGTGTGCACACTGAGTCCAATAACTATCAGGAACTCCGAGACGTCTCGCAGAAATTCCTTGGATGGAGCCGAACGTCAGTTGCTGCGTCAATGGCGCGTCACAGCACGTCACAGCCGCGTCAATGCGCGTTTGTGCCGCGTCAATGCCCACCTGCCGCGTCATTTTTACCGGACCCCGCTACAAACACAATCTTCAGCGCCACCAGTTCGGTTGCAGGTTGGTCGGTTTATGCAGTCATTCACTCGACTTGGATAAGTGTGTAGTTTTGGAAAGCACACAGCTAGGGAAGTCAACATATATTGACTTGAGGATGTGAAGAGGACGGGTTTAAGAAGGTGTTCCTTCCTGACTTCTCAACAGTTCTGTGGCACAGTGGTTATGACTCCTTTCCTGCTCGTCTCCTTCCACTACATGTTCCACCAGTCCATGAGTTCAAGCCCCCTTCTATTGGTCCCTTTGTGTGTCCACGGTTCAACACTGTTCGTCCCGGTTTAATCACCGCTCAAAATTGTTTAAACACACCCTTTCAAAACACGGTTTAAGTTACGATCACCGGTTCAAACATTGTTTAAACCATCGGCCATCTCTTACGGTCTGCGCCACCACCTAGAAAATGTAAGGGAGTGTTCAACAGAACAGTGTTTAAACACGGTTTCTCGTTGAGACGCTGATTGCTTAATCAAACTTTTTAGAGATTCATCGCGAAGAGCTCCATACAGCTGTCCCTATCGTGGGTGGCGGTAACGAATGTTCCGTGAAGGAGCCGCTGGCGTCTGGGTACCGAAAGGTGCTCATTTAGTTTCCGTACTTGAAGACTGAGAGCGATTTCTCCCCCTCGGCGTGCCAGATATCTGTGGTCGCATTCGCTATCTGTCCGGCGTTGATGCTGGCCGACCGCGCCCCGAAAGGATGATTGTGATCGACCCTGCACGCACAACCAGGTATGGTTCGTGGCAAGGAGTACCGGGCAAGTGCGATGAAACGCCTTGATGTCGAAAGCACATGCCTGTGTATCCTCTGGAGCCAAAGCAACCTGTGAAATGAATCAGTTGCTGCGCACCTATAGCGATGGCGGAAAATACTAGTCCGTGCATTGGAGAAAGGGCATAGCTCACTCAATACTGCACCAATCGCAAAGGTCCCAGTGGCAACCTTGCACAGAATCTCGCTGGCAATCCAGAAAAAATCGCGCCGCTTAAATCTGGACACTTCTGGACTCTCCGTGTATTTTGTCAATGGAGTGAGCGCAATTGATCCAATTCAATTGATGCGCCGACTCCCGAGCGCGCCGCTCACTCAATTTGGATGTGCCGACGAGAGAATCAGTCGAGTACGACCAATAACGTCAGAATACTAAAGGCAAGACAAATAGGAAGACGAGTAAAACTGCAGCAACCCTAGATGCGAAGTCCATGGATTGAGAAACCCACTGCATTTCTATGTAACAAGACAAGATACGCGCAACACCGCAGCACCAGCCCCATCATTCATCAACGCCTAACCCTAACCCCTTCCTTCTCCTCCGTTTTTTTATATTGATACCCTGGCCTAACACTAACCTCTAACCCTAAGGAGAGAGAATGCCCTACCATTTTCCGATCCGGAGATGTGGTTGTAGTGGGGGAACACACGTCAGGTTGGTTAGTGTAACGGTCAAGGGAAGTCATTCTTGAATAAAGTTGATTTTCAGTAATTACCACTGTGAAAAACGGAAATGGTGAATTTCACGGTACAACAAAGTGAAATTCACGATTCACGGGGATTTGGAGTGAAAAAAATTTTCACGGTATGGAGTGAAAATCTCGTTTCACCACATTTTGGCGTGAAATCAATTTTCACTGCCTTCTAACGTGAAATTCACCTGTCAAGAAAAACTAAATATGGTGCACAGTGACCTTTGCACAATATATTTTGTTAATACTGATGATAATCCATCTCTTTGATGTTGTCCTAGTGCATTGCAACCAAGTTCTAAGGGTTCAAATTTTGAAAACCGCTGGCTCCGGGAAAGTATTTCGCAATTTGCGGCCTAACGAAACCGTTTCTTGAAAAATGACCTTAGACAAGTCTGATAGCTCTCATTAGGCTCTACAACTTTGGTTCAGAGTCTATTTTTAGACCAATGACCCAAATTGATCATTTTTGGCTACACTCATCAGAATCATAGTTGACTGGCATATCTTATCCTCAATAACACACCAGAAAAGTGCATTATTAAGGTGAGTACATAGCTGAAATACAGTTAAAGACTGGAGCAACATTAGTGGTCCATGGCAAGCTTAAGTTTTCAGATATGCGTATGGTTACTTTAGTAGATTAGTTGTATTCTACGTTCCAGCATTTTGTCTGTTCTCATGAGGTCATCAGTTCGATTCCCGCCACAAACATTATTTCATCCTAGGGTGCAGGGTCACCTAGCTGCCGCTACCAAAAATTAGTGGCCAAATTGGCCGGAGAAATTTTTGGCTCAGGACACAGCCACAATAGGCACTATTTTTCATTATTTCCACCGCTAGTGGCCAAATTCATGTGCAAGTCTTTTTCACCTCCCTCAGTTTTGACTTAAATGGAAATCGCTCTTTAGGATCTTCTTCTATCGTCAGAAGAAACACTTTCTAAAGAGGGATAAGAAATCTGGCCAAAACTCGGCCCGGAAATTCTCAAGCACGGGGTAGCGGCAGCTAGGTGGCCTGCACCATAATTCTAATAGGTGCTCAGTAATGAGTATTGAGACGTAAGAAACTAGTTAAATCTTTTGTCAGGTTTTCGCAATGAACACGGTGAAATTCACCTAAAAAAGGGGTGAAACAGTACTGTGAAAAGGGACGTTTTGTACTATTGACGGCCCACCTTTGCAAAAATGTACCCCTTTGCAAAAATTCGATCTGGCGAGTTCAATTCAAGCTCAATTGCCTCGGGATAAAACAAGGAGATAATTCCAGTATCTGAAAATGTACTGCAAAGTTTATAGAATGCTTGGGCCCTATTTGAACCCTAAAGAAAATCAAGAGTCGGATTTTGGGAAATTTTGATGGCATTGATCGCCTGCCAATCACCTGCCAAAAGTTTTTGCAAAGGTGGGTAATTTGGGGTTTCTTCTCGGCATCTTCTAGGCTCCCTTCTCAGTTTCTCAAAAAGTCTGCAAATATTCAACGGAGCTAATGACATGCAGGGCTCGCCTCAGTCCAAATTTCAGAGGAATCCGAGCCCAGATGCTTCAGCCGCACCTCCATCAAAAAACTTTTGCAAAGGTGAGCCATCAATAGTACGTCAAAATTTTCACCACATTCTATGGTGAAATTCACTCTTTTACCATGAAATTCACCCAGTTCAGCAGTGAAATTCTCCCTGTAAGTCCGTGAAAATTGGAGTGAAATTCACTATTTCCGTAGACCACAGTGTAAGTTAACAACATCCCATCAAGCAAAGTACTGCCGACGCAGTCGGCGCTTCCTCGTTGAGACCATTCTGAACGGATTCTGGAACAATTCCCGGTTCCACTACCTCACCGGAAGCTCATTTGGTAGATTAATCTTCAACAACTGTTCAACCTTCTGGTTTTCAACCGTCATCCTTGCTTGAACTTTGGAGGGTACTACTGCTCTCCTGAGGGTCGAAGTCTGTTGAATGAAGCTATGTAGGCCCAATGCGAGCTGGTCGATGCGCGAGCGTCGACCGAGCGACATCAGGAAAAAAACGCCATGGTTACGTAGCGCTCCGTAGCTCAAATACCCGTGGTAGCCCGGTAGACTAGTCCCCTATTTGATAGCCCGTTATAGCCACATGCCAAGCTATGATAGCCGTCCATAGCCCTGGCACAGAAGCTCCGTAGCCCTCCATAGCACCTAATAGTCCAGACCAGAGGTATTGTAGGACTTGGATAACTTTTCGGGTCGGAGTCCCACACTGGTTTAAAAACGTGCGTAAGGCATTTCCTCCTGAGTGGCATATTTCCCCGGCAAGATCTGGCTGACAACCAGCAACAATAGCGGATGAGCTTGGAATGCTTCTGCAGACTGAGTCTCATTATCCCAAACGCTCCAAAAAAAAAAAAAAAAAAAAGGAACTTCTGCGTCTTTCAACAGCAGGGAAGGTTGAGAAGCGGTGTGAGAAGCTCATGAAATATACCCTGCCGTGCGTCTCTTATTTACCCGTATACTAATACTTCTAAAACAGATTTCATAGCACTGAGGCCGCCAATACTCAGCTTCGAGCCTTCAAGGACATCATCGACCTTGTCACTAGTCTCTCCTAGACAGACGCTTCAACAATATTTGACGTCGTACCTCCGTTTGTTGAAGTCTGTTAGTAAGCGCCGGGGTCCGACATAATCATCTGAGTTTGAATTACCATGTATTCTCTTCGTTTTGAGAGCGCAAGCCATTTTTCTCACTTTCTTTCTGGGCAGACTCACTATTGGTGCATATCTGTGCTGATCTGCCTCCTAAGAACCTGCCGAAACATCCTTGAATTAGGATTTTAGCACATGGTTCAAGACGACGTGACATGAATGTGATGTTTACCCATCAACTTTACCTCTTCCACAGCAGCGTCAAATGGTACTCAAAAAATCCAAATAAATTTGGCCAATCACAGAAGATGTATCTCATTATGATTGTTCTAGTCTCAGGTCGCGCGACATGGAGCAATGGGCTCATTTCGTGATTATGTAATAAGCTTTTTACTCTGATCGGACACCTGAACTTAAAACAGGACTACCTTGTCACATTGTTTCCCGGACTTCGGGTCATTTTTCTCGGCGCCAAATTTGTGAATGGTGAAACCACGACAGACGCTATACCTGCACTCTGGGATCGTTCTACTGGTCCACCAGACAAAGAATGGATATTTTGGCAGACATTGGCTGCGACAACCTTGTCCGATAGTCCAAATTTCAGGACTGTGGAGGAGAGGACAATTCTACAGTCGACTTCAGAAACTCAACGAGCCTCGGCCATACATGGAACCTCAGGCTCGTCCCCAACCTCTGGGATACTTTTGGGGCTAGGAAAGGTCCCAATATTATGTTTCTTGAACTAGGCAGCATTTTGTGGCTGTGTTGAAGTTTGTTTGGCTGGGGCCCAACAAAAAGTCTCAATAAGTGCGAGACATATTTGAAAAAAAAAGTCCTAGTAAGTATCGATGCCACTAGCAATGACCCCAGGAGTCAAATTTGGATGGGTGTTTCCGAACTGGGGCTAGTTCTGGGTTCCCGTCTATGATAAACATGTGCCATCACGCGGCAACTCTGACCTCATCACGATTGTAGTAGTTTATCAGGCCCAATCGCATGGCGTCGTCCTCAATCCTGACAGATTTTTCGGCAATACTTCTGAGGGACACCCGCGACAGCCTGCGCTCTGAAACAGCAATACACAGCTATTAAAAAGCGAAGAAAATGAACTGGTGATCGTACCGTGGGTAGCAGCATCCTGGACTGTCCGGATAAATTGGTTCTCCATCTGGAGCTCGGTGGGAAGATTGTGCCCGGATTTCTCGTCCAAAATTCCATTTAACTACGTAAAGCTGGTCATTACAGCTAATGTCGGAACCTAGGGCGCGAACGAAAAATTTCCGTTTTGGGAACTTTTTCGACCGATTCCCTCATAACTCCTTGAGTTTTGGTCCGACTACCTCGAAACCTATACCAATCTTCCAGAATAATTTGTCCGCAATTAGTGATGTAAAGGAAAACGCGAAAATGAATTTCATTTCTCTATTTGGCACCGGGGGCTTTGTTTCTGTTGAACACCTCCTACGAGGGTGGGCACTTGTTCAAACACACTGAATTTTTGGGAGGGAAGATTTACATGCATTATACAGAGGTTGATGTAGCCAGAATTACGATTTTCTTCTCCATTGAGTCACTAGTGGCTCGGAAGTAATCTTTCGATCAAAATTGTTGAACTTCCCATAACTTCTTCAATCTAGAACCAAATTCAAACCTGAAACTACACAGGACATCGCATTTGACGTCCCCCGCAGGCTATATGCTCGAATTGTTCAAAAACATGCATAGAAAAACTATATCCGAATCTGAGCTGTCGGATGTACCACCTCCAAGAAAACCAGGACAAGAAAACTAGGACAATTCGAGCATATAGCCTGGAGGAGACGTCGAATGCGATGTCCTGTGTAGTTTCAGGTTTGAATTTGGTTGTAGATTGAAGAAGTTATGGGAAGTTCAACAATTTTGATCGAAAGATTACTTCCGAGCCAATAGTGACTCAATGGAGAAGAAAATCGTAATTCTGGCTACATCACCCTCTGTATAATGCATGTAAATCTTCCCTCCCAAAAATTCAGTGTGTTTGAACAAGTGCCCACCCTCATAGGAGGTGTTCAACAGAAACAAAGCCCCCGGTGCCAAATAGAGAAATGAAATTCATTTTCGCGTTTTCCTTTACATCACTAATTGCAGACAAATTATTCTGGAAGATTGGTATAGGTTTCGAGGTAGTCGGACCAAAACTCAAGGAGTTATGAGGGAATCGGTCGAAAAAGTTCCCAAAACGGAAATTTTTCGTTCGCGCCCTAGGTTCCGACATTAGCTGTAAATGTTCACGTTGAATATTCGACGTACCATTCCCTCAAGCTGTGCCATTCGGTGAAATTCCCGCATCATCGAAACCTCAAGAAGGCCTCGTCTCTCGTAGACAGACGCTTCAACAAATGATCCTAGAGATAATCACGCAGCAATTCCTTTGCTCGATCGGTCCCTCGGAAGTGATGGAACTGCCAACCAGAATCTTCAATGCTGTAGCAAAACAGAGAAAGTTCCAGGGTTCCTCTGGCTGCATCCGTTTGACAGGCGCCTTTGGCGGACGCGGGCGACGAGATTTCTGATTGCCTAACTGTTTTTCTTTCTCCCATGTATCGAGCTTTTTCTTGTACTCTCTTAAAGATTCAGGGTATCGGGCTACTGCAGCTTTGTAGTCGTTGTCCGAGTAAGATTGAAACTACAAGACAGAAACAGACATACCACAATTGCCCATGGACCCGTAGTTGCGAATTTATACTCATCTGCGGTCAATGAACCGCCTGCTGCTTCTCCGACGCGTAAAGGCAAGTGGCCGGCCCACGGAGGCGCCTCAAACTGCGAGTAATCAGAGGTAGGTCGCGGCAGGTTGAGACGAAAACCTACACTTTCCAAAAACTCGTGGACAATGTTGAGCTCCCGCGGAGTTTGAGGTGTGTTAGCTCGCAGAGCCCCAGTTTCGATCCATCGGGTATACCACTGGTTTTTTGCGACACCTGAAGTTGAAATTACACGTCAATGGAAGCCTTAAAACATCAAACACAACGGCGCTTACGAAGAAGCAGATTATGCATAGGATCGACAACCGTATAACGCACCAGATCAAAATAATCCAAGCGTGCAAAGTCTGTCCATTGCGCGCCGTGCTCAACAAAGAATTCCTCCTTTTCTTCCGACGTAGAAAGATCGCGATACATTTTGGCTAGTCGACGATGTTCTTCACCTGTGCGTTTTGGAAATTCTGGAAATTGCTAGAACATATTGCACGGCAGATGCTCAGATTCGTGTTACCGTTTCGAAGTGACTTTTCTGTGAAGAACTCGTCCTGGGATACCTCACATTTTGTGCATGGGGCACCATTGTGGCTATGATCTGAAAAACCACACAGCTTGCACATCGCTGGGTGGTCCGCGATAATTAGTAGAAGTGCAACGCGGACCCGTTTCCCTGGTCGGTGATCAGATAAAAAATAAACGATGAGAACCGCTGCCTTGCCATGAAGATATTCAGGGGTCTTGACCATTGTGCCATCGTCGTACAATGTGATCAGGTCATCAACAATAATTTTAGGGTAGTTCTGCAATTGTTTAGCCGTTGGTTCTTTCAGTCCTGTCATCCCGCTTAGGATTAGATTGTCGTGACCCGTTTCCCTGGTCGGTGATCAGATAGAAAATAAACGATGAGAACGGCTGATGCCCAGCCCCACTAGTATGAACGATTTGTCTTCATACGAGATCCCGGTCTACGTGAACTCAGAGGGCTCAATCAATGGCTTAGTAGCTCAGTTGGTTAGAGCGCTTCCATCACATGAGAGTGACACTGGTTCGAATCCTGCTTAAGCTGATATCTCCCTTTTGCCAGACCGCAGCCACATGATTCTCAACAAATTCCTGTGCTTCACGTCACCCCACCGGCAGTTGGACCGTATCGACTTTGCACTGAACACACACACTTAAGACAGCATTCTCACATTCAGGGCAAAGTCGATACGGTCCAACTGCCGGTGGGTGACATGAAGCGCAGGAATGTCCTGAGAATGATGTGACCTCGGTCTGGCAGGAAATATAATTTTAATATTTGCTTCCCTGAGAATCTTAAGGAGGGGTGTTTTAGGGTGTTTTAGAAGATACAAATATAACAATGCAATTGATATTTAGCACAATCATACTCCTACTCTTTGTGATGCGTGAAAAATGCAGCCTCCTACGGGTGTCAAGGGGGAATCAACTTTGGAAAATTCGATATCCAGTCGGAAAGTGTTTTACAGCCGTTGTCAGTACTGAAGGCGCGAATCAGAAAATTGCTGTTTTGGGCATTTTCTGATCCCCGACACCGATTTGCCCGTATCTCAGTGAGTTCTGCACAGATTGACTTGAAATGTAGCTAGATAATTCGGAATAATTCAGCCGCTATTAGTGATAGGGAGACATAAAGGAAAATATTTTATCGTGCACTATATGTCACACCGGGTTTTGCGGGCAATAGATCTTGGCTACATAGCTGGAATCCTGTCCAAATGACCTAGATTTTTGGGAGGGGGTACTCATCTATATATTTAATGAAGTAATAGAGCTAAAATGATGAGAAATTTATTTCCTGCCCTTCCTGTCTCTTTCGGTGGTGTGTTTTGGGCAGCAAACAGAGAATGGCTCTATGTATGTAATGTATTCATACTTTGGCTCTATCACCTTACTCAGTACACATATGAATCCCTCCTCCCAAAAATTCAGCTCATTCGGGCCAGATTTGGGCTCTGCAGTCAGGATCCATTGCTGGAGAAGCCTGATATGCCAGATGGTAAACAACAAGAGATTTTTTCAGATATCTCTATCACTAATAGGGGCTGAATTATCCCGAATTATCTAGCTACATTTCAATTCAATATGTGCAGAACTCACCGAGATATGGGCAAATCGGTGGCGGGATTTCTTGCTTACGAGATCCGTGAGAGAGGTGGATCTTCGCGGCCGTTTTCCGGCGCGAAGATCTGTCCGTGTGTGTGGGGGTGGGCCAGTTGATGCAGCTTCTCGGCTGCTTCGGCTGGCTCAGAAGAGGCGCGTGCGGCTGGGGACAACCCGGCCGTACGGCCCACGGACAGACTTTCGCGGTTGGAACCGACCGTGAAGAGGATGGCTCAAAGAAGAGGCGCGGGTGGGTGGGCCAGAGAGGGCGCTGAGGTGGCCCGAAGCGTCTCGGCGCGTTCTTAGGTGGACGCGACGAGCGAGCAAAGACGCGCTGGCACTGCAAACAACTGCAAAGGTTGCAGTTGTTAGCGCTGGCGCGTGCCGCTTCGGGCCGATCTCTACAAGAAACCTCGCATCCGCTCTCTCGTGCCTCGCTCGCGGATTCTCTCAATCAGAAAATGCCCAAAACGGCAATTTTCTGATTCGCGCCTTCGGTACTGACAACGGCTGTAAGGCCGGTCCCAGACACCCTGTGGATCTCCTCACTGGTCAACTCTTGTTTGGAGAGCAAGTGCCAGACTATTCAGACACATGTCACGATCTGGATGAGATGGTGCATGAAGACCCGGTGCCTCTCTAATAAGTTCAATAGCCTGGAGTACTCTGGTTTTCGACCATAGTACTAACGGATACTCCGTTTCATATCATATGATGGCGACATGGCCGAAAGAGTGTTCCCGAAGCACAATTCATGGCAGTTTTGTGCGGAGAGGATTTGGATAGATTTCCTTGTCCATGTAGCCAGCGACTGCGAATTACTCTAGACAACCTGTGGGGCCCTAAATCTCGATAGCGGTCGGGGACAGCCACTAAATTTCCAACACAGCCACTAGTAAGTAACTTAATAAAAAACTATATAAGCATGTTTTCAAGGCGACAAATGAAAACTTTTCTCAAAATGAGGTCCTAAAAACGAGTATTATGTAAACGTAAGTACTCGCAACCACCATACAATAACAATCATAAATTAAGCCTTCCCAAAATGACGCTCAAGCACTTTGAAGCACAGCCCGATATCACTAGTCGATGGGGGGTCAGCGATGCAGCCATGAACCTGGAGAACTGCGTGGCATTCCCGAATTTGGTCGCGAGTCTGGGTAAGGTTCATTGATACCTGATTAAGGATCCTTTGCGGAAGCTCAGAGCTCGATGGGAGCAAGGGAATGAAGCGTTCTGGAGGGGGTGAGTATACAACAAAAAAAAACTCGTTGCTATGGAACTTACCCAGGTCTCTGGTCGACCAGCAGAGCGGTTTAGCATGCGCCGCCGAAGAGAACGATGTACGCTGAGGTAGATGCCTGCGACTGATTACCCTCTGGGCCATATCCACTGCGCGGTTCTCCCCGCTTGCGTGGCTGTCAAACGTCGATGACACTTCGACAGCGATGTCATTGCTGTTTGTGGCAGCGACTGCGTCGACTGCACTCGTGGAGGAGCGTCGGTCGCCGAAGACGGCTCCGAAGTGGAATCCACATTCACTGTGACGGGAACCACAGTCGCGACAGCGATGTCATCGGTGTCAATGGGAGGTATTGCCTCTGCATCTACTGCACTTGTGGGAGGAACGTCGGTCGCCGAAGATGATTCCGCAGCGGAATCCACATCCACCATGAAGGGAGCCATGACTGCGATGTCGTCACTGTCAATGGGAGGGGCCGCCTCTGCGTCCACTACATTTGTTGGACGAGCGTCGGTCGCCGAAGATGATTCCACAGCGGAATCCACATCCACCTTGAGGGGAGCCACGACAGCGACGTCGTCGACGTCGGCGGGAGGGGCTGCCTCTGCGTCTACTGCACTTGTGGGAGGAACATCGATCGTCGAAAAAGCCTCTGCAGCGGAATCCGCATGCATCGAGATGGGAAGTACCGCAGAAGCGAGGACAGTCGGAGTTGGCTGCTGGTCAGGCGTGATCGGCACAGTTTCAGGTTTTACGACGACAGCGGGAACCGGTCCTTGCGCAGAAGACGCCTCCCCCTCCTCTTGAGCATGCGGCATGCCATCCACCTGCTCCTGCAGCAGCGAAATCGACAGTGTAGGCTGTATTGGGAGACTGTTGTCATGCATCTGGATAGTCAAGGCAGAAGGCCGGCGGAGATGCGCATCGGCAACCTGAGGGAGGGGCGGCTCCTCCAGCTCCGGTCGCCTCGTGGCGTGGATTGAGGCCGTTTCAGTGGGTGCAGGCGAGGGCGCGGGAGCAGGAGTGGGTGCCACGGCCGAAATATGGAATACCCTGGCGAGGCCGATATTCCATTGTGCGGGTGGCCAAAAATGATAATTTCATTTCATTGAACGGACAGCTACAAGCTGTCCTTCTAAGGTTTTAGCGGGTGGTGTACGCCAGTGTGTTGCTCGATTGTCCCAAATAACAATTTTTCGTTTGCTCGTTGACCACCATTATGGCAAGAGAATCTACGAATTGCATGCAAATTCTTCAAGTTGAAAGCCAAATTTGGAGTCGCAGGCAGGCTCCGAAACTCATGATTCTTCAATTTTTTCAACTCAATCCATGATTTTTTTCAGCACAGCCTAAAACGACCAGATTGTAGTCCCATGTGTAAGGATTCATTTTGCAAGTTGAACTATGAAAAAATATATAGGCAATCGGATGCTATAGAGCTCACAAAACGGCCAAAAACCGCTATTTTGGGGATTGTACTGCCATTTTCGCCGTTTTTGACCATTTTGCAGGCCGTGTAGCACTCAATTGCCTGTATATTTTTCCATGGTTCAGTTGGTATAATGAATGCTCATATCTTGGACTACAAACTGGGTTGTTTGGATTATTGTGAAAAAAACCCTATGCTAAGTTGACAAAAACAGCAAGAGAGGAGTTTCTGATGTTTAAGCAAAGTTGATGGCATATCAACGTACAATGATGGGCTAAAATTCTGAAAATATTTGTGTAGGTCCCTCAGCCCAGTTTAGTGTTGCCGCGACTTTCGACTCCGGCCCACCAAGTCGACTTGGTGAAGTCGACTTAAGTCGAGTCGAGTCGAGTCGTCCGCACGACTCCGCCCGACTCCTGAGTCGAACCAAGTCGACTCGTGTCGACTTGGAGTCACTCGAGTCGGTGTTAGTAAGTAAGTAGGCACTGTAGGCACGGTGACCGTAAGAATATTCAGCGGGGAGATACTTATTCCCAGATAATTTGGCGTCCACCGACTTCCGAACCAGAATAAATCATTGTCCGTTAGAATGGCGGATGGTTCAAGGCCCCCCAACAGATTTGTAGATTCTTTTGACAACTCCTGCTGGTCAAGAACCAACTCTGGCATCTGCCAGTTTGCAGATGGAAGTAGAAGTGAGGCGTATTGGTGCCTCTTGACAAAGCGAGTGCGGGCACCCGCGAGTTTTGCCAAGTCAAACCGTGAGAAGACTTGCAAAGTAGGTCACCGGGCGGGCCATTTGTAGGCTTGGCAAGGATCTGGGCCACGATTAATATGTCGAAGTACTCATGTCGGTAACCATGAGGATTGCATAATTCTGACAATAGAGAGGTTGTGCAAAGCCGCATGCGGCTGCACAAAGCCGTGTGCGGAAGTGCCGTCTTCTTGTCTTGTGCATCATGAGAATGACTAATTGCTGCATCCCAGACCACTAGAGCAAAAGGTGAAAAAGCCGCATAGAAAGACGTTGTGCGCCAAAAAAAGCCGCATGCGGCTTTGCACAACCTGTCTAATGATTGGAAGTACAGAACATCTGAATGGTACTATATTTATCGCAGAAACTTTGGGGGTGGCCTATATCCTTGAAACGTTATTAAACAGACAATGCTCATTTTATTCAAACATCATCCGCTGTTCCTTCGTTGGTGATCTGGGTTGCATATGAGAGTGATATTTGAAGCAAGGGCTGGGCAGGTGCTTACATTGCTTTGATGTCGCAGATTGTGCAGATGGGCAACACATTTCAAACGAGAGAATGAAGGATAAGATCTGAGCATATTTTTGACAGTCGCATTATGCCCACTAACTTTAGGTAGTGGGTCCTGTATGAGATGTAATTCATTTGGGATGGGCAAGCAGTAGGCATGGATGGCTCTTGCCAGCGAAACGATTGGAAAGCATTCAGCTGGTTAATGGCAAATGATGACAATCTTGGGGCTGGGCTGTCACTTGGGTTTCTACTCGCCAGACAACTGTCTCAGTTGTGAAATTCGGAATCGGTTGAAGACCATGATCAAAGTCATCGGACATGATTTGATCATTATACTTTCCAGAACTGCCGCCAGGGTCAGCATTTTGAGAACTTGGTAGGTCTGGAGTGATCGCAGGAGGAACAGGAATAGTAAGTGGGACAACTCCTGGATTATGCCTAGTGGCCGCAGGAAGCATATGTGAAACATGATTTGGAGACCGAATGCGCCGGCGATTAGGTGCACCGAGAGGGATGCTCAAAATAAGTGATTCATGGCTCTTTCGAAGGCCTTCCCAGATTGTCTGATGAGATTCCAGATGTTCCTTTAGCTTGTAAAACAGTGTTTCTAGACCAGTGACTGGTCTGTCTATGGAGGCAAACCTGTCGATAGACAGACCAGTCGATGTGAGTTTTAAATCACGTAACAAAGTTCTTTCCCAAAAAGGTTATTCTGGACCGCGCTCCCGAGTGAGTTAAAGTGAGTTACGTCATGATGCAAACAACAGCAAAACATACAAATCTTCACCTACCACACCCAGATCTTCGCCGTTTTTTCTCGGATGGGTGGGGATGATTTGGAGGGAAAGGCGCGATCCGGCCGAGGTAAAAATTAACTTGAATTTCTGTCGGAGAGAGGGAAACAGCAATAACCTTTTTAGGAAAGAAGTTTGTTACGTCATTTCAAACTCAGATCGACCAGCCTGTCTATCGACAAGCTTGTCTTCATAGACAGGCTGGATTCGAGCCTACAGTGTTTCCATTAGCTTGAGTTGACCACCAGGTTGCCATACTCGCTATGACCAAAAGTAACCGGAAATTTGATTTTGAGGGCTTCTGTTTGGAACTTTTTGCATTCTTGTGGCTAAATTCTCAATCTATGGTTAATTTGGCATGGATTAGTACACTTGGACCTGAGGTGCAATCTTTCAGACCTAATATATTATCAAATTTCGAAATTGTATGACCAAAAGTAACTGGATACTGTAGGTGCTTTTAGGCAGAATATGGCAATCCTTTGGCAGATTATTTCCCTGCAATTTGAAGGGGAACACGCCTCAACATGTGCAACCAAAAAATATTAACTACTGAACTGTTGTTGTGAAAATGGGGATCCAAATCGATTTTTGATCAAGGTGGCGATTATTTCCCTCTTTTATTTATTCATGGAGCCATTTAGAAAGCACATAAACCCCCTAAATTTTGGGTGCATATTTTTATAGGTCCACAGTTAATTATCAGCTCTTGATGTACCCAGAAATACCATCAAGACACTCAGAAGGAGGGAAACATCTTCAATTTTCGATCAATTTAGAAATTTCATAATATATTAGATGTGAGAGGTTCCACATCAGGTCCAAATGCGTCAATCTACGCCAAATCAATCATAGATTGATAAATTGACCACAGGAATGCGAAAAGTTTGAGACAGAAACTCTCAAAACCAAATTTCCGGTTACGGAAGAGACCTTGCTTGATGAAAGTCTCAACTGTGTACAAGGTTTATATAACCAGCGAGGTACGAGCAAGATTTGGTTACAGCGTCTGTCTTAGAGAGTTTATAGTCAAGCAGACTTCCTGATTCAATCCCGAAATTCCGTCCACACACAACTCGTTGGCTGCGACGTTATGACACTCAGATAAACGGAATTTAAACAGATGGCACTAAGTAAAATTGGGAAAGCAGATGCAGCCTTGAAACCGTTTATGCTGGGACACCTGGAGTAGTTCCTCTGGACAACTCTTCTCGCGATTTCGTCCTACAGTTCATGAAATCGAAATCAGTCGCTCATGCAAAACAGATCCCAGAGCCCAAAATTTTTGTCTATCTTGAGCTCCTTTTGTGTGACAGTCAAAATATGAGCTCTAGGCTGCAGTACTGAGCAACTATACTTGGCCTAAGAATAAAGTCGCTTTGATTCATGTCAGCACGATGATGTGATGAGGGTCGGAAGAAATCGGATCATCGGGTAACACAAAAGTGGGGCAATTATGAGTGCGGAGAGACCTTGACAAGCAAGGTAACAGGTCAAATTCCTCTTCTGTATGCATTGGCGTAACAGCAAATTTTGTTCTCTGTGCATAGGAAGCGATTGAAAGATCGGTCTCTTTTTTGCGGCCCGGGCATCAAACCGCCTATTTTTTGTTGCGGGAAGGCCGAAAGCTCCGAAAACTTTTGCGGCCGATTAAAAGTGCATCCGGACCGCCATAGTACAGCACCAGAACAACACCCTTAAAATGTGATCTTTTTTCTTCGGCATGAACACTGTCTAAACGATGGCATCTTCGACAAGTCGGTACGGCAGCAATTCGATTAGGACACAGATTTGGAGCGGACGGGGGCTTGCCCACTGTATCAATGTATTAAATCATGATCATGTTATTGCGGGAAACATCTACCATATAATTTCGTTCAAATCGACAGTCACGCGTCACACTCGACCTTCTTTTATTACGGCAATAATTTTTTCTCGATTTATGGGATTTTCTGGCAAAAGTCAAAGTCCCGTGATTGTCGAATTGAACGAAATTATACGGTACAAGTGGCCGACGGCCCGCGGAGCGGGCCGTCATCCCCTCCACAAACCTAGCCGATAGCTCAACAATAGCTGATTCAAAGTAAATTTGATTAGATACAGTTTACAAAAGCAGTTCGTTCCACACAATGTTAGAAGTACATGTGGACATGTCACCTTCGTACTTGAGAATCAAAACATTTTGCGAGTTTGGGACGCGGGTCATGGCAGAATAGAGTTGCCCATGTGAGAACAGATAATTCTATTTGGCAACCCCAGTGTTCAGGAGGGGGTGGCCAAATAGAATCTAGCAACCCGAAGATTATGTAAAGCAAGATAAGATTATCTGAGCCATTATTTGTCCATTATAGAATTACATATAGAATTAAGGGGTGATTTTCGGGTCAATTCAGTCTACCGGCATCTAGACATGTTGAAATGACCTAGATTTTTGTGAGGGAGGACTTTTATGCATTGTAAAAGTTGTGATAGAGCCAGAATATTCACTATCTTAGTTTATCAATGACATCGGGACAATGGCAATACACTGCAATAAGAAAATATTATGATATTTGAATCCATCCCTGAACTCTTGGCAAATCTGACTCTATCACAACTTTTAGAATGCATAAAAGTCCTCCCTCACAAAAATCTAGGTCATTTCAACGTGCCTAGATGCCGGTAGACTGAATTGACCCCCAAAATCACCCCCAGACCCATCTCACCGACTATGAAATATTGTCGCAACTTTTTTTCTATCATTAATTGCGCGCGATTTGCCCTGAATTATCTAGCTATGTTTTATCTAAATCTGCACTGAACTCACTGAGATATGGATGAATCGGTCGCGGGGATCAAAAAATGCCCGAAACAGCAATTTTCTGATTCGCGCCTTCGGTACTGCCATCTGCTGTAGAAAAGCTTCGATTAAAAGATTGATTTTAGAGAAGAAGGAGATGCAGAGGGAGACAACCTTCTCTACTGATGAAATTGAAAGGTAGACTCAAAAGGTGAACAAAAACAGACTAAAATATTATATAGTGGACTGAAAGGGAATCAAGGGTTGTGCTTCTGCGTTATTTGTTAGCCAAGTTCTGATAATTTATCTCACTCCCCCACTACCAGCCCCGAACTGAATATCAAACTCAATTCAATTCAACCAAGTGCACCGTAACATTTTGAATAGTATGTTGCTGCCAATCTGCCCCTGACTTTGTTAAACGCAAATAAGTGGATGGGAGGCTGCGAAGCGGTCAACCAGTCCCTTGTGAGTGCTCAGGAAGAGCCATGGAAAATTTAACCGCCAGCGGCCCAATTGTTGTAATATTTTTCGCCTCTGGGCATGCAGTTCTAACTTCACAAGCCCATTTTGCTTTTTCCTCGTTCAAAAGTGGAATGGGTACAGATTTCTCATTCGAACTAGGTTCCTTAGCATGGAATGAGTGCTCAGGAAGCTAACCACCTTCAACTTTTTCTTGCCCACAGCTTGTATGTCATTGCCTTCTTCCGTTGTCGCTCTCTGCTGACCACCTTCGACCTTTCCTCCCCCGCAGTCGGTATGTCATTGCCTTCTTCTGTCCCGTTGTGGCCTGCTGCTGACCACCTTCGACCTTGCCCTGCCTGCAGCGCGTATGTCATTGCCGTCTTTCCCGATGCCTTGCTGCTGACCTCCTTTCGACTTTGCCCTGCCCGCAGCGTGTATGTCATCGCCTTCTTCCACTGTGGCTCGCGGCTGACCACCTTTGACTTTTCCTCGCCCACAGATTGTATGCCATCCATCGCCTTCTTCCACCGTGACTCGCTGCTGACCTCCCTGACTTCACCCCGCCTGCAGCGCGTATGTGGTCGTCATCTTCCGCAATTGCTTGTCACTGACCTCCTTTCGACTTTGCCCCGCCCGCAGCACGTATGTGATGGCCTTCTGCTGTGGCTCACTGCTGACCTCCCTTGGACTTTTCCTTGCCCGCAGATTGTATGTCATCGCCGTCTTCCGCCCTGGCTCGTTGCTAATCACCTTCGCCTTTTCCTCGCACACAGCTTGCATGTCATCGTGTTCTTCCGTCATGGCTGGCTAATCACCTTTAACTTTTCCCCGCACACAGCCTGTATGTCATTGCCTTCTTCCGCCCTGTCGTGGCTGGCTGCTAATCACCTTTCACTTTTCCCTGCACACAGCTTGTATGTCATTGCCTTCTTTCCTCGTGGCTCACTGCTGACCATCTTTGACTTTTCTTCGTACACAGGCCGTATTTCTCAAGTGGTGTAAAATTTTCTGTATTTGGGTACTTCTGACTCCACAAGAGTATTTTGGTTTTTCCGCGTTCAAAAGAGGAATGGGTACAGCTTTCTCGCTCGAATTAGGGTCCTTACCATGGAATGAGTGCTTGGGGAGAGCCATGGAAAATTTAACCGCCGGCGGCTGAACTGGTGTACTATTTTTCACATCTGGGCAGGCAGTTCTGACTCCACAAGGCCATTTTGCTTTTTCCCCCCTCAAAGGTGGAATGGGTACGAATTTCTCGGTGGAATTACAGCTCTTTGCTTCACGGAACTTAGGGCGTGGACAATTTTTGTTTTTTCTTTCTTTCTTTTTCAACGGTTTCCAGCAGAACGGGCGCTATAGGCTCAATTTTGATCGGATTGCCTCGGGACTAGCTGCGTTGGATTCACATTGGGAATCCGCAGTCAATAGGATCCCGTGATTTTTTGGATCCAATTATGTAATGAGATTTCGCCCGAAAAATCTTGGTTTCAAGCAACATGTATCACTGGAAGTACTGCCCCGATTGGCCTACAGGCCAGGTGTCTCAAGATATAAAGTTAGAATGTTACCCACTTTATCGTGCTTTGCCAATTATATTTCTCACAATCCTGCCGGTCAGCTCCTCGAGGCGTCCCGTGCCAGGGTGTCAGTGAAAGAGGAGTCCAGGAAATAATGTCCGAGCTATGCAATAAAACATTTACAGCTCTTTGCGGAACATAGAGCGCGGCCCGTTTTATGATCTATAAATTTGAAGTATGGATTATCCCGAGATTTGGTGCCCTCAAGAACACGGTAAAGTGCGCCATACCAAATATCTAGGACAATCGGGGGACTATGGGTACTCTGAGACTCATTCTGCTCTCAGACAGCCAAAAACACCCAAATCTGACCCAGCAAATGATCTCAAGTAGTTAGAAGAAATTAGGCGACGACATGCCCTCCGGATTTTCCGTCCGAATCAAATGAGCCTACTTCGAGTCAAACTGAGCTCACCACGACGGATCTTGTGAAAACTTATAAAAAAAAGAAGAAGAAGAAAACGCGCCGCACCCTATGTTCCCCAAAGAGCTGTAAAGCTTGTGCTACAGCCCGGCCTTCATCCTAATTTCCACGAAATGTTCCGCCTTCATATCAACTTCGCCAATTATCTGGCCGTTCGTTAGCAGCTACCCGTGCTTCGCTACGGTTCCTGAATTCAACGGCGCAAATGCATTAAAATGCGCGTGCGGCGCGGTGTGCCGAGTTTCTCAGAAAATGAGTAAATTGAAGTGTATGGAGTCATTTCAACTACTCGGATTTTGGCCGCATCCGTCTGGCGTGCTAGCCAGCGCGATTCAGAGTCGAACTGTCTCCTTCGATTCATTTTCAGTGCCTCCCGGCCCGTGCTGCGAAAATCGGCACACCGCGCCGAAGTTGTTGTTGTTGTTCTCGGATTTTGGCCAGTCTCTTGTAAACAGACACATGAGGAACTCGGAGGAGACAATTTTCTTCAGAATCGCGCTGTCTCTCACCTCAAATTCAAACCGAGGGAAATCACTCTCCATGTCACGTTTTTCGGCACAATGCAGTGTGTTGCGGGAATTCCTGACGCTATTGAGTCGGCCCAGCGAAATACGGCACCGCCTCTGTCAAAATTAAGAGCTGCCAAGCTCCTGGCATTTTGAATAGCCTGGCCTGAGGCAATAGAGATGCATTCAAATAGCTGGCATTTTGAAAAGCGTGACCTGAGGCAATAGAGGTGCATTCAAATGGCTGGCATTTTAAAAAGCGTGACGTGAATACGTCGCTGTCGTGGACTCGGGGGCTACAGAACATTGCTTCTGGCGCCACGATGATTTCTCCGAGTATCATCCAGTTGAATTGCGCGAGGGGAACGCTGCCGAAGGGTCGAAGTTTCGCATATTAGCCACTGGTGCGGAAGGTTGTCACGTACCAGTCTAATATCGCATGGTTCGAATGTCTTTATTTCCTCTCTTCCCTTTGCACCATCCTGACGTCGTGGCGCCGGGCGCCCTTGGCAAAACACGGGATGCTCTGCCGTGCCCTGCTTGTCACTCTTGGCCAGGGACCGTCTCCGCACAGCCGTGCTGTGCGAGACTTCTCCATTCTTTGCACCATCCTGACGTCGCAGCGCCGAGCGCCCTTCGCAGAACACGGGATGCTCTGCCGTGCCCTGCTTGTCACTCTTGGCCAGGGACCGTCTCCGCACAGCAGGGCTGTACGAGATTTCGAGCATCAAAGCCCGTCGGCAAACATGATTTCGATACTGAAATAAAGCGCAAAAGAAACTCAGGCCAACATGAGAAACTCTAAGAAAAGTGAAGCAGCCTTTAAACACCGATATGAATGTTCTCCAATATTTTTGCGGTTTTAGAAGCTGTGAGACCGACCCGATTTTATTAACCGGATACCGAGCGGAGTTTGGGATACTGAGCGGGGTTTCAATCTCATCAGGGCGCTTCGGGTCTCATCGGTGTTTCGGGCATCTCGCTTGCACATGTACGTGTCGCGCGCTCTCCTTTGCACCCCGCTCTTTGTCAAGCTTCATCAAGCCTGGCAGGACCACAAGCCCTCTTCATTTAAATCCTGCCTTGAGTGGCACACAGTTTTTTTCCGGCCTGCACCGCCTCGTAAATACGGAGAGCATGTCGGGCTTAGATTCTTGGTTCCGTGTGTTTCCTATTTTCCTATGCCCAATTACTGGTAGCTGATACCTTCATTTGTGGAGCTTGGTCTATTCGCTTTCCTCGTTCCCTGGTTCATTGCAAAAAGCATTCGACATCGTTCGAACTCGAGAGCAGCATCTCAACATCTAGATTGCTCCAAAACCGGAAACAAATTTCTTTTGAATCTCTGGCCATAAAAGCTCCCTCTCCATTTGGCTGTCATGAGCTTGTTGGACTTGCGTTCACCCTCAGTACTCTTACCAAAGCACCCAACGGCAAGAAATCGCCGTGGGACCTGATTCAACGGAAACCAGTTCAACCTGGCATATAAATGCACGCACTCCGCAGTTGGCAGCGGAAGTGAGCCAGGGACGAAGCGTAGCGACGCGCCGCCCTCTGCCTTTCTTGATAAGATTGGAGACGACCACAGACAGCGGGATGACGGCATTCTTCCGCGTGTGCGCAGCATGCCCGTAGGACGCAACGACGGTGGCGGCCGGCGGCAGGGGGACAACGGACGCAGGGAGGCAGTTGGCAAGCGCGGGGATGGAACTGGGACCACTCGACTAGAGCCACATGGACTCCAGGGCTTCTTCAGCGGCATTTTTGTAACGCACTGCATCATCCGCCATTGATCCGCCACCTTCTTCATGTGTCGCCGCTGGTTTGCTTGAGGCTGCTGTGTTCGCTAATTGGCATCGAAGAGTCATCATCTCCAGCTGTAGTCGCTTGATTAGACAGGTTGTGCAAAGCTGCACGAAAGCCGCACAGCGCACAAGCTCTTTTCATGCGGCTTTTTCATTTTTCGCTCCAGTGTCCTAGAACGTGTTATTTCGCAATTTCGGTAATGTGGAATTGCGAATGAAGGTATTTCCGCAGGCGGCTTTGTGCAGTCGCATGCGGCTTTGCACAACCTCTCTATTATGTCTTCCTCAAGCTCATCTGCACGGACCAGGTCCTTGAGCATATCAACCTCCTTTTCGTCAGCGCATTGAACTGACGGTTCAGGTAGCGGCGCCATCTGCGGGAGCGGCTCCATCGATGGGTTGAACTCCACGACGGCGCCGGGAACAAGCGAAATGCCGCTTGGGAAACGCCACCCTTTCAACCGTGGTGACAGCTATCAATTGTAATATTTTATGGGCGGTGAAATTTTCTGACTCAATGCCAGTAAAAGCTGACCTGATGCACGAGTTTTGAACTCAAAATTCGAAGTGAAGTCCACGTTCATACGTGGTAGTGAAGCCCGGGCTTGAGGGCCTGGCTGGGCTTGAAAAATCTGAAGCCCAGGCCCTAGGCTCTTTGACGACATTGGATTCGGGCGAGGGAGTAGCAGATAAACGTTTCCTCAGATCGAGAATGTTTTGGGTCACTCAAAATGGCCGGCAATCCGGCAACTAAAGCGTGGGAGCGGACTTTGATATCCGGCAATTGCCCACCACCAATTATGGTGGTTCCACAAGGCATCAATTTGAAACACATGCTTCGATGACCTTGCAGTTAAAACGCCACTGTTTCAATTTCACAGCTCCCAGAGGCACTTTCGGGGTCATTGCAAACATTTCTCTCGCTTTAGATTCCGCTCGGAGCTACCATTGTGTTTTCCCCAAGAAATTCAATTTGAAACGCATCCGTCAATGGCCTTGTGTTTACAGCCAGGTGCGGAACATAAGGCATAGGACAGCTGTAACTTTGATTGTTGATATAATTGGCCCAATTTTTTTGACACAGTGTCTTCCCACACAATCTTCAGGAGATGTTATACTCCCATAGGGAATGTGACCAAAATTGACTGTTCATAATTCGCCTTTGCGGCTGCATAATTTTGCTGTCCCAATGTGAAGCACTCCATACGGGTAATGCTCTTCGGGACGTCCCATCAAGGGTCCCATCCCTTAGATATCATGCATGTGTAGAACATATCTAAGATTTAGGTCAATCTGAGACCTGTGTGAGTTACAGCTGTCCTTGTCTGGCAATCGAAGCACGTGTTTCAAATTGAATGCCTTGTTTGTAGAAAACGCAATGATGGCTCTGGGCGGAATCTAAAGAGAGAGAAAGGTTCACAATGACCCTGGCTATCCCTAATCCACATGGGAAAGAGTCTCCGGGACTACTGTAGAATTGAAACAGTCGCAATTAAACTGCAAGGTCATTGAAGCACGTGTTTCAAATTGAATGCCTTGTGGAACCACAATAATGGCTTACAGCCATTTGCGGAACATAAGGTGCGGACCATTTTTTTTTCTGTTTTGCGATATTTTGCTTAAAACACTTGCCACCAACTCAATTTTGATCAGAATCTCTCGGGAGCAGGTGCGTTCAACTTGCACTATAAATCCGTAGGGGATGGCCCGTTACAATTTTTGATGGGATCAAAAAAAAAAAAATGCCGATTTCACCATGTTTCTGCATAGTAAAGGAGTCCTTTACTGACGTCCCTTAACAGAGTGATCGTGCTAGGTTCTTATGCCACGAGAATACAAAGTTTTCCCGGAAAGGACCTGGTAGCAAACCGAACATGCCGTGTATGTTCTAGAACCTCTTCCAGAGCTAGAAAACAGTATCAGATTATTGAACGGCTGGTTGCTCCCGCATTCATAACTTGTCTGTGAACTGCGAGTCACGCTCTTGTGGAGCGAGTCAGATCCCGCGGTCCACTTTGTAAAGGCCTCGTCAACTCTCATACTTGAAACTTCTATCTCCTCATAGTGTATACCCAAATATTTTCAGAATTTTCTGGCTCGTCGTTGCCGAGCATGAGGTCATTGCTTTCTTGACCCGTTTTGGTGGTGGACCCCGATACGAAAAATCAGGTGACGTATACGTGCCGACTGCATCCCTACCATCAAGTGCACCTCTGAGGAGATAGATGCAGCACTCGAACTCCCCCCATGCACAATAATCAGTCTGAGAAACGTACTAGACCCTCGTAGCAACAATTCTCAGCTCACGACTTGTGACACTGCCACAAATTTCCGTTTTTGGCATGTTTTCGATTTTTGGTGCTATGGTGCCGGTCACCTAGCTGCCGCTACCCCGTGCTTGAGATTGTTCGGGATTTTTCGGTCCGAGTTTTACCTCCATTGTTTATCCATCTTACAGAAGTGTTTCTTCTAACATTCTGCACAGATCTGTGAGACAGATTTTTATTTGGATCAAAATTGAGTGAGGTAAAAAAAAAATCTGGCCTACAACTTGGCCACTGGCGAGGGAAATAATGAAAAAAGTCGCGGATCGTGGCTGTGTATAGGGCCAAAATTTCTCCGGCCGATTTGGCCACTAATTTTTGATGGTGGCAGCTAGGTGACCTGCACCACAGCCTGGCATTCCAAGTGCATATAGAGAATATGAAAAAAGCAAAGTGTAGACAGTCAGAGGTTCTGGAGAGGGGAGCGCTGCAGTACAGGCGTGCACGTGTGCGACGACACTTTGATTGAGCTGATGTGCTATTGAAACTCCGCTCAGTATCGAAGAATACTCGACTTTTGTGTTGCATGGTCGCTACAGCGCCGACGTGTGCAAAAATATTCAAGTGCACACCGAAGGACTCTCCGGAGCTGCTTGAGCTTTTAAACCTACAATCGGTGTCTCTTGGAGTTTCGAGAGTTGGGGCCACGATTGGGCGCATTTTGCGGAACGACGGAAACAGAAACAGCCTCTAATCGAAAAACAAACATGTGCAAACAACACACTTTCCGATCGACAGGTGCCCAACTCCATTAATATCAAAGCCACGGCGTGCCCTATCCTTTACAACATCGACATCTATATGGAGCTTGGAGCACCACGTACATGGCAGGATCCCATATCTCGTCTGAATACCTCCACGACAGCGGTTGGAACGAATTCGGGGAGGATCAACGTCAATCAAACGATAGCCCGGATTTTTTGAATCAATGTCGTGTATATGGAAGGGATAATTCCTCCAGAAAGATCCTACATCCCACTGCACATGTGCTCCGGGGCAGGATCTATTAGTTTCCACCGAAGAGCTTTCCGACGCAATTCGCCCTAGTAGCAAAGCTCAAGGACCGAGATTAACAAAAGACGACGACAACTACAAACCGCATTTATTTCTACCCATATGAGACCGAACCGATGCTTCATTTACGCCCAAGTCGAATATCTTGTTGCAATATGGACAGAGCAGATGTCCACTGCGAGACGTACTTAATCTCCGCTCGCTGAGTGCGGGCATCCACAATGGTATTTGGTATAGAACAGGGAAGGAAGTTAAATTTCGTAGTATTTGCGTGGAATTGGTATTGGAATTGGGATAGGCCGGCGCCATTTGAATGAACAGACGGAGTGCTATTTGCAGTATTTATAGCATTTTCAGCCGCTTGATAGCTCGTTGTTTAGGTGGTTTGGTGATGGAAGATGAGCCAGTCCAGCCTGGCTCAAAATGGGCCGGACTGTGGTGAGCGAAGATCAGACGCGACGCGTATGTGGCGAGTGGTGTGCTGATGTGGGTTTGTTGACGGAACCTCCTTCATTGTTGACATCCCATGCCAGCCGTCAATACAACAATGAATTAACGTGCTTGACAGCTATGTAGCAAATGAATCACACATGTTTGCGATGTGGTTTCCCCGTGGTTGGCACCTGACAGCATGTTGCGTTCAATGTGTCTGCCTCATGTCTCGAGTCTTTAAAACCTGCCTATCCGCATTGCAACTGACGATAAACCTACTTGTCAATCTCCCTTATCCGCAGTATGCCGAGTTTCGCATCAAATCAGTAAATTGCCCTGTTTGGAGCCATTTCAAAAGCAGTACTTCAGATCATCGGAATCGCTCTGGTCCAATGCAAACAAATGCAATTTAATGGTGGCTTGGTGTGCCTGGTTTCGAGGCTGTGCACCCAAATGCAATTTAATGATGGCTTGATGTGCCGAGTTTCGCATCAAATCAGTAAATTGCCCTGTTTGGAGCCATTTCAACCCGAATTTTCACGGGACATTGCTTGTGTGATAGCCAGCGCAATTTCGGTCAGACCTGTCTCTTTAGATTTCCTTCTAGTGCCCCAGGGCCTTTCCAGGAAGGCTTTGTGCTCTGCATTCCAATGCAAACAAATGCAATTTAATGGTATTCACCCGCGCTTTCAGTTTCGTTTTCTTCCTGCATTCCGGTGGCTCTGACGTACTCAGGTGACCGAAGAGGCGATGGGGCTGTGTCGATCACCGGATCAAATGTCGGCCTCTTGCTTTTTGCCTCTCATCTTCTTTCCGCTCACGACCAACCACTCGTTGAGGATATGCCGACAGGATTCGAGTCTCCAACCTCATAAATCCCGAATCTCCCTGGGTGACCCTCCATCCCTTGACCCCGGGTCTTCGACGCGTCTGGGCCATGGCGCACTGCGTGGAGATCTATATCTGCTCAGACTGCTCTTGGGTGCTGCCTCATCTCTGACGTTATATCCCGCATGTTCTCATCCTTGTCTTGATTCACACGATATTTTTCCCGTCCCGTGGCTTTTGGTATGTCTTATGAGAGCTATGACCCTACTATTGCCCAGCCGCTTCATACTACGAAATGGTGGCTGGGGCCGTGACCCAGCCACCTGCCCCATGAGTTCACCAAGCACATTTCGGACGAACATGAGTTCACGGCTTGAATGACTTCCAGCAATATATTCGGCTTCCATTGTCGACTGAGCTGCCACACTCTGCAAACGGCTGATCCAGGAGACGGCGCCACCTGCAAGGAGAACAAGAGTACCTGAGGTCGAGCGCAACTTGTCTTTTTCACCTGCCCAGTCGGCATCGGTATAACAAAGCAAGGTTTCAGCGAATGGTTTGGCAAGGTGTTCCGGACCGCGGTAGGTAATGCCCAGGTCAAGCGTCCCTTTAATGTAGCGGAGGAGATGCATCAGCGCGTTCCAGTGCTCAATGCCCGGGTTAGAGCTGAAGCGGCTCAGCATTCTGACAGCAAAGGCCAAGTCGGGAGTCCCGAGGCGATTTTATTGCGCGGGGCCCATAACCTGTCAGAAACAGGAAGAACCGAGGTAACGCAGTGATATCAAGCTCTCAAGGGACTGGGACAGAGTTAGGCAAGGGTATTGCATATTATGTAAGACTACATACCTGTTATGTGGCACGATTCGAGTCGCGAGTGAGGTGAACTTTGGCTCCATCCTGGTTGTAGTAATTCACGATCGCCAGTCGCATGGCATCATTCTCAATTCGTTCGGATTTGTTTGCAATGCTTCCCAGCACCACGCGAGACGAGGAGTGCTCTGAATTTCCTTTAGCAAACATTGTGTTGGCCATGCGACAAGAACTGTACCGTGAGCAGTGGCATCTTGGATTGTTCCCAACGCTTCTCTGTCGCCGGTGCTGAAAAGAAGTTGAATTAATTCGTGCTCCCAACGGAGTTCGATGGGCAGGTTTTCCCCAGATGTCTCGTCCAGAATTCCGTTCAACTGCGCAACATGGTCGAGTCTTTATTTATTCGGAAGGGTTTGACGTACCATTCCATCCAATTTGGTTGGGAATAACAAGCCAGTTGTATAAATTCCGGGCAAGTAGATTGACTGTTGACACTGCAATCTTTGTTAACGCAGTAACCAACATTCATAGAAAAGGTGTTGGACAATCATCATGGATGAGGAGAGTGGGAAGTGCGTTCCAAGTTGGAGGCTGAGTAAACTTGATCTTAATAACGAGGCACTCGAGGACTCGGAGGGACTGAGTTAAGTAAAGGTCGGGTCAACAGACAGGATTCGGGGGAGTACGCACAGTAAGGTCTTGATACATATATGTTGCAGATGATGAAAGGCATGGTTAAGGTCGAGGATGTGCAGAAGGACAAGATAATCCCTCGCTTCGCTCCGGCAGCCCCGGAGATCGTCAGTGATCAAATGTTGGAGGTTTTGGCAATCGATCAACTCGAGTCAAAGAAGGCCGGGGCTGAGATGGGATCCTCTAGTACTGTATAGATCTTCTATTGTGGTCCTCGATGAGAAAGGTGTGAACAGGATCATTTTTAGCGTTCGTTGTGGTTGAGAGAAAAGCTGAATGAACACTGCCACTGATTGGCCTTCCATCATTTCGTGTGCCGGTTGAGGTCCAGTTGTGTAGTATCAAACTCGTTTGAACGTTTCCCAGAGGCCTTGGTGACCGAGTTTAATACCAATTGGGTGATCTGACTCTGGGCCGCCATGCTTTATTGTGTTTCACACAGCCTTGGTATCATTGCTAGTCTGACTCATAGATAAGAGACTTGTATTTATACCGAGCTGTCTCTGCAATATATTAAGCCTGTTCTTTAGTTGCACCCCCATCAATTATATCTTCCCATACTCATGTGGATGCGAACACTCGCGCTCGTCGATAAATCTCTATTAGGTTTGTTCAAACAAATGGCTTCCCAATGTAAATCCCATTTTAAATTTTGTTCTGTTCAACACCAGTAGTGGGAAGCATTGGAATGAGTTTGAACAGACTGTAATCAACGGAGACTTTGTGGTGAGCCACCGATAGCCACCCGGTGGCTCCCGAGGCATGCGGTGCTGGTGGCGCCTAAATGACGTGTAACCCACTCAAAATGAGCCACCGGCTGCCACCGGACGAGATTGGGTCAGCCACCAGATGACGTCGTCCCTGCGAAGCGCTGGTGGAGCCACTTGGTACCGCATGCCTCGGGAGCCACCGGGTGGCTACTGGTGGCTCACCGCAAAGTCTCTAATAAGCGAGGTCAGGCTCTCTTACTTGATACTGACATAGCGATCATAATCCCTCACATCACAGCCGCCTGCTCACTGCATGGATACTGCACAAACCCAAGCAGCTCTAAATTCAACCTTACAGGAGCTGGCCAGCTAACTGGTCAAAAATAGTAGTCTCAAAATACTCTTTCCAGCCCGTTTTAAAGTAGCGCAAAGCGTGGGTTTCTGTACCGGGCACCTCTTCCTGGAAGTTCCTTCTCCCGCGCGTATGTGACCCCTCCGAGCCATTTGAGCCCTCAGAGGGATATCTTATTCCAACAAGCGAGGTACGAGCTCATTTTGTTGGAGCGTCTGTCTTCGAGAGACTAATATCTTATTCCACCTACCCCGCCCGTCCTTTGCTTCAGGCATCTAATTTCGACCTCCTTCTACTCCAGTATCCATTTAGACTCATCTCATTTCTCGCCATTCTGCTAATGACTTCCCACCTCCTTCGCCATTACCCCATCCATTTCATTACCTCTGGTGACCCATTCCACTCGCTTAAAATCCGTGCAGTTATGGGTGAGTTATGAGCAGAACAAGTTAGGATGGTGAAACCCGTGACCCCTATGGTTCGGGGGCGGGCTCTGGATGCGGCTATCTAATCAAACAAATTGGGTCAAGGGCGGGCTTATAAAGCCAGTGCATCAATTGAATTGAATTTAACGCGTGACCCCATTCGGGCCACTGCAAAGGACGTGACCGCGCCAAAAGTGGCCATTTTTTAATCGGGACCGGATTCTATCAGATTGTCAACGGGAACGAGAGGTTATCATGATGTGTGGGTAGGATATTGACGACTCTGAATCTATATACGAAAAGACGTAGAGTAGGTGTCTCGAGACAAACCTGATAGCCGAGATGCGAGACAAGAGGTAGACTCTGAATAATAAGTTGGAAATCGTAGGAACTAAGTAGTTTATAAATAAGGCACGCGGAGGAAACCGTCTATTGACTGCGAGCCATCAGACCCTGTGATAGCACGTGGGGGTGATTTCACGGCTCGAATAAGAAAGTTGCATGTATTCTTCATGCATTGTTTGCGGCCGAAAGTGCTGCCGTCATACGTCGAGCGCCATAATTCTGCGAATGCTGGGTTCTTTCTCCGAAACAGTTTCCGCTGGAAGGACAGTGGCAGAGCATCCCGCACTCTGCAGCTCTGGAAATCAACATCGTCTCCGTCACAGTCATAAATGAGAAGCTTTTTCCCCCTCCCAGCCGCCTCCGGACTGATGATGACAGCTGCCCATACATGCCATTCCGCTAGCTTCGATTTCCCCACCCACGTTTCGATCGGTGTGATGAACATTCCCATCCACACCGGACCAGGCCCATGCTCCCGGAAACATTCGCCCAGATAAGAATACTCCGCAAGGTACGGAAATTGCGCGACCCAGCTGAGGCGTTCGGTACCCGTGCTGAAACCGATAGGGCAAGGCCAAACGGCGGTGGTACAGGATGCCGCCAGCAGACGCAAATCCGCCAAGAAAGTACCTATTTGGACATTCGTGGAGAAAGGGGCTGTCAAAGGCTTCGGAATGCGATCAAGCTGAAGGGCAATATTAATTGATGCCTTGTAAACTTAAGAGGTGAAGACTCACCGGTACCAGTCGAACAGAGTGTCGACCAGATTTCTGGGACTTCAGTTTCTTGCGTTTCGCAACCATTACAGTCCGTAGGGGCAGTGTGGGTACAGGGTACTGAATTGTTAACGTACCTGTCTCCCTTTATGTAGCGCCAGGAGGCTTTCGACGAATAGAGCTTAGCATTTGTGGACGATATTTGTGGGCGAACCGTGAATAGCATTTGTTGACGGATGGAGATATTTGTGGACAGCAGGCATTTTGAGTGGACAGCTGACTTTGATCCCCGGTGATATCGATGATGGGCAGATGCGCGGGCCGAAAACTTCATCCCAGCTCCGGCTTGGCTCCGGCACCGTGGCGCCTACCTGCGTCAGTGTTCGCCTTTAATCCGTTCCCTCAGGCGAAGCCTTTGATCGATTGGGGCCGTTCTTAGCGCAATCGGGCCCTGCTGAAACCACCTTAGTGGTTAATTTATATGATTATATCGACGATCGAAACAGAGTTACCTGCATTTTGCCAACACCCTGGTTGGCCCGGCCTTCTGATACACCGACCGACGATTGATAATGATAATAGCACCTCGGTCCGACCTGTTCCGGCGTCCGACCTGACAGCTATTCGTGAGATGGCGGACCCACTTGGACCCACCACAGCCATGACCACGTCCGAGAGCCAGCCCGGAGAGCGGAGGTCTTCGTGCGATGGATCACGCATCTTGGTCGGAGGCAAGCACCAAGTCGCAGTGTTGGCTTCAGTCCGAAAACGATGCACAAACATCAAGAAATCTTCGCTTGTCCTTTGTCTAGTATGTGGGAACTGACAGTATTCGATGGGGGATGGGCACCGGCGTTCATCGATCTAGCAGATTTGTCTGTTTGTTCTCTACTCAGTCTTGCACTATTGCAAACTCTGGTGCAGTGCCCTGGCAGCAGATATCCCCTAATTTCGGCATAACTTATATGGGCAATTGTTCACATGGCCGTCTCTTCCCCACCTTTCTCGCTCCCTGCCTGCTGGTCTCCCTCCCACTTGGCCACAATCATCTGGTGTATTGCGGGAGCTACACTGAAGAGAAATCAATGAAAATAAAAAACAAAATTTAACGAGAATACAATCTCCGAGCTGGCACCCGAGGTGCGCCCATGTCCATTAGGGAAAGAGCTTCGTTCTTCAATGTCCCAGATAGGGATTTTATCGCGGGGTGGAGGGCTCGTTTGGTCATCTGAATCGGCACCTTCGCCATCGGACTTGTCATTCTCCTCGTCATCATCTTCATTGTCCCGGTCCTTCACCACCCGATGCCTGGGCGCCTTGAGAGGGACGATAGACGTGAGCACCAGTAACACGGACAGCCATAAGTACAGCCATCGCCGCACGGAATGGCCACCCGCGGTTGCGGGCTTTGCCATCGGATGGGCTTTTACGCAGTCATCCCATGTAGATTTCGGGTCGGCATCGATATTTGTGCCCTTTTCGTCATCCCAGTGCCAACCAGAGTTACCTGCCACATGATGAACGACCTTGAAGGTAAGACGAAGCTAGGAGAACATCAGGATGTACTCAGGTTATAATGAAATGGCGACACACCTGAGCGGATTTGTTTTTGCACACTTTCGCCGTTTTAGGGGCCCCCTTCGTGACATTGGGGGCCAGATGGGCAGATTCCCCCGTCCAGACGTCGGCAGGGAAGTCCCCATTATCGCCTGCCTTCGGCTTGACCTCCGGCTTGACCTCCGGCTGCCCTAGATAGGCGAGGAGGTCGTGGGTTGCTTCGGTGGACCAATCCGCATTTTGGCGGGCCGAAACAGCCTCGGAGTTGGCGGGAGTAGTGCCAGATTCAGAAAGCGAGTTGTCAGGAGCTCTGCGACGCCTGCCCGAGCCCATAGTCGCATCGAAAATCGCAGTACAAATTGGCGTGGGAGAGGAAAATTTCACGTCCGGTCACACCTTATTAGTCACAACACTCAGACGTCATGACAATCAAAATTTATTCACAATCACAATCTGATTGTGCATCCGAACAGGCTCTTAATATTAGGGCTTAGCTTCAGCTGGCATTGTAATTAAGGGCTTAATGTTGACGTAAGTATGCTAACTCTCGCCAAATTGCAATGTGCTGACTGTGGCATGGGCTGTATGAGGTCCATCGAGTAGGGAGAATGGTCGTGGACACAGAAAGAACCCATGGGGAGAGTATTTTACATTGTGTACCTCGTTGGGACGTGGTTTGAGCCCTTTTATATTGTGGGAATTTTTTAACTAAGCCTTACATAACCCTTATTAACCCTTATTAAGGCATTGCCGCATCAAGGGCTTAACCAAAATTTTTACCCTTATTAACCGGCCGCCCAATGAGAATCCCTTATGCCGAAGTATGCCCGAAGCTGCCCAAATCTGCCTGCCCAACGGCTGGCATGAATGGGCAGATTGTGGCATAGAAATGAGACTCTGGCAGATGAGCTTTTGAGCTCGACCTGCTGTCATCTGCCCACTTCTGCTCACTTTCTGCCAAGCGCTGCCGTGGTCAGCTCACATATGCCCTACTATATCCACTACTGCTTTTCGCTTCCTCCGCCAATTGAAATTGGGAAATTCATATTATTCCACTATGTACAACATGATCCGACTCTACATGCACAATTCCGCACCTGCTCGATCCTCCATCTGCATGCAGCTCTTCCGGAGTCACAGCCACCTATTCGCAGGATTATAAGCGTGTGCATACTAGTTAGAAAATATCAACGTACCATGCCAGCCACAAAACTCTCACCCTGCGACGCGAGAAGACAGAAAGACCTCACGCTGAGAGTTATTAGTACATGCGCTGAGAATAAATACGGCTTCTTACCTGTTGGCAGCGGCGTGGGGCAAATAATTTATGGCTAGAACAGTAAGTCACATGGATCTGCGTAACAGGATGTGTTAGATGAAAGCTGCGGAAGATAAAGTACGATGCTCACCCGGACCAGAGGGTATCGATGTCCAATCGCACCACTCAGTGGAAGCTCCGGAATACGCGACACGGGAATGATTGCGGCGCAAGCTCGGTATAAGCGTAACGAGGGCAAGCGAGAAATAAGTCATTGAAGGAACTATCTGGGGCGAGAGAATATGTGAGTTTTCGGAGTCGGTTTGAATGAAGCAAATGTACCACAAAAAGTCGACACGGAGATATCACCGTGCCTCGATGGACAGAAATCAGTACCGATGGCATGGGGGATGTCGAGGAACTGACCATATGTAGCCTACTTGTGAGGGTAGGAATCCCGCGGGATTTAACACCATCATCGCGTTGGTAACAGCGACATGATCCAGACTGGAAGGATCTGGGGCGTCTTGCGTGTAATCCTAATGCTTGGAGACATGGGGGATATCAAATGGATGCTCACCGAAGCCCGTAATATTCGCGGTTCCCCAGGCCATCATGGTGCTACGAAGGAATCGATGCCGCATCTACTGTACTATTTCGCCCGTTTGTTCACGCCATGTCACCCGTCACCGCAAAAGTTCACTAGATAAGGTCTTCAAAATCTGACGGATCGTGTCACCGACCGGCAAAAGTTCACAGTCGCTCAAATGATCCCGCCGATGCCGGTTGCGCTCCCCAACGACGATACCAGGCCCGAAGGGGCCCAAGAAGTCTGGAATAATATTCAAGTGCAACGCTCATCAGGTGCAGTCCACTTTCGGCCCGTTTTATGATCATGAGGATTTTTTGTGGAGTCCGCTTTCGCGTACTGCTCAAACTGTCTGCTTCCTGCTGTAGGCGAAGAGGCACTGAACAGCTCTGAAACCGGGCGACGCCGAGTGTATTTTGTTGGGGAAAAAGTTTCATGTACTTGTACGCGTACTGGTAAAAAAAGAAAAGATCTCTCTTATCCCTCTACCAATGGATGTCCCCGAAATATTCCGCGACTGGATTGCCCAAGGCTGGGCATGGGCAACAGCTCCACAAGAACTCAAAAGAATTGCAAAGGAGTTATTAGTCATTCCGCAGGCGCACGAACTCGAGCTCCTCCCATCGCAGTATCTCCCCATCGCAAAAATGTCGGAATTCCCGCTACCTCTTCAAAATGGAGCGGTCACAGCTCCCCAGCCTGCTCAGTACCTCAGCACCGCTGCTCCAGATATCGACGACACAGCTCTGATGCTTCGTATCCAGCGTCTTCCCATTCCAGACCAGAAGACAATCAACAAACTTCTTGCCTGCAGCCGCCAATGTTGGCTCGATGGCATTCGCTCCGTGATATACAGCCATATCGGCGGCGTTGTGTCCCACACTTCCCGCTGTGGATCTTGATCTACTGGGCCGCGGTCGGGGAAATCAAGCGGGACGCGTGGGGTCCAAGGCGAAAATCCCAAGAGTGGATCACCCGCCAGAAAAAATTCAGCAGAGTGAACCCCACATGTGCGGCTCCGGCAGATACCGCTACCTTAATGCTCACCATGCTCCTCTGGGGCTGCGCCCAGCCGCCAGGCCTCTCGGGCTTAGAGCCGTTGTATACACTTTGGCGGTTTGCCGGACCGAATTGGTTGGCTGGTTCTAACATGAACGACATGCTTGAACTACTGCGCTACAAAATCAATAGCGACCCAGTTTTGGTGAAGAATACTCGCGTCCACGGCTTTTGTGGGGTTTGAACCCACGGCCGTAACCATTTCTGATTACGACAGCCGGGAATTTCCGACTAGGACTTGTGGTTCATGCCGCTGCACCACGCGTCCCCCAGCCACCTCTCCTCTTGACGCCATCGACTCCGAGTCGGACGCGCCAATCTTGCTCCTGCGCCGGACTGCGCATCGGGCCAAGTTTACCTTCACATCTGCCCCTCCCTCCGCCGCCTCCAGCCCTCTTACAGCTGCACCTGTGCGCCCCACCGCCGGGAAACGTCCCAAAGGACATCCTGATGCTCCGACCCCAAATCCGAGGCCCCAGAAGCACCGTATCTTCAAACGACAGGCTGACGATGATGTACCCGCTCCATCGCAGCCCCTTTTCTCGCCTCGTCGCTCCCCTTCGACCCAGAGGCCCCTGGCCGATGTATTTGGCCCTGCGACTCGACGTCCACGACATGATGGTTATGGTACAGATTCCGAGAGCGAGGGCAGCGGAGACGGGACAGCGGGTATGGAAGACGTAGATGAGTGTTCCTGGGGTCCGAGGATGATGTTCCTGTGCCGCCTGAGTCTCAATCAAGTCCAATCCCGATGATTCCCAGCAGACTTGTCGGATGGGCTTGCCAAAACGGCTTGCCCCGCATATCGGAGTTTGAATTTGGCTGTACGGGCTTTGATGGCTTGGGCTTGGACGGGCTTGGGCTTGTGGTCGCTTACACTAAGCATGTACACTGTAAGTAATTGCTTAATATCTGTTGACCAACCGCTCCACATCGTTTGCTCTTACTCCTACCACAACATCACACCGCTTGACCGTGCCACCAACGTTGCTCCCATAAAATGCAACATTTGGGCATTGAATGTTAGGCAGCGCAGAAAATCTTAAAAATCTGACCTAGTTGCACATTTCGCTTTTCAATGGATCTTACGTTGGCGAAACCATCCCTCGAGCAATAATTCAACCGAGACCATGGACCCAAGCCAAGTCGGGGTTGGCGGGCTTGCATTCAAAGCCTGGGCAAGAATAGAGTAGCTTTCTGCAGCTGTGTGAAACCTGTCGTTGCATTGAACTCAACTCTGAAGCAGCTTAAACTATAGACATGTGTTGTCTGGACCTGTTCAAGTTAATTCTTCAAGCCACATGTGAGAATTTGCCGAATCCCACTTTTGGTTGGGTTTTCGGCATCAGTTTGGACCGCCTGGTCAAATCAATGCATAGCGATGGTAAATGTGTGTAAATGCCGGCCATGGATCACTTTCTCTTGTGACATTCATGGCTAACTGGACGCATGCCCGTTTGCCCATTGACAGCACGTGACACAAGCCGTTCTGCTCAAGGCCAATGCTGACCCAAGCCTCAGTCAAACAATGGATAATCCACACATATTGCATTGTATGATGACAGAGTGCACTTATTTGCAATGAGTTAGGAATGGTTCAAGCATTAGGAATCATTCAACTCCCGTTACTTAGAATCCAACCGGAAACTATGGGGGCAAGTTTCAACTCTTATTTGACTCGTAGGGACTCAATAACATCTGGAAATCTCATCAGCACTCACTACTAGCATCGCTGGGCAACTTACACGGCTAGGTGATGGCTTCAACCGGCCATACTACTATATTGCTACTATATCATGGGAAAGCCCGCGATCGACAGGCGAAGGAGCCCGGATTTCGGGATTTTTTTGCTTCCAGACACTATACATATTGGGAGATTGTACTCGGGCAGGCAAGCCCATAATTTTGTCATGAATTGACAATGTTGCCCGGTGTCGTCTTCAGCGGTGATGCCGTATCATGACATCCTTGAGCAAAACCATGGGAAAAAATCACAAGCCCTGTAAGTATGCACTTACAACGTACAGTATATTCAGTTGAATTAATCAAATAGGCCTCGGGGAATGAGAAATATGCGCAAGCCCGTTTCTCGGCTAAGCGAGCAAACGGGCTTGCCAAGCCATCAAACGGGCTTGCAAGCCGATCTGCCGGGCTTGGGCTTGGCTCTACACCAAAATCCAAGCCCAAGCCCGAAAAAGCCCGTTTGCGCTGGTGCAAGCCCGTTTTGCAAGCCGAAAACGTCACTCTCTGATTCCCAGTCCCATAAATTCATTTCTATGAACACGGAGACGGCAACCAACAACAACACTGTGGACTCCGACGACGAGCCCATACCCGATGACTTGGGACTTCTCACTGTCTCCGGCAGCGACGACTCGGACGATGACGACGACAACGACAGTACAGATGCGGAGGCTCCATCCGCACCTCCTGTGGCTCCTCAGCCTGCACCTCGGCCAGCACATCCCGGAAAGCCAGCCGCAGCTACGAAGGCGAAGCTTACCGCATTTTTTAAAGGGAGACGGCAGAGGAGAAGGCTGTGCAACTGGAGAAAGATGCGAGGGAATATAGGGAACACGCCGAGGAGGTCCGGTTGCGCGAGTTAGAGATAACACGAAGGAAGAAGGCAAAGGCACGCGCCGATGGGAATGAGCGTACACACCAATACCGCGACCGTATTCGCGCGGCCAAGATAGCCGATGGCTACGTCCCTGGGACGAAACGAGTAAGTGTCAGCCGCCGTGTAATCTTCCCCAGTCTAACTCCTGCTCTGTTTAGAAGCGATGACGCAGAACCCAATGTTTTGGTCTCAGATTGTGGCCGCGACTCGTCGTGCTGGCAGACCGTGGAGCCCCCGTGCGATCCTCCAGGAGCTCCACAAGTCCAATCCGAAGGATTTCCAGCACTTGAGGGAGCAAACCATCAGGACATGGTTGACGCACGAGGGAGGGACGTCTAGGTGGAAAGATATGGTACTGAAGAGGGTTGAGGAAGGGAAGGGAAACACGCCCGGCGGGCAGACGACTCGATGTGGTGTACTGGCAAGTCATTTCGCCCTACGCTTGCAACAATACTTATCCTCGCTCAGCACCCGTACCCCGAAACACGCAAGAAGATCAATGACCAGCTCACCTCTCTTCGTGGGGCCGGTGTCGTACTCACCTTCCATCCGTGCGATCATGGTCAGTTTTTACATCGCCAATGATGCGCCGGAGCTCTTCGAGCGCCAGCGGGCGATGGGAGCACCTTCCGTTGCTCGGAATCCTTTGTACGGCGTTACCTGCGCAATACACTGGGATGGAGCGAGCGTCGCACAACGACAGCTGCACAGAAGCTCCTGGCAAACCACGAGAAGGTGCTCGAGGAAGCCTTCTTCTGCGAAGCTTACATCATACGTGACTACGCTATCCCCGCCGCTCTCCGCGTGAACACCGACCAAACCCAGCTCGTCTACCAGCAAGGTTCTGGCTCAACGTGGACCCAGCGCGGGGCGAAGCAAGCCGCGACAGTAGGGCAAGAGGAGAAGCAGGCTTGTTCCATCGATTTCGGCGAGCGGTGTGCTACTTCCAATGCAGTCGGTCTTTATGGGCAAGACGGACATGTCTTGTCCGTCACCAAAGGCTTTCCGGTAGGAAGAGGCCGTTGCCCTGGGATACGTGATGGTGCCATCAAAGTCGGCAACCTACTGGTCGACCCTCCATACGCAAGATCTTGTCAACGACATTATCGCGCCGTATTTTCCGAAGATGAAGATAAACCTCGGCCTTCCCTCGTCCCAAATGTCGATCTGGAACATCGACTGCTGGTCTGTTCACAAGTCAAAGGAGTTTCTCGCGTGGATGCAGAAGCATCACCCCCACGTCACCGTCCTTTTCGTCCCCGGGGGCTGTACCAGTCTATGGAAACCGCTCGACGTCGGCATCCAACACTTACTCAAGCTGAGCATTAAGTGCTCAGCTCATCGCGACCTTGTTGATGAGGCTTCAAAGCAGATCAAGGCTGGCAGAGTTGCGCACGAGATTAAAATTGACACGACTCTACCTACCCTACGCGACAGGTCATACAAGCCATTCACGACATCAGCGATCCTGTCACAATTACCCAAGGGCGTCAAACTTATTTATGTGCGAGTCGTTCTAACTTTTTACATCTTCAGGCATTTGAAATGTGCCGTGTCAGGGACTGGAATCGCTCGCAGGCTTGCTCCACGCCGCTCTTACGCAGGAACATTTGGTAGACGATGGAGACGATGGTGATGACCTGTACCCAGACGTGGATGGACGTGTCTGAATCCCAAAATTTACCCCACCTGCAATGGCGCCGGAATCCACTGGGAAACCCATTTGAAATCGCCTCGCCTTCAGCAAATCCGCAGATAACAACAACGGTGAAGCTCCCAGTGCCGCGCACCATCATGTTCTAGCCAGTGAGTGACACGCGTCTTACGCAGACGCGTCAAGTCCCTCAATCTCACGGTTTTCAGCCAAACCCGTCCTCGATTTGATCAGGAAGATGAAGAAACTCTCGGCGCGGCTTCCTGATACTGTCCCAGAAGCCTCGGACACCGACGGCATCCACCCTGTCATCACTACTGTTCTTGATTTATGGCGCTAAAAAATACCGTTTAAAACGATTTAAACCGTTTTTTAAACGTTTATTATTGTTTTCGTTTAGTTTAGGCCCAACCCTAAACGAAAACGAAACGGTTGGAGCCTTAGCAGAAATCTTTTCTCTCCAGCTACTAAAATTTTGCTGGCCACGGTCAACAAATGGGCCGAAATGAGTCCATACAGGGCAATTTTGTGTTTTGCTGGTGTGTTCATAATGCAGTACTATGAGGAGAAACTAGTCTTCAGCACGTGGAGTCATGATGTCGCGGGTAGGCCATCATAGGGTATTTTGCTTTTTCCTTGCTCAAAAGTGGAATGGGTAAGGATTTCTTGTTTGGATGAGGTTCAATAGCACGGAAGGAGTGCCCAAAGAAACCCACAGAAAGTTTGACCACCGGCGACTCAAGTTGTTCTATTTTTTGGGCATGTGACTCCACTATTATAGGGCATTTTGCTTTTTTCTTGTTCAGTGTGGAATGGGTAAGGATTTTTGGTTTCGACGAGGTTCATTAGCATGGAACGAATGCCCAGCGGGAAGCACAGAAAACTTGACCACCGACGACTCTAGTTGTGCAATATTTTCTGTTTTCGGGCATGTGATTCTACTGCCTTTTCCTCATTCAGAAGTGGAATGGGTACGGATTTTCCGTTTGGATGATGTTTATTAGCATGACAGAAGTGCCCAGGGAGACCCCCAGAAAGTTTGACGACCGGCAAGTCACCCCTCTCTTTGCCATTTTGCAACCAAGCCCAGAACAACGGAGAAGACAAACTCCGCGCGTGCAGACCGATTATGTCAAACGAGAAGTAGAGTCCTATGACCCAGTTATTTTTTATTAGCCCATGCCGCATCTGCTCAGTCAAGCGTGTGGGAATACGCGTCGGCAAACCTGGACGAAAGGGCTGCAAACGGCGCATAGACGCGAGCAGAACAGCATCAAGAGCCTCTAACATATTTCGTGTGAAGTCCTCCTTCGAAGATGGCGGGAACATGCTGTAAGTCCTCTTTGCATATCATCAGACCACATCCTCTTCAACAATTCAACAAGCGAGGTACGACTCTCTTTTGTTGAAACGTCTGTCTACGAGAGACTATTATGATTTCCCAGAGAGTGAGAACCGGAAATTTGGCATGGAATTGTCATTTATAGAATCTGAGGGGTGTATAGTCATTTTAAAATTCAAATGAGACGCTCTAGCGGGTGCACCAATCTGCGGCGCTTCTGCTGGAAAATCCCGCTTTTCAGATGGTGCTGATCTCCTATGATATCCTATTTGAAGTTTACGCTGAGTTAATCCCTCACTGCTGGAGGTGGGAAACGTACCATACGCGTAGGCTCTACCCGTGCCGTTGCTGCCTGCTAGCCCGAAACAGATCTAGAGTGGAGAAATTAACGGTGAGAAGCAACGCACCGACGTCTGCGCCATGTCGACGTGGTTCGTTTCCTGCTCGGACCTTCAGCTCGTGCATCTCATAGACGCATGCTGATGCACCGGATCAATTATAACAGACATTGAGTTTGTTCCATCAGCCCGCAAGCGACTCTGGACGCATTCCAGCAAAGTCGGAGGAAAGGCGAAGTGCCCAGTAAAGAAGTTGACCGTGAACGAGTTGTTTTCATCGCGAGCCGGGCCGTGCCCTATTTGGATCCACTGAAACCCCTTTTCTCACTATACAGGTAACAGGTGTTACTCGTATCTTAAGCAGATGCCCTGATTTCGTGTGCACCTGTTTACGATCTCCTCAATTTGTCTGTTTTTTCTCAAGCACGTTCCCTCCAGAACTCTGGCTCCGACCTTACTATATTTATTATCCTTTTTCCACGGCGATCAGGATTAAACTTTCAGAACTCCGGTATAATCCGATGCCGCTCCATCCCCATCAATCAGACGACCACGGTCGAGTGCTCAAGACCCGCTCAAAAGCAGAGCTTCTCAGATCTTCCTTTGTTCTTTCCCCCCACCATCATCCTACCATCATGAAGCATGTGTCCCCGCTCAATACCGTCGGCCAATGTATCAATTGAAACCGCAAGACGATCCTGCAAGCATCTTCAAGATTTATCTGGATGCGCAAAAGCTATCCGGCTTCAGTGCTCTCAGCAACGGTAACATCGCAAGGACAATTCGCAAGATTCAAGTCTCTCAAGACATATGCCAAGCTCGTCCTTCCGCGTCAAAGTGGCCGAGCAACAGCAACCTCTCAATGTCTCATCTCCCACCCATCCGAACGTGCAAACGACTTCAAGTTCATCAACCCTTTCCAAGTCTTATTTTCCTACCGTCGGAGGTGGAAATCGCCACCTCGCCAACTGAGCGAGACACCGGGAATTCCTCACGGCTCAGGTATATTCTTCGCAGGCTCAAATCAAGTCAACTAAAATGTCAGTATACTTCATTTTTCAAGTACTTTCATGCTGTAATGACCGATTTTAGATAGCAAGCCAGTCTACAAAGTCGATTTTTCAGAATACCCCAAATATTTTTATTCCGCGACATTGAAGTAGGTATGGTATGGCTTTTTTGGTGCAAACACGCTTAGAACCACTGAATGTTCATGCTACAATTTTATTTGAAGGAATTCGACCATGAAATGACCTCAAACCGGGGCTCGGCACTTATTTAGAGCACCACTGTACGTTTAATTTGCCCAGCCTACCCAAGGATGCTTCTTTTCCAGCCATAAGGGAGAAGTAACCGTACTGCTTTTTCTCTTCCCCTCCCCGAAAGTAGGGATAGGAGGAGAACATCAAAAGGCTGGAAAAAATAAAAATGTGTAGTGTAGCTGTATGAAACCACCAGGATTTATTCGAGTGGCTGTCGTCACAAATGACCTTTGAGGTGATCATGAAAGCGGATATGAAGAGGCGGTGGCCAGAAGACCCTCGTGCAGTGGGAAAGCGCGCTTGAGGCGCCGCAGCAAGACGAGGGCCGCATAAGTCACGGCTTGGTGCAGCTTCGTGCGGTGGAGGACATAGGCAATAAAATACGGGAGCTTAGCCTGCTGATGGGTGGATTGCGGATGGTAGGGAGAGCATGCAAAGAGGTGCTTTATGAATCGTGCGCTCAGCTGAGCCATATATTCATGGCCATAGAAGGGGTCAGTCTTTGTGGGCTGGGATAAGAAAATCAGAGAAAGCCGGGGGACAAAGCACCGAACTAACTGGAGGGACCGATGCCTCATCTACTTCCTTTAGAGTGTAGCGACGATGGGGGCGGCTGCTGTGGCGGGACGGCTGCTGTGAAAGATACTTATACTAACTTATATATTAGTAAGGCTGTGCTCAGCCTCATCAAAAAAACTTTTTGTCAACGGCTTCCCGATCAGAATTCCGAAAGGTATTTTGGTTCAATGCGACTGACAAGCTCTACATATTCGGAGTATTGGGAACCAGAAGATTCCCGGGCACCGTGTTGCTCGACATCTCGTTGAATATATTTCGCCTCCAGAGCATGCTCCAAAAAAGCGAGTCGTGTGTCTTGACCAGCGCTATCACAACCGCGATGTGGGCGGAGGAAGGAAGGCCGGCAGAAGAGCAGCAGAATCTGACAACGGCAGGAGTGTGAGATTTGACTAATCCGGCGGAAGGCCGGCCGAATGGACTGTGAGGTTCGAAGCGCGTCGAAAGGAAATCTGAAAGGAAGTGAGATCGTCGTCTCTTGACCAATTAGAATATGCATATGGTTGTGGTGTATGGGGATTTGAATTCCGGCTGCATATAAATATCACTGTAATACTTGTTTGTCTTCGGTAGACTCTTTGTTCATGTTGTGGACCACGCGAGTATAATCATGATTCACGTATGGACTGCAATTTCAATTACAGGTCTTGCTTCTGCATTGCCTTCAACGCCCCGGGCATGAGGCTCTTGTTTTGGAAAAGGCATTGCATCTCAATCAGATCTGTCTCTTCATATTTCTTTCTTGGGCAATGCTGGGGTTTCATTCTTAGGCGAACATGCACAATTTCAAGCTTGTAAATGCCAAACCATGCCAAATTTGTTCATGTAGGCCCGTTTCAAACTGGTTTTTGAATCTGACATCCTGGGGTGATAGCCAGCGAAATTTCAAGCAGATCTGTCTCTTCAGATTTCTTTCTCGGGCAATGCTAGGGTTTCATTCTTAGGCAAACATGCACAATTTCAAGCTTGTAAATGCCAAACCATGCCAAGTTTGCTCGTGTAGGCCCATTTCAAACCGGGTTTTGAATCTGACATGCTGGGGTGATAGCCAGCGAAATTTCAAGGAGATCTTTCCATTTACAAGCTTGAAATTGTGCATATTTGCCTAAGAATGAAACCCTAGCATTGCCCGAGAAAGAAATCTGAAGAGACAGATCTGCTTGAAATTTCGCTGACCATCACCCCAGCATATCAGATTCAAAACCCGGTTTGAAATGGGCCTACACAAGCGAATTTGGCACAGTTTGGCAGGGGTTGAAATTGTGCGTGTTTGCCTAAGAATAAAACCCCAGCCCATAAGTAGCTTCAAGTTTTTCGTGTTGGGTTTTGGTTGCTTTATTGAAAGTGTTCTGGATGTAGCAGTAAGTGGAGAACGGTACTAGGGACCTGGAAGGAGTCGCCAACTGAGGATTCCAATTCGTCATAGTCAAATTTGGGCACAGGGGCCTCGTCCGACCACTATCGCGCACTTCCTTTCCCCTCATCTTGGTATGACTCTTGTCAATTGGACCCCAGGCGAGCTGCACGCCCTTCGGGAGGGTACGTCGTCCCAGTCGTGAAGGTGTAGGTGCTTACCTTTAGAAATATAGAGCCCGTGTGCTATCCAGAGGCGGGCCGGCTAGCTGCGTTGAGCTATGCCTAGTTGTGGGTAGGCGATCTCGCCACAGGGATGCCGGTTCTTGTGCGTCGAGACTCGGAGATCACATTTTCAATACTTCCGGCCAAGGTAAACATATTATTTGGATCGCTCGCATTCCTTTCCACTAATTGCTGCCCAGAATATGAAATTCAAGGTCAATGTTCAACATGATTGCCATTCTGCCAAATGTGAAGCTACGGGGGTACGCCTGCATATGCAAGAGCGGATTGAATCCGACCAGGTTGAAAACTATATTGTCCACAAGTCTCTGGACCGATACATTATCACTTCTCACGCATTCCACAATGCCCACCTCCTCCGTGCGACACTTCCTCGGGACCTTCTCGCCCCGATCTCCTTTTTTGAAGACCGACAAGCAAAACGCTACCAAATGGCCACAGCACTGCGGGCCACACTTGACACTAAGCGCGCTCGTCGAAAAGCCGCGGAAGGCACCAGAAATCACAAGGGACGGGCGGACGATGTTGTTGAAGACGCCCGGCCTAATAACCGTGCCAAGAATGCGAAGGGACGTGCAGGCGATGGTAATACTAATATTCCGCAGAGCGGGCTCATGGTGACGAGCCGAGTCAGGAGGGAAGTCATGCCGAGCATAAAGGTCCAGGAAATATACGAGGACTCAGACGGTGATTATTCCGACTAGTATTGTAAATATTATTTGCAGCCGGAATCCAGAATGTCCAATTACATGATAGCTATATGTCTACTCAGCTGGCCAAAGGCTGGAAAATAAGCTGAACACCCCAGGTGGCTACCAGCTGGCAGCGGGCCAGACACCAGGTTCGAAGAAAGATGTCCAACATGTGATCGTTCCAGCCAGAGGCAGCGTGATGGCACTTTGGCGGTGTAGTGTAAAGTCGCGGGGCGAATTCCGTGGGAATATATTTTGAAGGCTTTCAATCTGTCCTTCAGTTGAAGGCCTTAACCTTCTTGAGGCCTTCAAGATCTTGGGGACCCGATTTAAGGCCTTCATGGCCAACACTGGCCAGGGGACCATGCCGCCGAACTTGCACGATATCCGAGGCCCAATTTTTATTCTAACAGGCCAACAGGTCGTTAGGATAGATTTCCAGCCGATGACGGTCATAGGACCCACTTACAACCTGGTCTACGTGGCAAATATGCGTGAAATTGAATTCTTCCATGCCATGCTGGACCATTTCTCGGAGGAAGACTGCGAAAAGATGTACACGTGGGCTCAAGAGAGCTTTCCGACGAGGGAGTGCATCTGGGGATGTTGAGGACAAACAGAAATGGCGGCAGTGGTTTAAACTCATTTCGGGGCCAAATTACTTCAAATAGATAGAATGGTCCCTCTGAGATATCATGACGATGGATCGAGTACACAAGGCAAAGTGTTTCTAGGGCTGCCGACGCCTTGAGCATACTGGAAATCGTTCCAAGTGATATTCTTCGCAAATTTCCCATCCTATGAGCATTTGGAAATGATGTCTAACATTGTTACAACACATTTGTTCAGCGCTGGCTACATATTACATCAACTGGACACTGAAATGTAATAAGTTGCATTTAGAGCACAAGTAAATACAGAACTCCTAGCATACTGAGATACAGCATCTATGATTATTGACCCCTGATTTAGCTTTGATTTTAGGAAGGAGAACATTCTGAGGGCAAGGCAGAATGGCTTCAAACATAGAGACTTGTCTTGTTCTCCAAATGGATTCCTCCGAAATACCCAAACCGAAACTTCAGCTACAACTTCGGAGATGATATTGTACCCATCAGTCAGCATTTATTCCACTGTAAGCAAACATGGTCGGCACACTTCATGCCTCAATTACATCCCAACACCCTCACCTTGTGGAACGGTCAGAAAAATGTCTTTTAAGCGGTATTTGTGGTACCATACATGGTATTCATGCATTTCAATGTATTTTGATGTCACTGGTACCCCAATCTTGCAGTCCCGACCAGGATCTTTTTTTTTGCCCACGTATCGGCACTGGGAATTGAACTCACGACCGCCCGTTTTGGCATTTCCAATTTGAGAACCGCGCAAAACAAAAATTGCCGTTCTCATTAGTTTCAGGATCGGCTGTAAGAGAACAATCCTACACCGCCAAAGTGCCCGCACGCTGCCACCGGGTGAAGCGGTCAACCGGTACCCGTTTTTTCTGAAAGCTGGTCCCAGGAGTCCTTCGGCTGGTAGCCAGCTAAATCTTTCAGTCAAATTCTGCAGCTGTCGACCAGCTGACAATCCATATGGCACCCACATCATTTAAATCCTGGAACCACCCAGTACAGGAAGGAATTTTGGAATGTAGTAGATGGCTCCACCTCTCACAGAGTCACATAACACAGATTCACAGGGCAACTGCTGAATCGCCTAGTAGAGTAGAGTCTACAGAGTGGCCCTGATGAGTCGGACTCGGACAACGACTCCGGTTCATCCGATTCGGAGTCTGGCTCGGAGTCTGAGTCAGATGAAGAGGAGCGTAAGCGTGCACATAAGAAGCGCAAGCTGGATAAGACCCCCTAACGCAGCGATCGACCGAGCACATCCACTTCATTCCAGCAGCCCACAGCCGCTGGCAAGAAACTCTACCTGGACAGTTTGACATTCGAAGAGTACCGGGACCGCAACATCGCATGCCACAAGGCAGCGTTGGCCAACCTCAATGCGTCCTCGGGCAGTGTTCCCAAGGAGAAGGTCCCGCGCACTCGGAAGCGCAAGGAAGCTGGACTTCCGGCGCGCAGCTCCGCACGGCAGGCAGAGAAGGATGTCACTGTCCCTATGGATGTGGATAGCGGGGCTGTCTCCAAAGCATCGGCCGTGCCCACTCCTTCCTCGCCCTCATTGCCCGCCTCGGCACCGACTTCTTCCTCGCCCTCGTTGGGCGCTTCGACTGCCTCTTCGCTCTCGTTGCCCACCGCGACCCCTCCCTCGCCAGCGCCGGTCCCGCGCCAATCAGCATCAGCATCAGCCGTTTTGAGGACATTGCCAGTATCTGCGCCATCGACTGGAGTGGCAGCGCCGCCGTCTTTGCATTCGGTGGTCCCGCCCACGCCCCCGCCAACCTTACTCCAGACGCTGTCCCTGGGCCAGCATCATCAGCAGCGCCGCCACGTTCATTGCGCTTGACATCCCTAGTCGCTCCGATACCAAACGCGCCAGGCAAAGCAACCGTCATCACGCCGAGAAGCCTCGGGGATGCATCAGCAACTTGACAAGTCAGCTTTTCCGTAGTTTTTTTGGCTTTTTTAAGACGAAAAGCCAAAAAAGTCGAAAAGCTATTGGAGCTTTTTTAATCTGAGTCCGTTTGTTTAGAAAAGTTGAAAAAGCCGCGATAAGACGAAAAAAGCTCCGGTAAAAGGTACTAAAAAGCTCTCGCAAAACACACAAATGGATGACTTCCCATAAGCATTAAAAAATTTCTGCGAATATTTTTCAGTAGTTTTGCCGAGATGCCGAGGCACCTGTCAGGACCCCATCGGACTTGGATCTCAGAATTTCCAGTTTGAACCCTCTCATAGAGCTTAATTAATTATATTCTGTAAGAGGGGTCTCTACCCCCTCTTTAGATTATAATTCTCGTCGAATAAACAGATTTGGCCACTTCGTCCGTTGGCCCAACCAAATTGGGCTGCGTGTGACAGATGTAACACCATGTCACCCCCTCGTGCGTTGGCACTTGCGCTCACCACTTACTGTCCCTGCGAGGGATAGAACCTTGTTTTACTCCAACCATAACTACCAACACTCTACTCTCGATCTGACCCTGCTTTGCCCTTAATTTCAGCCACAAATCCCCAGTCTCGCCGACACTGGAACGGCTCCAATAACGTGCACCCAGGAAGGACATTGGAAGTACAAATTACGGAGGGCTGTACGGTGTGTCGCTGCCCGGCCCTCTTTATTATCCTTTTATATGCCATTGTCCATTTCTTCGAGCTGTTGGTGGAGAATAAACGCGTCGATATCCATTGTACGGGCAGATGGAGGAAAGATCAAGACGTGTTGTTTACTGCATACGTGATGTGGCTTGATTTCAAACAGAAATACTTAATTGCCGACCAATATTTTATTGCTTATGGGAACCAGACATGATTAGTTTACTCGGAATAAACCACGGTGCCGACATCGTTGGCACCGCTGAAATAGCCCAAAAACATATTTTATGCTTATGGGAAGTCATCCAATGACGCGTAAAAATAATATATTGAGCACATTTACATACACCAGTAAGTAACCAAACACGTATCCACCCATTGCCATCCACAGCATGCAACAACATACAAAGAGGTGCGGCAATGCACCACACTGGTCTGCGGGCGTCCCCAGTGCTGCGACTTGCTGCACCTCCCGCACGCGTACCATACCTAGTAACGCGCAGTCAACAGAAGTCAAGCAAGAAAATGAATGAATACCGTGCGTGGGCCACACACAGGTTGACGGGCCCATATGCTAAGGTGTCGTGGAACATTATGGAGTAGGTGGCCGAGGCACACAGCATCAGGGCGACGCGACGCGGCCAGAGAGGTTACTGCCAAGGCCGCAATGGACGGAAGCGGGGGGGACGACACGCTGGTGAGGAAGCGGAGAGCGTTAGTAGGTGTCACCAACATAAGCTGCAAGCACGTACCGGTCACATATCTTCAAAGCGATCACCGTGATACCAAAACCCACTCCGCCATCGCTCAAGTACTGTTGTGATTGACGCAATGTAGTTTGAGAGACGAGAGTGAAGTGTGTTGAAGTAGGTTTGAGCCATGAGGCATCTTGGAGCTTGAGGTAGCCTTGAAGCTTGGGGTCTCTTGAGACTTGAGTAGTGCCCGCCAGCAAATAGCAGCTATACTTGATGAACGAACGCCAGGTATTGAGGAGTCGGAGCGGGAACAGATCAGATCCAGGCAGGTTAGAATATTGAAGAGTGACCTCAGATGTGGAAGGATGAGGGAGGGAGGGAGAAAGGAAGCGGGGGAGCGAGCGAGGAGCGAGTGTCGTCGTGGTGGGAAGGAAGAAACAACATGGGCGCCCATCATTCGACGCTGATTCGTCGATCAATCAGTCCACGTGCATCGGCTATTGACTTAGCCGTTTTACCGCTGGCACTCGCCTCACTGACAGACTGTTCTGCGCTCCTCTGTCTAATTCCTACTCCTCCATTCAGGGCAATGGTTTCAAATGATCTGCAAGCTATTTCAAAGCATTTTTAATCAGTTCCGGGCATAAATCCCGCTGACTCCCTCAACCAGTCGACTTTTGTTCCAACTTGAAAGGAGGTTGACTTTAGCGGAATGTCCACTATTTTGATATCAATTCGGCATCTTCTATCATTCTACAGCATGTAATCAACTGCATCGAAGAGTTTTGGTGTCAAAAGTTTCGAAAAGTTGAAAAGGGCCGTAAGCCAAAAAAAAGCCCGATAAAAAGGACCAAAAAAAGTCAAAAAAAGCTCGAAGCCCAAAAAAGTGCGAAAAGCCGCGAGAAAAGTGCTTGTCAAGTTGCTGATGTGTCCCAGCCGACGCCCCACCGTGGTTCATCGACGCACGGGCAGAGATGAGCAAAGTGGACCTTGGATGCCATTTTCAGGCGCTTGTGGCAGCGTGGACCCGTGTCGAGAATGCCTCGCGCTTTGAACAAGGGCCCAAACAAGTCGGCTCATGGATTGCGCATTCACGGGGAAAGCGTGGGGGAGCGGATACGCAAGTTAGTAATCTGGCGGAGTATGCGGAAGTGTGGCAGCGCTGGTGGGACTCGCTGCAGCCGGCTTGGCGACTCAGGGGGGGGTTATTATACTCGCGTGGTCCACAGCCTGAACAACGAGTTTACGGAATACAAACATGTAGAGCTATCAGTGTGGTTATCTGTCTAGAAGTCTACAAGATGTAAACCGAGCACAACACCATTCCAGGGGGGCGATCACACGTGATGCTGGCTTGCCGTGGACTGGCCGGCCGCTTGTATGGCTGGACCTCTGGTTAGAACCTCGTGGGACCTGACCACAAGCGGAGTGCGCAAGTGTATGGGAGGAGTTCTCTCCTCCCAGGTAAAAATCCCCAGCATCCACCAGCCCACAAAAAGCTGTCATATGTCTTCCCTTTGCAGAGTGCATGCGAGACCACAAATCAGCGTGTTCAACGTTCGAAGAAGGTCCACAGCCGACAATAAAATCAGTCTCGTGGCCTGAGAAAGGAGTTCAGAAGGAGTAGTAGTCACATGTAAAGGACCACGACAAGACGAGATTGCGGTAACTTGTGGCGTAGAATTTGGGGTGCCGACAGAGCATTGAAATTGTTGCAGTTGCCCAGTTGCCGTAGGAAACAAGATCCTCAAACACGATTCCGCAGGAACGTTCCAAAAACCACATTGAGAAGATTGTACGTAGTTCTAGCTTCATCTAACGGCGACTCGGTTCTGAGTGGCGCGCAGGTCTGTAGTCGCCAGGTCTTCCATCGCCGTTCCTGTTCACGTTGTTTCCCACACGTTCGCTCCCAGACACGGGTACCATTTCAGATATTTTGATTCTGGCGTAGCCAGCCACGGTCTGCGTTCGCCACGCGTCGATGAACGACCGTGCCACGGCGGCAGACGCCAGGGTAACGCGCCGATGGCCGGGGTAGGATGGATCGGGCTTCACTTGATATGGAGCCTCCAGAACGAAAGACGGGATGGCGGTATGTATCACATTCGTCAATAACTGCGCGGCCCCGTGTATTGATTTCGTGTCTGGATTCGATGAGACGCGTTTCCAGCGCTGCGCCCACTCAACTCCTCGGGAGGATGATTTTAAAGAGCCAGTTCGTGCATTTAAATCCGCCAGGGAAGCGATGGGCTTGTCATCACTTCGCGTGCACATGGCCACTGTCTCCCATACTTTTTACCGGGCTCGACATCAGTCCAGCCTTCCCATCGAGATGTCCCAGGAGGTATATACGCTCCAATGAGCCACATTGTTCCCATATCCAGGACAAGGATATCCGGTGAAGTGAGGTTTGACACTTTAAACTTAAATGTATCGCGAACGAGCAGGGCAATACCGCCTCCACGTCGTGAATTATTCAACAGAGGTTTTCGTGGAAGGGAAATCAAGAGGGACGCCACTCAACACGTCTCGCTTGCACCTCGGTTCACCCAGGTCACTTCCAGGGACTCCACAGCGTCCCCGAGTCCCTGTAACATCGCCGCATCGAGCAACAACAGTCGCGCGGCGGCAAGAAGATGTTGGCAGTTCTTCAATTGACGATGTTTTTACATAGAAAGTAGAAACTGTAGATGTAAAGCCAGGTAGAGTACAAAGTGGAGGCCGATTAGACAGTGAGATGCACGTTAAAAGTGCCCCAGCAAAGAGGTCGCCCGCCAGCGCCGCGCCCGAAAGGGCCGATCAATCATTTCGCTTAGCAACATCAAAGTTCAAGATCCAGAGATCAAGCACCTCTTGTCTTCTTTAGCCATTCGTGCGAGGCACGTGCCGGAAACGTGTCGAGCGCGATCTGAATAGCTGTAAATGTTCACAGTGATCAGGACGATAGAAAATAGCCCTGGGACTTAGTCTCACTCGACAGACGCTTTATCGTTTCTAGCTCGTACCTCGCTCGATAAAATCTGTTGGTTACCGCGTAAATTAGCCGGCGGCCTGCGTTATTATGTAAGATTGTGTTAGCCGAGACGCACGTGAGTGTGTCCTCAACGCGATTGAGACGCGTTGTAAACCGCCGGCAACCTTCAATGCAATTTCAAAACTGAAAAACTCAACTTAAGATCTTGGACAAATCTCTCGTGCGTTCGCGAGTTGTTTCCGGCATGAAAAGTGCACAAACCAATATCTTTCTCCAGTTTCAGCCTGTTTCGGTCGGAAGGGATCCAATTCATCTGAAAGTACAAGGTGATGCGCCCAGAGTTTAACTTATATGATTTGGAGGCCACCCCGCTGGGTCCGGCCATCAGAAAAGATGAGGGACGCGTCGAAACGCGTCTGGCGAAGTGCTTGTTTGTGCATGCATCTGTGATGGTTACATAATAACGCAGGCCGCCGGCTAATTGACGCGGTAACTAACAGACTACCTGGGACTTCATTGGAATTAAAGTGGTCAGGTTATGCGTCTCAAATGTGGACCATTGAAAAGGCAATAGGGTCACGCGGTTCAAAATGTAAACCACTCACTGCGTTCCGACCCGTGCTAGACTCAGCTGAGGCTAGCTGCTGTAGGTTGTGCTAGATGGAGTTAGGTCGGTGTAGATCACTACACAGCCCCCCATCTAGCGTACATGGCGCACAATTTTGCGAAGCTTTAAATAAATGATTGAGCGAGGAAACGTCGGCCGAGGGGAAACCCTTGCCTTGAAAACAGCACATCCAATTAGGCTAGTTGGTTTCATCACCTCGTCATCGTCTCCATCGTCTACCTCACTGGATTGATTATCTTGAGCACGAGACAGGGATTCCATGGCAGCGTCCTGGTAAGGAGTGGAACGTGACTTTGCCTTCTTCTTCTCGTCCTTTGTGAGGGCTCCGATCGCTCCAAGAAGCTGTTGGACTGCCGTAAAAATAACCCAAGTTAAATGTTGGTAGATGCGTACCTTGAGCGCTGCTAAGTGAATGGTGTGAGGCATACATCGCATGCGAGCATTGATCATTGCAGATAAAAGTGTACCTCGGCATTAGGAACTACTTCCTCAATGTCACTGTCACTATCAAAATACCATTGTGAGGCACGGGGTTCAGAATAGGTCCCTTGTCCCTCCATTTTTAGCCCTTGCTCACGGGACATTCAAATCTGGAATGCAGGGTGTCTATTCAAACCTTAGATACGTCAAGCACTCCCTTATCCCTACTGAACCCAGCTGAAACACATTATAATGCACCAGATGGTCGGTTTCATTGTGAGGTATGGGGTTCAATATGCCATTGTGGGGCACGGGGGTAAGTGGCCCAAAAATCTTGAAATTACCCATATTTCATGTCCAATTTTTGGTCGGAGACAATTGGACCAGAAATGGGCTCAAAATACTCTGCTGCAGTCTTTTTCGCCACTACTGTACATGGTCGCACCGAGGAACTCCAAAAACCTCAGTGCACACTTGAACCTATTTTCCTCGGCCACCAAACGACCGAGGAAATTGTGCCATGTTTGCCGCGATCAGCGGCTGTTTACACTCGACATAAACACGGTCTGCTCTCGACCTCAAGACGGTCGTTTCAGCCTAATCCTTTTACAAACAACGTTATACCATGTCCTTCTATGTTCCTACCAATTTGTGAATTCACTAGAAGCCCTGAAGAAGCCGAACATGTAGTGTTGCGCTTCTACGTTATGTTGCGCTTCCTGGTTTAAGATTGTACCTATGGCGGTCCGGATGCACTTTTATTCGGCCGCAAAAGATATCGGTGATTTCGGCCTTTCGCAATAAAAATAGGTTTTTTGACGCCCTCCGCGCTAAAAAGACAGAGATCGAGCTGTCAGTTTATTTTGGGCGCGTGATCCCCGCAAAACAAAGTCAGACCCCCGCAAAACAAAGTTCGACCCCCGCAAAATAAAGTCAACTTCGCCCGCAAAACTTTTCAATTGACATCTCTGCGCAATAAATTGGGCCATGTTCAGGTCCCTATCCGGAAATGTGCAACACTGTTCATTTATCAATAATCAAGGTAGGGAATATGTACTTTGGCGCGAAGCGACGACGATTTTGCTGCTAAAATGAGACTTCGAAGTGCAGATCCTAGAGGGATCCTGAATGGACAGTATACGATGCCGGCGTCACAGAGTAGCCTGAATTCACCCGTGGACTGGACGGGACGGACTGTACCCTTCAGATGATTCAAATTGTTTTAAGAGGCTGTGTCATATGAGCACCGTGCACCCGTATCAAGGCCATTCGACAAGCTGAGGGCATTTCTGGGCCTTTCCTGTGCAGAAGTTCTCCGCGAAAGTAGGTGCAAATAACATGGTGCTGCTGAGAGCACTCCGGTTGAACCGATATATCCCCATAGTCTTTCCCATTCAGAAGAAGTTCCACCTCTCAACGCATACAAATGTTGAAATTAGTGGGTTTTGTGGGCTCGGAGATGGACCCTGTTTCCCTGGGTCAAGTTCGGTCGAGGTATCTAGACAGATTTGCTAAGGTATCCAATCACATGCGTCTAGGTACCTCAGTACATCTAGACCCGGGGACACACCATCCGCCTCCGGGGCACCGGAATGCAGTGAATGGCTGACAAGCAAGGACAATCGCGCTTTGATGATCAGATTGTCCTGCGTTGCAGTAATTTCCTGAATTCAACACAGCTCGGCGATCTCGGGCATATTGGATCTGTTCTTGATCATTGATGGCTTTCAAGCAAGATAATATGCTTCCAGTTTTACCATCCCACAGAGAGGGAGCAAAAATGTTCACCTTTCTTTGTATCGATAGACTATAGCAGTAGATGCAAATAATTCAGCATTTGAGAATGTCCCTCTGCATCCCCTCTCCTCCATGCACACTGTGGGAAACCGCTCGCCATATTATGACCGTCAGACGATCCAAACGTTTAAATCCCCGCCACCTTACTCCTCGAGGAGAACGATATGCAAGGAGAGCCTCCAAGGCCCTCGACGAGGAAGAAAATCGGTGTGTGCGCATAGCGCTCTTATATTTTGTCTTACGTAGGTATAGCCACAAAACTCTGAAACACCAAGCACATACGGTCCAGTCCGCACGAGTCCTTTGGACGAACTCACTCGTTCCCATTCGCGCGCCACTCCCGAAACTACATCATATCGTCCATCGGAATGATGAAGTGCCTAATAAGCGACCTACTGCAGGGTTACCAACTGCAAGCAGGTCCAACTTATACCCCGCCAATCCCGGAGGCATTCTCAACACAAGCTCACCTGTCTGCAAGGCTTATGAATAACAGTGATCAACGTCATCGAAGATGAGGGATTGCTAGCAGAAGTGACGCTCCCTGCCAACCTGAAGGGAGGAGACTATCTCCTATGCCGTGAGGTCATAGCGCTACACATGGCCGAAGCCCTGGGGGGGGCGAGTTCTTCCCAAGCTGCACTCAAATCACTGTCACTGGGAACGGCACCGGTACCACCACTCAGAAAGAGATGGCCCATTTTCCTGGAGCGTATAAATCCACTGACCCAGGAATTCATCTGGACGTGGGTCACTTTCTCGCTCAGAAGACCACAATGCTAATCGGAAGTAGGTACATCCATCCGGACGGCGATTTGGCACGGGCTTCCTAATTAGGTAGAAATGGTATGCCATCAATTTACAGCGCTCCCTGACCTGTTGTTGATGGTGGGTTGATCCCAAGAGGTGGGTGGCCGATAAATCCTGGATATTAAGCTCCGTTCGGCCGATGATGGGAAGTCCATTTTGTCACGTTTTAGATTTGGACCTCAGTCTTTCTCGACTTCTGTTTTGTCCACGCAAATGTTAGTTTATCGCAAATCTGAATTACAAGACCACCCCCATTTTCATACCTTCCGAAGCGATCTAGCAACTTTTCATAATTTTCTCTGTCCAATCCATTGAACGATCAGAAAATTACATCGGACCGAACTTGCGGTGTTTGGTCCGTACAGACCACGCGTCGGCCGGTGTCGCGCTATTGTTTCTCTTTCTTCTCTTTGCACACGCTCGCGTACTCTCTCTGGGCTGTGTTTCCCTGTACTCACACCGACCGTTCCAAAGCTTCCAACACTCTTTCTCTCCTCGTCATGGCAAATCCGAGGTTTTCTTTCCTCGACCCCAGTTTCTTCCAAAACCTGCCGCTTTCTTCGTTCGGGAAGCAAATCAGTTTTTAATGTTGTATATTAGCTATCTTGTGTATTTCTAGCTGAGTTAAACTTGTATCTGAGCAGATCCTTTTTTCGAGGCGGCGCCAGATGTGAGCTTGTAGTGGGAACCCGTGCGGAGATCGGTCCGCAGCCCGTCGGTCCGACCAACCGCTCGCGTGGGAGGGGTGGGGGTGGGGGGTACAGCCACCACTTAGATTTCGGAGGTTGATATCCGCAGATTTCGGTCCGCCCACCTCTTGGTTGATCCAGATATTATAATATTATTATTATCTGACGCCCAAGAGGTGAGTGATCGGCCGATCTTGGGATTTGATGTGGCCACGTCAATGAGGTCGGATCAATAATTCTCTCCGGTGCCAGTTCCCATCAGTCCGCATACCATCGGCCCTTTTCGGTAGTCTTTCGATGCTTTCCTCGCTTTCCTCCCTGTGTCAATAGCCCGGGGATTGTAATACATATAGGGGACGAAACATAATGTGTATCTTCATACAGCAAAAAATCGGCATCTGCAATGTCGGCGGCACATCCCGAGCAACATGACCGTCGCTGAGGTTGTATGGTACTGCCTGAGGCTTTAACGCGCCAGCAACGCGAAAGTATCGAATGTAAAGGCGTGCGCCGTTTGGAGACGCAACGCGTCGTCACGCCGTCGTGGTGCTCGAGTGACGGCAGAAGTGATGGCCAAAATGTGCCGGTGTTTGCCCTCACCAAATAGTTTCCTTATTCGGGTAGGCCCGGGCCTTGGGCCTCAGGCCCAGGCCTGACAGTACACATCAGGGGTTTTGGTGTATGATTGCGAGGTAATCGCGAGCCAGGGATCCCCATACAGGATAGCGATAGTAGTTGCGCTGTGACGGGTAAGTTCGTGGTTTGAATGTGTGCAACCAGTCAACTTACCCCCACCACTCGATCGTAGACATCCCTTCCAGTATAGCTTCGCGTGCCGCCTAATAGCCCTGATACTTGTCAAGCCATGGCCGTAATGGGTCGATGTGTGTAGCCAAAAAATCATACATGGGATCGTCGTCCTCTTCAGGAGCGACAGTGTGCCCGCGGTGGTTGGATGCGGTGGACCTGGCTTTCTGGGACGACACGGTTGTCCGGCGCGTGGCGGCATTGAGTTTAATGTAACACTCTTTGAACTGCAGTGGCGTTTTAGGGAACCCCAGAATTGAGGTGAGTAAGTATTGCACGTACCGTCGCCTCCATGTTCTTATTCACGTCCTTTTGAAGGGTTTTCGGCCAGTGTTTCTGGAAATACGATAGTTTCTTCCACGGAGAAGCAAATTCAAAAGCAAGTCAACTCTCCCCCATTCATCCTCCATCAGTTAGAGGGTGGTCAATTTCTCGCGCTTTTCGTGGTCCTTCTCGTCGTACGTGATCTCAAAAATGAAGGTACCCATATGCTAGATCTGGGCGCGATCTGCCATCACAAGATCATGCACCGCCCTCGCAAGCTCAGAAGGTAGTTTTACACAGTATGAGTAAGTGCCCTCGTTTTCTCCAATGTACTTTCTGAACAATAGTAGGAACTCCCGAATTCACAACTCAAATTTATATAGGATTTCTGGTGACGTGTCTCTTGTCAACAATATCCAGCGTCAAGGGGAACCTGGTGAGCCACACCAACCCGTCTTGTTACTTGCATACTGAAACCCACCAACGGTATGCATGTCGAGGGGGAAATCTGTGCCGCAGGCAGCGGCCATCAAATGTGCCGAAGTTCGCCGCCATCAAATTTCCGCATTTAGGTTGCCACGTTGCGGCGGAAAGTCAGGAGTGGTCTACGTACCTCGGCAAACGTTTGCCGAGAGGGCGCCTGAACGCAGTGATTGAGCTCCGTCGAGCCACGCTTGATGGTCGCAGTGGAGAAGCTTGTGGATCGTCTTCGTGTCCGGAATGGGAAGACGGCGCACACGGAGCAGCACCGCATCGTCGAAGAGATCGGCGGGTGATGAGCTGAAGAACTGGGCATGACCAGCAGCCGTGGATGGCGTGTTTTGGAGGGGGAACGGGAATTCCAGCATTTCTGCGATCGAGAGGAACGGTGATGGCAGGAGCGAACTTTCGAACGCCTGTGGAACTATGAAGAATTCTGTTGCAACTTTTCGGAGCGCTGGCGGCGTGGCTGCCCATGCCTTGCCATGCCCAATCAATTCAGATTTTTTGAATAGCTTGTCGGTGTCCATTGGAAGAGGAAAGAGAACAAGACGTGCCGTCGCTTCGCTCCGGCAGCTGCAGTACATACCTCTCACATAGCTGTGGTCTACATGTAACATCGTACAAATGACAGTCCAATTTCATTGGTCAGACCGGTTAGGATGATGACGAATGGTGTTCAAAACACTCAACCCTCAAATGGGCGGCGGCCTTGGCCCTTGAGTGTTGAAGTCGAGATGCATTAATGGGCCCAGCATGCGTCCCACCTGACGCCAACCGCCTCTCACACCCGAAATCACACAAAGTAGGCTTAGTAGGATCTACTCGTGGACGGACTTGTCATCGAAAAAAATTCATGGCCATTCCATCCGCCCCTCGTCCCGTCCAAATTAACGCTCTGGTCGCTCTTTTTTCAGGTCAGAATGCTCAAAGGCAAGCTCGGACATACCGTGAGGCGATGGGCAGTAAACCCGAGAGATGACGGAGCAGCTGGAACCGCCAGGAGCCTATGTGGGTCGTGCGGCAATGAACGAAACCACATTTCGAGCTGTGGGGACCAGAGGAGAATCTACGACAGGCTTTCGTAGAAACATCTGCATTTTTGGCCGCCTTCGCTTTGAGGAAAGCAGTCCTGACATCCAGTGGTGGCAATGGGTTCCATTGTGGGGCACGGGGTTCAAAATGCCATTGTGACGCAAGGGGTTGCGGAACACAACCGAAATAAATTATGAGGCGTGGGGTTCATAATTGATTGCGTCCAGTGGTGAGGCGTTCAAATCCGGAATGCAGGGCGTCTATTCAAGCAGGAATAAGGGACGCCTTACATTCCGGATTTGAATTCCCAGTGAGCAACGGCAAAAAATGTATTTCAGCTGTCCTCCGGAGGGACAATGGACCTATTCTGAACCCCATGCCTCACAATGGAACCGACTATCCGGTGCATTATAATGTATTTCGGCTGGGCTCAGCAGGGATAAGGGAGCACTTGATGTATTTAAGGTTGAACCCGGCCGAAATACATTATAATGCACTGGATGGTCCAGTCCATTATGAGGCACAGGGTTCAAAATGCCATTGTGAAACACAGGGTTCAGAATGCCATCATGAGGCACAGGGTTCAAATGCCATTGTGAGGCATGGGGTTCAGAATAGGTCCATTGTCCCCCAGGGTCACGCGGCGTTTCGACCGATTTTGGCGTTAACGGCAAATTGTTCGGTCTCACGCTCAACCTCTTCTGGGGTAATTTTTTGAAACCCGGAGAGAAGGTATGTTGGATGGCGACCTTTGATTTTAGCAGCTCATTAAAATTGTGGAATCACTCTCAGAGGCGGAATGGCGTACGGGGCGTTTCGACCGATTTGGGCATCAGTGACACATTGCTCGGTCTCGCGCTCGACCTCTTCTGAGTGAAATTTTTTGAAACCTGGCAAGAAAATTGTGGAGTCACTCCTAGAGCTGGAATAGTGTACGCAGCGTTTCGGCCAATTTTGGCGTCAATGACACATCGTTCGGTCTCGCGCTCAAATGCTTCTGGGTTAAATTCTTTCAAACCCGGAAGGTAGGCATATTGGATGGCAGCCGCTAGTGCTGCAAAGTTTAGGAATGGTTTAACACATATATCACCTGGTCCGTTGTTCCACAATAAAATAATTAGTGGTTTTCTGAAAAGCCGACTTTGTGGTGTCATCATATATGCAAAAACCATATATATGGCGTAAAAGTACTCGGAAAAGTGACCATATTAGCATTTTAGTTGACCCAAATCGATATGCTTTTGGGCTCGCAATGTCACTCGCAAGGTGGCCATTTTGACTAAAAAAATCGCTCAAAATGGCCCAAAGATACTACTTAAAAATGGTCGACTTGGAGCGGCAATTGCAGGCCCAATTCCCAATAGATTCAGATCATCCAACATATGTATGTGGTCGCTTTTACGATTAATTTCCGGCTGTATGGACCATTTTTGAATACACAGTTAATCCAGGGAGTCGATTTTTCAAAAAATCACCATTTAATTTATTACAAGCCAACGGCATACATGTGATATGGGTTAAACTATTCATCCAAATTGCGCAATGATGATGCCGACATTTTATTTGAAGAGAATCGACCCAGGAATGAGCCCAAACGGCCGCGTGCAGAACATAACAGCACTACTGTATTTCGACACTCTGCAAACCCCATATGAATAGTAAATTGAAAGCTCGCAAATCTTCGAATCCAGCCAAATGAAGTTCTTCCTGAATGAGAGAGCTGATATTGGCGAGTGCACGAAATTATGGAGCTGGTACAACTGCGGAGAAGCGGCACAATTTAGGTAGACTCAAATACCATTATGGTCGCCTTTCCAAGTACTTTCGTGCTGTTTTCACCATTTTTCCATATTACCCGAATCCACAGACGTGATTTCTCAGAAACCAGGAAATTATTTTATTACGGCACAGCCACCTGGAAATTGCATATGTCAAACTGTCCATATATCTCCAAAATCATTCATTGTTTATGTTACAATTTTATTTGCGGTGGTTTGGCCCAGGAATGAGCCCAAACAAGTCCAAATGACCGCGGGGATTCTTTTTGCCCGCCACTGTAGTAAGGTATGCGACGGCGGGCATTACCGCTGCTATTGGTTTCCGACCGGGCCCGCTTCAATGTTTAGAGTTTTGATGGTGGAAGTGGGGATAAATGCCCATTCGCCTTCGTCAATTCCCTTTCTGATCGTCATATTTATGCACCATTGTTCTAATGTACGCGCCCGTTGTACCATATTTACTTGTTCACGACTCCACTGCCCAATTTGGCTTGTTATTCGCGAAGTGCAGCATGTGGGAGGACCCCCGAAAATACACTGAAATGCCTGTCCGGAACTTCCTCCATTTGGGCACTTTTTATCCGGACCCCCAATCGGGCGATTTTTATCCGAATTCGACCCAGGGCTCGCGCGGGGTCGAGTTTTTCTCCGAATTGTCCACCAGGCCTCCCAAAAAATTGCGGAAAATATAATTTAAATTCCATTTTTCACCCCTGAGCTATCGCCGTCAAGAGTCTCCTTTCTCTGGGGAACGGTTCCACTGCGACCGGAACTCTTCCCTTTCCTTACGAACGGGCAATACCACAATTTTATATCGCATTCAGGCCATGGTGTTAAAGTCTGCCCACACAGTAACTTGGAGGCTCTGCTCTTTCTGCCTCATACGCATGCTACCCAGCAAGATATACGTGAGCGACTAAAACTCGATCGCGATGAACGCGTGTCCGGTCCGCCGGCCCGACACTGATGGTGGACGCGCATTTGTACGTCCTTCACGTCATTCTGACAGATTTGGTCTGCCAGAGGACCCTGGAAAATACTTGCGGAGGTTGGCAAGAAAAAGTTGGGGCACCTCAAAACCAAAGTTGCGGGACCAAAAAACAGAAGTTAGGGGAAGACCGCGTTTCCCACAACTATTTTGGACAGACCAAAAGGGGTTAAAAGCTGCGGCATGGTCATCAAAACTGACATAAAAGTTGCGGCAGGTCCAAATTTGGCAACAAAAGTTGCGGCCGAATAAATGTGCACTTTGACCGCCATAGAAAAACAGTCCAGTGAGCCTAACTTTTGTCCGCTGTACCGGATAGTACTGTTTAACAAATTCATTACCACCTCAGCACTTCGCAGTCAATCACAACCAGTTCGCAACTCTCCTGTTCGGTCCGAGGACCGGGCCTCCGGCGGCCCGAACTTTTAAGGCTTATGAAGGCCTTATGAGGTCCAGCGGCCACCGGTAAGCTTTTGCTCAAGGCCTTATCCCTTCAGCCAACACTGGCAAAAACGGCCCACTCAGGCATGCGTGCAGGCTCGGCCAAGCTCACTCGGTATGAAGCGTAGACGTTCAGTATTTTTTCCACCATTTCATTCGGCCGAAATCCAAGGTCATGGGTTATTTTTCGTCCTGAGTCATTGAACACGGTTCGGCTGTCTCCTCCTTTGTATCTCACAGGTGGCTACCCTGATCACTCATCTTGGAACGATCTTATAATGCACCGGGTCATGCCTTATCTGGGACATCCCAGGAGTCTCTGTTTGGTTTCCCCACACCACCACCGCAAAACAAAATGTCACAAGAATCCAGGGATTTGGGAGCACAGTACTTCAGTGACTTCACAACAACCTACCAGAGGAGCCGGCTGAGGTCTGGATGATGCACTTTCAATTGACGATAATGTTGCTACTGAGGCTCAGGATCTGGATGGATGAGATATCCCACTTTCGACATTTTGATTTATTCCCCTGAATCTTCCTCTGCCGACACCATGTCCCTACAGTACTCGCTATCACAAAAAGTAACCGGAAATGCATTTATTACTCGAGATTACATGCACTGAGCTCAACCACCAACTATCGACAGATATCTAAGGATCCTGAACGCAGATGCCTCAACTTGTTTGGGATGAATGGGATCATTAGCACTGTCTAGAGCCGGGGCGAGATCAACGATGCTGATGGCAGTTATGTCATCTCGTGATCCGCCCTCAACATTGTCCTCAAAACAATAATCTGAGATTGGATAGACAGGGCTTGACCTTGGACTGTGTTCTAATGCATCTTGGCTTAATTATGAAGGTCCAAGTCCAATGATAAGCCCATGGAACGAATCAGCTAGGCATGCTGTAACATTACCCCCCAAAATTGCAACATGCATCGGAGAAACCCCAATTAAAACTATAATCTCTCCAAAGTGGTAATTCAAATTGGTGTAATAGCCACTCCAGAGTGACCGCATTGGCTTTTGTCCAAGAAGATGCCACTGATATGCAAAATTAAGCTAGACATGTTGGGCAAAGAATTTGCCAAAATGAGCCAAAATGACTTGCTGAGTATTTGGCCTATTTTTACCCATAAATCAGCCTCCTAACCTTGTTCATGCTGGTAGAAATGTGTGGAACATACCCTAAATATACCCTCGGGACACGATAGCCATTCAAAGTGTGTAGATGGATGTGTGTTCAAGCAATTTTGGCCGTTTGCGGAATCACGTGCAATTAAATTAATGCATTATCGAAGCACATACACGCTGATTTCAAAGCCGATTATTGCATGAAGAGAGGTCATATATCCTAAAGAACATATCTGTTGTGTTGGAACCAAAAAAATCTACAGATTGATGCCATGAAAACTCAATTTCCGGTTACTTTCTGTGATAGCCAGTATGTTGTTCTTTATTGCACTATATCCCTATAAAATCACTGACCTGACAATCTAGTGGTCCAATTGCCGTTCAACCAGAGGAGTTCAAAGTCTTGGAGAGTGAATCTTCCAATGGCGGTAGTCTATTTTCTGTGCATTCTCCTGAAAGTGCACTGTTGTGGATCCGGACTCACTTTGACGATCCTGCTTGGAGACAATTCGAACCTATGGTTTATGTTGCCCGATTGTTGCCCTGGTGTCCCAGACGCACCAGCGCTAGTTGTATTCGGATCAATCCTGGATGACTGGGTCCTGAAAGCAGCCGGATTACTTGCCGATTTATCCCGATTCACTGTGATAATTCGACCTCTTGCGGGTGACCCTGTGAAGAAATGGAGCTCTGCAAGCCAATCTCCACAGGCTGATGGTGGTCTCCTACGCCCAGGGCCGGAAGACCACAGAGCCAACCACGGTCCAAATTGGTCGGACAATTTGAGCAAGATGGGGAAACATAGGGCTGGCCTTGGCCGGAACTTTCAATCTGTAAAAGCGAGGACCAGACGTTTGGAAGATGCTAGGGACTTCATGTGTAAGGAACTCAACACGGACCACCCAAATTTGTTTCCTTACGGCGCTGATCTAACGGGAATAAACGATTTATGTGGCATTATGTTTGGATCCGAGACGTAGGGGGGGATCCTCAAGTGCGTGAAGTGTTCCTACAAAGGGATAGAATGTGAATGCCTTCGACAATTTTCAAACCATCACATTTGATAAGAAGCTGAGAGACCGGCACCGGAGAAACTATTCCATTTCTCACTGGTTGGGGGCCCAAAAGCTGCGAAGAACCAGCGGGTATTGTCCCGATTGTGATCAAATGCTAGACAATGAGACTGTACTGCATTCTCCTCCTCCAATCTTCTATCTATCCCTTTCAGATACGAACATTTTGATTGATCCAACATTGAATATTGCCGTGGGTGAAGCACGTCAGCTATACGCAGTGAGAGGTGTGATTTACAGTGGTGAGGAGCACTTCACTTCGCGGATTATAAAGCCAAATGGGTCGGTGTGGTACCATGATGCCATCGAGACTGGCAAGAAGACAGAATTGGAGTGTGTTGTGGAGCTACTCGCCGGCCCGCTAGTCCGTTGCGCAGGGTGGGGTCAAAAAACCTCACAGATTCAGACCGGGGACTGTTGCTCTCTGTGAGGTCCGGCGCTACCAAAAGACTACGCAGCTCCTGATTTGAAAGCTCCCCTTCCAACGGCTCGTTCGCGAGATTAGCCAGGACTTCAAGGTGGTTAGCAACATGATACGACGATCTCTATTACTGACGGCGATCAGGACTCGATTCGGTTCCAGTCGAACGCTCTCATGGCACTACAGGAGGCCGCTGAAGCTTATCTCATTTCACTGTTTGAGGATAACAACTCGGCCACCATCCATGCCAAGCAGGTTACCATGTAAGTCTACATGTCTTCATGTGATGACTTACGTACTAGATTCCACACAGCCAGCCCAAGGAGATGGCTCTTGCCCGCCGTTTACGCCGACGTTGGCGCTAATTCTGGTTTCGTCGCCGGCACTAATGTGCTGTTTTGTCGCCGGCGCTAATCGCTTTTCGAGCTACCTTTGCCGTTCTCCGAATCACCTCCCGGCACCAATCCCCCCGGTGCGCGTCAATTCGCCAATTTATTCCCTCTCGGATAACGCCTTCCCCCTTCCTCTACTGCACCCATCGACCGCACTAATCTCGTGCCAATCCCGCGCTCACCCCGCCCTGATCCCACGCTGATCCCGTGCTGATCTTGCCGCGCCGCCCGAGCTAATTTGGCCGTCCGCGGTGATCTGGGCACCGCCTTCACTGCGTCTGCACTTAGTCTCTCCTAGACAGACGCTTCAACAATTTTTGACGTTGTACCTCCTAGTCTGCACTCGGCACTCGGTGGTGGACGGGCGACATAGGTTGTATTCCACCCCCCGAGTACAAAAATGGCATAAGCCCAAGTATCTGGGCCTATAATTGACAAGTGGCCAGGTTCCTAGTGTGGCCAATATGGCAGTCTTTAATAGTAGTACTAAAAAGGGTCAATAGAAGTCACATGTAGTGATGGGAAAGTTCGGTTCAGTTCAGTTCAGAGCTATTTTTTCCGAACTCTGAACCTGAACTTCGGTTCGGGTTCGGACATTTGCTGAACCCTGAACCTGAACCCGCGTTCAGGTTCAGTTCAGGTTCGAACTCGGTTCGAACCAATTGTTTTCCCCAGCCCAAAATGAAGAAATCCGAGGCAAGGAATGCAAAAACTAGGCACTGGATGTCACAGTATGTGTAAAGGCCATATCGTATGCTCATCCCTGAAGGTACTTCAGACCATTTGGACCAATTTAATCATAATTCAGATCTAGCCAAAGCCGGTAGTGAGGCCGTATGTCAATCAAAACGGGAATCTACAAGACTGAATGCAACTAAATAGGTATTTGTACCCAAACTACGCTCTCAAATTGCTGTAGCATTGAATTTGTGAGGTCACAGCAACTCAAATGTACCATGAAATCACTGAAATCCTATACAGGAATCGCATTTCGGTTCGGGGTTCGGTTCAGGTTCAGAAAAAAAAAATTTGGGCTGAACCCCGAACCTGAACTTCGGTTCAGGTTCGGACATTTGCTGAACCTTGAACCTGAACTTCGCGTTCAGTTCGGTTCGGTTCGAGTTCGAACCGAAAATCTGAACCGAACTTTCCCACCACTAGTGACTCACATGACGATTCAATCTCGTGCCGAAAGTCAACATCCAGTGTTGCAATCCGTGTTCACCTCGCGCGAGATTCAAGAGATACCAGTGAGAGGAAGACGCACCTCAATAATATTCGAGCGGACCAGCAGCAAAAGGGAGTCCGATAATTCCGAACAAGGGTTACGCCTTTTTTTCCAGAAATTCCGAGGTGTCCTGCGGCGGGGGAAAATTACATGGGAACGACGGAAACGAGGTAGATGGCGCTGCGATACGCCAAACTCGGACGCGCTTCGATCGCACGCCGCTGGCAGGCATCAGAGCTTCTCGGTGGCTTTGTGTCCTCCCCATGTAGCCTCAGAATGAGAGTTTTCTGTACAGCAGGTTTATCCTTTTGTGGTTCGCGGCGCCCGTGCAGCAAGTAGAGCTTGTCTGATTTGTCGACTTCGCGCTGCAGCCACTCTAACGTGCTTTTCTCGACGAGTGTTCGGTAGGCCTCGATACTTTCTCGGTTGCACTACTGAAATCGAGTAGCGGGCATTGAAATGGCAATGTTCTGGCCGCTGTAAGTACGTCTCCGACCCCAGATTTCTTCCCTGCCGCAGCTAGTTCAATTGAACTATTAAGACTGATGCAGCGAGATGCGAGAGCTTGAGTGACAGGAGGCACTGCGGATATACCAGCAACAGCAAAAAGCGACGAATTCGAGCGGCATAATCCCGGTTTCTGTGAAGAGAGGTACAATAATGGAGTGGGAATGAACATTGAGTATCTGTCGGAGAAAGCTAACCTGGACCTCGCAGAGTTCCTTTACATGGACATCTTCACAGTCTGGAGCAACTTCGCATCCGTGAATGAGGTGGCAGTCCACACATTGGAAGGAATGTCAGAAACTTCCTCTGGAAAACGATCCGCGGTGCTCACCGGATAGGCAAGTAGTGGAAAACATACCCGAATGCGAGGAGAGAGTACACTGCTCACACTGTGGTGCAGAGGAGAGCCTTGAACATATACTTCTTGAATGCACAAGGCCTGGTCGGAGTGAAATCTGGAAACTTGCTGAGGAATTCTGGGATATCAGGAATAAGTACCATTGTTGAGAGAGTCTGGATAAGCTTGAATGGTTTGACTGTATTTAATGGACATGCAAGCCAGCCACATGGAGGTCGTCGATGAGCTGCAGAAATAGAAACATTCTCAACCGATGTTGCGGCACAGGAAAATGGAAATACTGAGGAGGACATTCCGATTGGGGTATATAAAATGGCAATCTTCTCTAACGATGAAACTAGAACTCAGAGGCTCGATGATGAGTGCTGCAGGGATGAAGAGGAGTGCTGCCTAACAAAGTTGAACAGTCCCGCAGGCCCGTCACACTGCCGCTGTCACGGGTCTGACTGCCGCTGACAAGACGCAGGACTGCCGCTGCGGGCAGCATGACTTCCGCAATAAAGTGCCAAATTGCCGCCGAAAGTGCTGCAGAGTGCCGCTGCAGAATATTTGCGTTTGTTTGACTGCCGCTGTAAGTGAAAATAATTTCTGACTTTAATGCCTTCAACGATCTTTATCTGCTCGGAATTCAATGCTAAACTATGTACTAGCCTCAGTGCTGTGTACCTACGAAATTGGGGGTTAACTCGGCGGATCAAGACCACTGTTCAGCCTGGATAAGGGAGCACTTGACGTATTTACAGCCTATAACAGCACCGAAGGTGCGAGCAAAAAATTACCGTTTTGAGTTGTCTTTGACCCCGCGAAAGAAACACCCGGATCTCGCTCAGTTCTGCATGGATTGGGATGAAACCTACGTAGATTTGCTAGGTTAATCTCTCCCGGGACATCCCCGGGAGATTTCTACTCATATATGATTGAACCAATCTCGATCTCCTAAGTTTCATCTGCGATGCTCAACAAACTTGGCCGCCGAGGCACGCCGGCTGGGCCCGGATGTTTGGTAGTCTCTCCTAGACAGACACTTCAGCAATATGGTCTCGAACCTCGACTTGTGAAGTCTGCTATTAAGCGCAGGGTCCGATCTAGTCTCTTATAAGCAGATGCTACAACATTTTTTTCACTCCTACCTCGTGTGTTGTAGTCTGTCGCTTCCCCGATCGTTTGATTGGAGATTAAGGCTCCAACCGTTTCCGTTTGAAAACGTTTTCGAACGGTAAAAACCGTTTTATTTCCGTTTCGTTTGCCAGGTCTGACAAACAGTTTCTGAAACGGTTTGGAAACGGTTTTCGGCTCAAATTTTTGGAGCTCCTGCTCCTATCCGCCGTCCGGAAACCGGCCCCCTGGTCCCTATACCCCTACCCCTCAATTTCGCCTTTTCTTCTGCTTCTCCGGTTTCAGCCCATGCTCACCAGACGCGTGCAATTTCTGACTACTTTTTATGAGCTAATTTGCTGCATGCCCGCTATTTCTCTCCATTCTGCTAGTCAACTCAACGGTTAAATCCCATCCGATTAGTATTTGTTTTTACTCATACCTAGTACAAATTTACTATAAAATCTGTGCAATTCTACTTGCAGAAACAACGAAGATTCCCCCTCTTCCCATTTGATTTAAATTCGCTCCTCGGCTGCACCATAGGCATAGACGCTGTCGGATCAACCTCTTTGCTCTCGGTGCACCGCTCACTGCCTCAAGGTTCTCCCAAGCTACCACCATGGCACGCGACCTTCCAGATCCTTCCCTTGTGTTGCAGGGATCCCGCCCGCAACTATTCTGCGAACGTTCTCCTTGTGCTCGCCAGTTCTGGAGACCCCTTGTTCAAGAACAGAATCACAATCAACGCGGACGCTAGAAGTGATGCGAACACCGCACGCACATCTATGCCTTACTCGCCGTTGGAGAGAGGGAGAGAGTTTGGGGACAAAACGAGAATCGATTTGGTCGCCAGAGCTCTCTCGCTTGGCCCGTGAGGGACCCGCGCTCGAGCCGGCCTTGGCGAAGAACATGAGCTACAGGAAAAACTACAGAAGGGAAAGCGGTAAGGGTGGGAGAAACAGAATCCTAGTCTATCGAGTGTGTGAGTGTAGGTAGAAGATGAGGACGAGGAACTACAAAGATGAAAGAGCCTATATATATACAGTGCGGGCGAAAAATAATGAACGCCGTGGTTTGGGCTCAAATCCGGGTCGAATCTTTCAAATAAAATTGTAGCATCAACGTTGAGAAATTTTAAGCTCTTATGAACAATTTAAACCATACCATACCTGTCTATATGTCCCACAATAAATTAATTTGGTGTATTCTGAAAAATCGACTTCACGGAATCACGTGCTATCAAAAAGTGGTCATGATAGGATGAAAGTACTTGAAAAATGAAGAATAATCACATTTGAGTTCAGTGAAATTCACTGGCATTCGAGCTCGCAATGCCCGCCGCAAGTTGGTCATTTTAACCATTTTTGACCACTTTTGCTTATTTTTACCCAAAATGGCCAACTTGCGGCAGCATTGCGAGCTCAAATGCCAATAAATTTCACTG
>JARJLF010001081.1:0-102599 GCA_029378395.1 Mycena leptocephala | reverse complement strand
ACCTTGCATAAAATTATATCGACCAATCTTTCTTAGGTGTCCGAGTTCTAGGTGGGGGGATAGTAGGCAAAAAGAAATTGCTCACACATTCGGTTCCGACATTAGCTATAAATCGCTAGCCAGGATAATTAGACCAAATGGAGAGATATGCAAGTACATGAAAGAAGGCAGTGCATGGGGCAATCATTAATATGTCGGTTGGTGTTGAGCGACAGACAACACTTTCTTGACTGATCCATCTTGATTTGACAATTCAAACATCTATCACCAGAGTTAAGGAGGCTCCGGAAAGCCCCTAGGAGACACATTAAAAACCAAGGAGAGTCTTACAGAGAGAGAGAAGCATCACAGCTTATGTGCGTTATGTGCGAGATACTTATCACCATTACCCAAAGAGGGGGAAAATTCCCAATGGCACACAGGATAAAAACCCTATGTCTCTCGAAACCCTTGATCCACCACCAAGATGCCCCCCCAACCCACTGTCACTCAAATTCGACTCAACAACATTACAGAATGTTTGACCATCACTGCAAATACTCTGGAAATCCTTGCCAGCAGCCTGAAGAGCCCCTTCTTGGCAGCCGTGTCTAACACAACACAGTCTCTGTTGAAAAATATACAGGTACATTACCACTGAATCTGTCTCAGCAAAAATCTTAACCAAGCACAACAGACTGTTAGACAAAATAAGCATGACTGTACCCAATTATTGGAGCAAAGTTATGAGTTGCTGAATGCAATTCTGATGGTTCATATCAATTCCGACACTGGAGCGAATTGCCACCAAGTGTGTTGACTCACATTGGAAAGTTCACAGAGTATGTTGCTTCACTTGGGAAGAAAACCTCCTGTCATTTGACAACTGTTGTCAGGACCCTCCACAAAATCCACACCTTTGTTGAAGCTCAACAGAAGGGCAGCATACTCAGAATTTCTTCCGTCAAGGCGAGATGAGTACATTGCTAAAGGATTGCAAGGCAGGATTGCAACAAGGAATTGAGTTTTTTCAGGTGTGGCATTTGTTTGGTGACTCAGCCACTCAATTAAGAATGTGATATGTAGGTCTCAATGGTCAATCATATGAAGGACATTACACAGATGCAAGAAGATGCAGAAATGCGAAACACAGAAGTGCTTGCCATGATTGAAGCACTGTCGGACACAACCAGTTCAGATAGATCATCCTCTGTAAGGAAATTCTACTCTACTGAGGATCAAATCATGAATGTTGCACAGATCAGTGGGCTTTATTCAGGCTCTAATAACAGGTCAGTTTCCGATGAGCTCTCCATTCTATCTTTTGTATCTAACATATATTCAAGCTCCAACTCAATCTCCATGCTACCATCGGAGCCCAAGATATTCCATGGACGAGACTCAGAGCTTTCAGACATTCTTCACCTTTTCGGTCAAGGAACACCCAGGATTGCCATATTGGGAGCAGGTAGAATGGGAAAGACCAGTCTTGCAAGAGCTATCATCCATCGTACAGAAATTACCGAGAGATATAATCAGCATCAGTTCTTTGTTGCTTGTGATTCAGCAGCAACCCAAGTGGAACTTGCTGCTCTCATAGGAGCCCATGTTGGATTGAAGCCAGGAAAAGACCTTACATGCCCAGTCATCCAATACTTGTCTAGCAGCTCAAAATCTCTCCTGATTTTGGATAATCTTGAGACATTGTGGGAGCCAGTTGAGTCCCGAGGCAAAATCGAGGAATTTCTGTCACTGCTCACAGGTGTGGATCATCTTGCATTGGTGGTAGGTCCCATAATTTTTCCACCTAGACATTCAACTTATACAAACTAGATCACAATGCGAGGAGCAGAAAGGCCAGCTAAAGTGGCATGGACTCACCCATTTTTTCCTACTCTCAAGCCCTTGGAACAAGATGCAGCATGACAAACATTTATAGATATTGCAGACAGTACACATGATCCAAAAGAGGTTGACAAGGTCCTCTCCCTGACAGACAATCTGCCTCTTGCAATTGATCTTGTTGCCCATTTGGTTGACTCTGAGGGGTGCTCCCATGTATTATCTCGCTGGGAGGAGGAGAAAACATCCTTGATCTCAGATGGATATGACAGAACATCCAACTTGGATTTATCAGTTTCATTGTCTTTGTCAAGTTCTAGACTCAATCCCCATTCAAAGGATCTGCTGAGCCTCCTGTCAATGCTCCCTGATGGTCTTTCAGATGTTGAGCTTGTGCAGAGCAAGCTCCCAGTTGATAGTATCCTGGGCTGTAAAGCAGCATTGATTCATACTGCCTTGGCCTACAGTGATGAACACAAGCGGCTAAAAGTATTGGTACCCAGCAGAAGATCCAGCCACCTGGTGATCACCTTACTCGACCTCTTCTCAAACATTTCCAAGAATTACTTGAGTTTTTCATTGAATACAGAGGAAATGAATCAAGTTCTAGCACCATTGCTCGAGTATCATCAAACTACTCAAATATACAAAATCTCTTTCAGAATGGGTTGCAACAGTGTCATCCAGACCTAGTGAACAGTGTTTACTGTGTATGCTATCTGAATAGCTTTAGCCGACTCATGGGGCAAGGAGCTATTTCTTTGCTCCAACATATCCAAAATGTCCTTCCATACCCTCATGACCATTGCCTGGAAGCCTACTTTGATATGGAGTGGCTCAATTCACAGATATATTCAATTTCCAATCCAGATACACTGATTTCCGATGCGCTGGACCACTTCAAGGAGTTTGATGACCCAGATCTTAAATGTATGCTCTCTGGTGATTGCTGGTCTGTTGAGACTAATTTGAGTTTATCCAGGCAGACTCTATAATGTCTTGGCAGCCTATTATCGGGTAAATCGTGATCTATCCTCTGCCAAGAAATTTTGTGAGGTTGCTATATCTTTAGCAATTTCAACTGGAAACACCAAATTGCATTCACAAGGATTGCACAACCTTGCATGGGTTGAATGGAACCTCGGTGACTATTCTGCAGCTCAAGTGCATGCAATGGAGGCCCAGCGACTGGCCATAATTTCTGCAGATTTATACAAAGAAGCACAGGCACTCGATATTGAGGCTACTTGCTGCTATACATTGGGGAACTACACAAAAGCCATGTCTCTCTGCATTAGGGCAAGAGACCTCGTAGGTCTTTGTGGCATGTCCCATGGAACTTTAGACCTTGGCATCATGAACAAACAGGCAGAAATCCACTGGCTCAAATCAGAATATGTTGAGGCTCACAGTATCCATACTCGGATTCTTGAAGGAACTACTATACAGGATCCCTACAACTATGGTTGGGCTTTACTTAATGTTGCCGAAATTGATGTGTTGATTGGTGCTCCAAAGGATGATGTGCAGAGAAATTGTGACAGAGCCAGAAAAATGTTAGACACTTCAGGCAATGTTGGGGGAGTGATATTTTGTGATGTTATCCTTGCAGATCTCCACCTGAAGGAGGGAAATCCATTGGCAGCAATTGCAAAGTCAATCCTTGAAAGGTGCATCAAAGTGACTCTGGATTCCCAAATCACAACTTATTGTCTGGAACGACTTGGTGATGCTAGTTGCTGGGGTGATTTGGATGGGATGTCCAGCTGGACATTCATTTATCTTGTGAATTCTCTCAAAACAAAAGAGAAGCTCAGAATCTACAAGGCTCTCCGATTCCTTGGAGATATTTTCGTCTCCCACAGAGATGAATATACAGCCATCAGTTTGTTTACAGTTGCTCTAGAGGGATTTACCCAGATGGATGTGCATCACAGCAGAGCTGAATGCATACTGCGACTTGGAGATATTTCTATGGGCCATGGTGACCCACTCAAGGCAGTAGAGTTTTGGGAGAGTGCGAGACCCCTGTTTGAACGCTCTTCACAGGCAAAACAGGTTCACGGTATTGATGAAAGGGTTGCCAATATCAGCGAAGTCATTCTTGAGCAACACCGAAACAACTTGGCCCATCTTGCAGAGCTCAATGCACCAGCTGGGACTGTGGAGGAACTGGAGGACAATCTGTCTCACATTGAAGAACTGGATAAGGTGGATATGGGTGAAGAGAATGGGCTTGGTTTGATTGTGGTCTGAGGCTTCCAGGAATTGTATGATTTTGTTGGTGATTTTCTATGTTGTTATTTATGGTTACTGATTTGTCACATGTGTCCCTGTGGTTTGGTTTGAAATGAATGAGCATATTTATTTAATAAGAGGCTTGGGTGTAGTTTCATCTTGAGAGGATAAGGTTCCATATTGTCAGGCAAAAACAGAGCCAAGCTAGATCCAAGTGTTTTTTCTACAATGCAACAAAAAAAAGAGCAGAATATATCCCCCATATCCATTATGTTTTTATGGGAGGTTCAATTCTTGCAAGCTTCGAAAAACTCATCCTTCTAATTGAAGTGAGCTGAGCTGATCACCATGATCACAGGTGTTCCTTGGTTTTATTCCTTTCTGTTGAGCTACAGATACAAAGAGTGTAATTCTTCACGAGAGACATGGAATTAAGGTTGAACTTTTTTTTTGTTGGGGATTTGATCCTCTAGCTATTCACTGTCAAAGGAATGAGATGGAACACAAAATAAAGAAAAACAAAACTGTGCAGTTTTCCTGGGAGGCCGAGGGGACTTCCTGCTGCCCAGAAAAAAAAAAAGCAAACTGAATAGTTGAGCTGGATTTTAGGTTGGAGATCAGTCCATGTTGCTTACTCCCGACGCCACTATCCTCACTCACAGATCACCACTGTTCAAGTACTCACACCAATCCATCGTGGGACCGAGGACAAAATAAATAAATGAAAAGCAGATTATACAGCAAAACTCACAAAGTACCCCACAATCGACACAGGCTCCATTCCTAGTTTTTAAATTTCATTTATTCGGAAGTACGTGTCCAGTAGATTCAGCATCAAACTCAATAAACCTGTTTCTCTGTGATTTTTCAGATATGACAGCCAGATGGTCAGACCAAACCTGAGCAAGTACAACCTTGAAAGACAGCCCGGGGCTCAAACTCGGAAACAGAAACAAGCAGGCCCTCCACATTGTTTTGTGGCCCTTTGCCAACAAATGCATAGGAAAGGATTCGAATCTCGAATCTCGCCTATTTTGCTGTTCATTGTGAATGACCTCCAAACCATATATAAGATGAGTGACCAGTCCACGAGCTTCCTACCTCTTAGCGGTGTGTATTAGAGGACAAAAATACCGGGATTGAGCAGGATAGGCGGAAAAAATCACATCCTATTGAAATGCACACGCCGCTGGTGGGACTCGAACCCACATTCCCTCATTTGACTTTCTTTGTGTATTGGCTATATGTATGAGGTGACTGTCCATTATGTCGGAAAAATAAAAATAGCCTTATAAGGTGCCGGCATTATAAGGCCATAATAAGTGCCGTAAAAGGCACAGCCGTAACTTACACAGTACTTATCCGCTGTCAGCCAGCATTATTTTGTGCGTATAATCTCTGAAGCAGCTCCTTCCACCGCCCCGCTTCCCCCTGGTTCATCGCGTCGCAATAGAGCTTCTAGGATCTTCGAAGACCCTCTACGGAAGTAAGGGAACAATCCAATAGTCTTGAATCTTGTCCTAGATGCCGTCGCTGTCCCCTTTTGTCATCCTGCCAGTGGTTGCTCAAGACTCGAAGTGTCCTGCAGTGTCCTGCTTAATCCTGGCTTCTTTTGGCTACGCTACCCCTCGCGCGACAGACAGCTTGCGAAGCTCTCCACAATAGGAAATGATGGTGTGAGGCCCAGGAGCTCAACAAACGGCATTCGATCGCGAGGTCCTGCGGGTGCCAATGCATGGTTGAAGGCGAGACCTTGTATTTCCGGTGCGGACAATGCTGAGTCCCCTCTCCGCTCAAATCATAGAGCCATGCTTTGGAGCGTCCATTATTCTCGTAAACATGTGTCCTTCCAGTCTCTTGTTCAAATGATATTTCTTTATTGTGCTACGATCTGTGCTACAGACTCTTCAGTCGAAGAGAAGTGTCACCATCCAAAATATCAAACACCAGAAAATCACCGGCTTTGTCAGAGTCGGATACTAAAACTGCGCCACGAATTATGGAGTGCAATGAAATGAACTCCGAATTCTTCCTTGCCTGTGCGCGAACTCGACGAAAGCGCAAGAGCTTGTCCTTTCTTGTTGTTGTTGTGTTACCCGTCGGAGCGTCCAGCGGCAGAATTAGTGCAAGCGGATGGGACTTGTTCTCTACCGTGCATGAAAACATGTAGAGAAGTTGAGCGAAGATGGGTTTGTCTGTCGTTTTAACCAGAACATAGTCGTAATGTGGGTGGCCGTGAAATTTAGGATTGCACCTCAAATAATCTGCTGTCCACTTCCAGTCACTCATGGACTCATAGTGGATCTTGAGAAATTGGAATGGCGAAATCTACTTTCGTCGAGTCAAGTGGGCTTCGAGAGAGAGAAGGACGTACAGTGTCCATTCCATCAAATCTTACTGGCTGTCCATTCGGTAGATTGTAGTTGTGCGCCGCGAGGAATTGGGTGATGAAAATACCGAATTTCACGCGGAATCGATGAAAAGCAGCATCATGGGACATGTCTTGTTCCAGTTTCACAAACGGGACAGGCTTGACCTTTGATCCAATGTCAATATTGGACAGTACCGTCGATTCCGTATCTTCGGGGCTCTCGGATGGATCTCCATTGAGTGCTTCTATTTGTTCCCGAATATATGTAGCAACCGTGCGACGGTGATCGTGCTTGACGAGCTGAAAAGTACTTATAAGTGGAAGGAATTGGAAGAAACAAGATTCAACTTGCCTGCGGAGTCACGTCTTTGAAATTCGTCAGCCTAAGGTATGTCTTCCGGATTGCGCCATGCATTGATTCACTCGTCTTGGTTCCAAAATTTCGACTCGCTCCCTTTTGTTCAATATGATCGAAGGCGTGCCAGCGAGAGTGAAATTTAGGAACATTCCAGTCTTTGTTGCCATATAGTTCTGTCTCTTCACAAGTGGCTATGTATCGCTAAAGAGAAGAAATTGAATCACATTAGCTGGTAGAATTATTTTTGAAGCCCATTTACCTTCATGGTCGAATCAAGTGTCAAAATCTCGTCCCGGCCCACAGCAAGGGTGTCCGAGGTATGGACCTCAAACTTGATAGTGGTGCGTAACTCAAGGTAGCTGCGAAGTGCTTGCAGAAGGAGCAGACCAGGTTCGTCAACGAGGACATTGTGAGCGGCGAACAGCATCATTTTTGCAACATCCTCGTGCTTGGAACCATCGTTGAAGGTCGTATTCATGACTGAGTCGAAATGGTTCAAACCTCTCCAGTGCGGAAAAGTGGCAAATCTTACAACATTCAATTATAAGTAGGCCTGCAGAAGAGTAAAATGACGCACTGTTCATCTATTTTGACGATCGCTTCTCGGCCCAACTCCGTAGCTCGTTTCTTGATTTCACTGAAAAGATGGGAACCCCAGAAACCTCCATCATCTGCATGCAGCGGGTCGAAGGAGAGGGCCTTGTGGGGATCTGCACCTCTGATTTTCCAAAAAGCATTCTATGACCATTGAATGAAGCACAGATTGAAGATATAAATTAACTTACTTCAACATTGCGCAATCCATTGTCTTTGAGAAGTTGTTCACGCTCCGCTGCTGTTAGCATTGCTCTAGCTTCTTGAACAAGGCTTTCAGAATCTTGTGTGACACGAGGCGGATGTTCCGTAGAAAGATCTGACTGCTCCTGCCAAGGAACATAGCAGATCGGACATGGATACATCGCATTCAAACCACGAATTAAGGCCATAACACATCTGAAATTACGGTTAATGTGGCACTAAATTAAACAAAATACGCACGCCTCCTCGTAATCGGCAGCCAAAATTAATATTATCGGCCAAAGCCAACGACGAATGTCGTCTCCGCAATCCATCCAATCCCCAACCTTGGCCGGAATCACGAGGGATTCAAGTAGTTTATAGAAGGCTGTATGCCATACAACATTCTTAAAATTAGCAAATGCTGGCTTGCCCTTTTCCTTCGAGTCTTCGTCCACCTATATCAATCATATAAGAACATTAAAGAGCCATCCATAATTGTGAACATACAATGGGCTGATGACCAACGACTTGGCCATCACCAAATCGCGTGCTATTTCTGGTTTCAATGACTACATTCGCCAGATGGGCCACCACCGCGTATGCTTTCTGGGTACCAAATGAAGAAAGTTTTGACTTGTCTGCATATATAACATAGCAGACAGGCTTCGCTGCTGGATGATCCGGCAAGGATGACTGTGAAAGACCTAGTAAGTAAGGATTTCAACACGAGGATACTGTATGGCTCACTTGGGCTGTCCAAAATGCGTCAGCAGTCCAAGGTTCTTGATAGAATCGCACATAGGTTTCGCCGTTGAATTTGTAAGCCTTTTCGGCGTCCCACACGAAAGAAGAAGCTAGGCGACGATCTTGAATAAGGCTTCGAGCTCAGTCCCAGAGTGGCCGAGTGTGGGTATCATAAGTTTTGTTCTCGTTTTTGTATTGGACTGTGATGGTACCTCTCGCGAACTGAGATATTCAAGTGCATGTAAGTTGAATTCAGTTCTTCGTTGAAAAAAACTTACTTCAGTGCATTTATGTGAAGCCAGCTCCCACAGCTCATCCAATTCACGTTGACTGGCTAGAGTAAAGTCTTCTGGAGTAGCGTTGCAACGATGGATCAGGGATATCAATGTCTGTCGAATCCTTGTTCAACATGTTAGTTTCACAGAATTCTGCTACTTCAAAATCCAGCTGAGAACGGAACGGGCGCCACGGCTGGCTATCTGTAGGTTCTGCTCTATTGGGCCTGCGCACGAAGTCTTGGAAGAATTGGAACTGAGGCGGGCGTTTACTGTGCGGATGGAATACGCGTTTTATTTCGGGCTCTCCCGCCTCCACAGGACTTTGCGCGCGTTGGTTTGGGTCGCCGTTGGCATCGTCATTGTTCAAAAGTTCATCTTGCGGTGAATGATAATCCAAATAGTCTGGGTTTGCAATAAGACCTTTGGAATTAAATAGCCCCTAATCCATACCCGGGCCTTTAGCCCAATTTTACATCCCCACTATCCTCCAACGCTAAATAACCCCTAGAGGCCGAACGTGCTGTCTATTTGATAAAACAAATTCTCATAGCGGCGCCGCAGTCCTTATCACATCGTGGCCACAGTCTGCTCCCTCGCGGATGTGCTCAAGGTTTGTCTCCCTCCCTCCCTTCACAACCAAACACGATGCCGATACTAAACGAAACTCGTGTTCGCGTGCAGAGCTGCATCATGAACACCTCTGGCCCCAGCTCCAACTCGATGCTCAGCGTCATCCACACGTCATTCCAGACCAAGGGCACGATGTTCATGTTCAAGGGCTGGGTGCCCACATGGACGAGGCTGCAGCCGACGACGATATTGATCTTTTTGATGCTAAAGCAGTTAAAGAATGGGGTGGATTGGATGAGGGGGAGGGGGATTGAGGTTTTGTGAGTGTTGTTTCTGATGAACAGGGGGAAAGCCAGTATGAGCACAAGCCCGTGGAGGCAAGAGTGTATGAGGTGGACGGGCAGAGAGGGGGAGAATTGTAAGTTTGTGTGTAAATTGGCCATGGGAGCCGGGATGGATGTATGATAGAGGTGCTGCTGTGTAAAGTGCTATAGCTAGCTGTTGTAAATGTCGATGTATGTACTTACTTACAAGTCAAATGTGTTTGTTCGATTGGAATCATTTTAATTCAAATTGTGAGGTTGGACTTGGAACTGAAAGACTCGTTCGTAAATAAATCTGGATGGGTTCGAGTTACGTTCGACTTCAAGGTGGGTAGAAATGAAAATAGATACGAAGTCGGAATTGACACGCTGAGGGAAGGGAAGGGGAGTGGTGTAAGTTTGTATGTAAACTGGGATCTGGGGATGTATGATAGAGGCGTTGTAACAAGTTGTGTAACATGCTGTAAATGCCGATGTGTGTACATACAAGTTAAGTGTGTATACTGACCGAGCTGCCCTTGCTTTAATCCGGTGTGGTGTTATATTGATGTCTGACTTGCATTATTTCCAGAAAATTTTGCCATAGCTCACAGTCCAGGCGTTAAGCCTGAGTGTCTATCCAGTGCTTGATGCCTGTTGAGTTGATCAAAATCAAGTTGAAGTAGTCTTGTGTCGTTCTCGCATTCACGTATGACCTCTATATCTACTCGATTTGACCCCACGCTAATCTGCCCCCCATTTCTGCGCATGGACAATAAATTCCGACGTTGACTGTATTTCAATGTATGGCATCCCGAAAGTTGAGAATTGGGGTGGCCAGAAAGAGGTGTATATTTTTTAATTCGGAACATTAACTCAGATGGTTTTTATCTGGGGTCCAAATAGCCCTCCTGCGCAGAGAGAACTTGAAGTGATGACTTGATCCCTGTAGTCTGGGGGTGGGGTGTCTGTGGTAGCATGATTTACTGGGCCAAGAGTCCACAGCTGTTTACATTTCCGCAAACAGGTTCAATGCTGGGCTCTTCGGCGGGATGGTTCACATTCTGTATTTATGCTGCCCCTGGTGCTTTTGGCCATCTCCGTGTATCACTTCTCCTCCAAATTAGCTCGTGTCATGAGTTCACCAATTCATTTTGAGAATTTAAAGATGCTTTACTGGGTTCATACAGTAAATAACAGCCATCTTTCAACCCAAGGGTGCAAAGCACCGCACTTTTCTTCGATGATGTTCTGATCAAGTCTCAATTTTTAACCTACAATTTTGCCATATATTTCAGTCCGATCCTTCACCTGGTTGCAAATTGTTTATCCCTTCTCTCGGATTACATTTTTAGCTTTCTCAGGATCAGTCTAGCCTTGAGGACCTTGATTTGGTTTCAACTGGTGATTTGGTGGCTACAGATGAGTTCCCAACAGGCTATGTACTTGTTGTTTCTTAGGATCTTTGATATAATCAAGCAGCTCCGAAGTTGATTTGGGTTTGCTATGATCATACCATTTACAGCCGTTGTCAACACCGAAGGTGCGAATCAGAAAAATGCCATTTTGGGCATTTTCTGATCCCCGCGACCGATTTGCCCATATCTCGATGGATTCTGCACAGATTTAGATGGGAAGTAGCTAGATAATTCAGGCTAATTAATGCGCAATTACTGATAGAAAGAAAGCTACAAAAATATTTTATACTCAGTGAAATGGGTCTGGGGGCCATTTTGGGGGTCAATTCGGTCTACCGGCATCTAGGCATGTTGAAATGACCTAGATTTTTGTGAGGGCGTATTTGTATGCGTTTTGAATGTTGTGCTAGAGTCATATTTGCTCGGTGTTTGCGATATCATCATTAAATATAGCAGCAACAATATACCTGTCAATCTCAACTTTCCCTAATTAATTGGAGACTTGGGCTTGAATTTAAGACGGATTCCAAGCTTAAGCTGGGTTTTATCACTAAACATCATGTGGCTCCGCCATGTTCGCATCACTTGCTCTGCCAGAGGCCTGCTGCCAACTGAGCCATTTACAGTTATAGTTGCGGGTAAATGATGCCCCGGTGTCAAGTGCCAGTTGATGGATTCAGAATGATGTTTGCAGTACAGGTTGGTTCATCGGACAGAGAATGGGGCATTTTTGTCACTGCAAGTCCACCGCAAGAACGGCATGCTCCACTTCAGTTGGGAGTCAAGTTTGAGTCCTATGCACAAATTAATTACAAATATGTACATACCCGGAATAGAAAAGAAAGTTCAATGCCATCTGTCATGCAACCGGAGGCTATGTCCAAGCAAAATAAGAGGCTTCCAGTCCATTCATCATTAGTTGATTTACATATGCCTGAAGACTCTGAACTTGACTGGTGCAATGGTAAATAATACTACTCTTCCTTCCAATTTTATCCTTCACTTCTGATCTGGAAAAATCCCAAATGGGGAAGTTTTTGTTGGTACTGTTATTAGCTGTAAATCCTCTGTCCATTCACACTGTGCATGTGCCCTGCTTAGACCATGGAGCAGTGCATGGGAAGATATCATGGTATCTTGGCAAATATAGCTGAGCCCACTATCAATGGACAAGCTTCTCAAATGGTGCCTGGGACTTTTTTTCCAAGATCTGTCAACACAGCTCTATCATTTGATGTGGTCAAGTTCTACACCAGATACGAGCATCAGGTCTTCTGTGTGGCAGATGAATGGAAGTGAAAGTCTGATGTGCACATAGGATAAATACCTAATGTCTTGCACCATGATCCACCTCACAAGATGCCCTCTCAACCCACTGTCAGTGAAATTCGACTGAACAACATTACAAAATGTTTCACTATTAGTGCAAATACTCTGGAAACCCTTGCTGGCAGTCTGGGGAGCCCCTTGTTGGAGGCCATCTCAAACACAAGTCAGTCTCTCTTGAAGAATATGCAGGTAAATTGCAATTGAGTCTGCCACAACTATGAATCTCAATCAACATGACAGACTGTTAGGCAAAATAAGAATGACTGTACCCAATTACTGGAACAAACTTACGAGTTGCTGAATGCAATTCTAATGGTTCACATCAATTCCGACACTGGAGCGGAATTGCCACCAAGTGTGTTGACTCACATTGGAAAGTTCACAGAGTATACTACTTGTTTTGGAAGGGAAAAACTCCACCAATATTGACTACTGTTATCAGGACCCTCCACAAAATCCACACATTTGTTGAAGCTCAACAGAATAGCAGCAAGCTCAGGAATTTTTTCCGTCAAGGCGAGCTGAGCACACTGCACAAGGATTGCAAGGCAGGACTACAACAAGGATTTGAGATTTTTCAGGTGTGTCATTTGTTTGTTTGGGAATTAACCATTTGTTGAAGCATGTGATATGTAGGTCCCAATGGTCAATCACATGAAGGACATTACACAGATGCAAGAAGATGCAGAAAAACAACACAAAGAAGTACTTGATATGATTGAAGCTCTGTCAGAGAAAACCAGTTCAGATGGAGCATCCTCTGTAGGGGAATTCTAGTCTCTGAGAGAATCAACTAATAAATGTTGGACAGATCAGCAGGCTTTACTCAGGATCTCATAACAGGCCAGTTTCAAGTGTTTTTTCTATTATATCTTTTCTATCTGACATATATTCAAGCTCCAATTCAATCTCCATGCTGCCATCACAGCCCAAGATATTCCATGGACGAGACGCTGAGCTATCAAGCATTCTGCAACTTGTCAGTCAAAGAACACCCAGGATAGCAATTTTGGGTGCAGGTGGAATGGGCAAGACCAGTCTTGCGAGAGCCGTCATCCATCATACAGAAATTACTGAGAGATATAATGAGCATCGGTTCTTTGTGGCTTGTGATTCAGCAGCAACCCAAGTGGAACTTGCTGCTCTCATAGGAGCCCATGTTGGACTGAAGCCAGGAAAAGACCTTACACACCCAGTCATCCAATACTTCTCTAGCAGCTCAAAATCTCTCCTGATTCTGGATAATCTTGAGACATTGTGGGAGCCAGTTGAGTCCCGAGGCAAAATAGAGGAATTTCTGTCACTCCTCACCGGTGTGGATAATCTTGCATTGGTGGTAGGTCTCAAGGATTTTTCACCTGTGCTTTGAACTCACGATGATTAGATTACAATGCGAGGGGCAGAAAGGCCTGCTAAAGTAGCATGGACTCATCCATTTCTACCACTGCTGAAGCCCTTGGAACAAGCTGCAGCACGACAAACATTCATAGATATTGCAGACAACAGACATGATCCAAATGAGGTTGACAAGGTCCTCTCCCTGACAGACAATCTGCCTCTTGCAATCAGTCTCATAGCTAATTTGGTTGACTCTGAGGGTTGCTCCCATGTATTGTCCCGCTGGGAGGAGGAGAAAACAGCCTTGATCTCAGAAGGATATGACAGGACATCCAACTTGGATTTATCAGTTTCATTGTCTTTGTCAAGTCCTAGACTCAATCCCCATTCAAAGGATCTACTGAGCCTCCTGTCAATGCTCCCTGATGGTCTTTCTGATGTTGAGCTTGTGCAGAGCAAGCTCCCAGTTGATAATATCCTGGGCTGTAAATTAGCATTGATTCGTACTGCCTTGGCCTACAGCGATGAACACAAGCGGCTAAAAGTATTGGTACCCATCAGAGAGTATATGCAGAAGATTCAACCACCTGGAGGTCATCTCATTCAACCTCTTCGCAAACATTTCCAGGAATTACTTGAGTTTTTCATGGAATACCAAGGAAATCAATCAAGTTCTAGCACAGTTGCTCGAGTATCATCAAACTACTCAAACATACAGAATGTCCTTCAGAATGAGTTACAACGAGATCATCCAGATCTAGTGAATAGCATTTACTGTGCATGCCATCTGAATACATTTAGCCGACGAATTGGGCAAGGACCCATTTCTTTGATTCAACAGATTCGGAATGTCCTCCCAAGCCCACGTGACCATCGCCTTGAGACATGCTTTTTTATTGAGTGCCTTGATTCAAGGACTGCTGATTCTATTTTCAATTCGGAGACACTAGCTTCCGATGCCCTGGAACACTTCGAGCAGTTTAATGACCCAGATCTTAAATGTATGCTCTCTGATGAATGTTGGTCTGTTGAAACTAATCTGAGTTAACACAGGCAACCTCTATAATATCTTATCAACCTATTATCAGATAAAGGGTGATATGTCCTCTGGCACAAAATTTTGTGCAGCTGCTATATCTTTAGCACTTTCAACTGGAAATACCAAAAGACATTGCCAAGGATTGTGTAACCTTGCATGGGCTCAATTTTACCTCGGTGATTACTCTGCAGCTCAAGCGCATGCAATTGAGGCCCGGAGACTGGCTCTAATTTCTGCAGATTTATACAGAGAAGCACAGGCACTCAAAATTGAGGCTATTTGCTGCTTTACATTGGGGAACTACATAAAAGCCATGTCTCTCTGCATTAGGGCAAAAGACCTCTTAGGTCTTTGTGGCATGTCCCATGGAAGCTTAGATCATGGCATCATGAATACTCAGGCAGAAGTCCACAGGCTCAAATCAGAATATGTTGAGGCTCGCAGTATCCTTATTAGCATTCTTGAAGAAACCATTATACAGGATCCCCAGGCCTATGGTTGGGCTCTACTTAATGTTGCTGAAATTGATGTGTTGATTGGTGCTCCAAAGGATGATGTGCAGAGGAATTGTGACAGAGTCAGAAAGATTTTAGACATTGAGGGTTATGTTATGGGAGTGATAATGTGTGATACTATCCTTGCAGATCTCCACCTGAGGGAGGGAAATTCACTGGCCGCAAAGACTATTTTTGAAAGGTGCCTCAAAGTGACTCCGGAATCCTCTCAAATCCAAACTTATTGTCTGGAGTGGCTTGGTGATGCCAGTTGCTGGGGTGATTTAGATGGGATGGACAGCTGGACAGCTGTTTTTCTTGTGCATTCCCTTAAAAGAAAAGAGAAGCTCGGAATCTACAAGGCTCTCAGATCCTTTGGAGATATCTTCCTCTCCCAGAATGATGAGCATACAGCCACCAGTTTGTTCACAGTTGCTCTAGAGGGATTCACTGAGATGGATGTGCATCGTAGCAGAGCTGAATGCATGCTCCGATTCGGAGACATTTCCATGGGACACAGTGACCCACTCAAGGCAGTGGAGTTTTGGGAGAGAGCAAGACCCCTGTTTGAACGCTCTTCACAGGCAAAACAAGTTCAAAATATCAATGAGAGATTTGCTGGTATTAGCAATGATGTGCTGGAGCAACACCGAAACAACTTGGCTCGTCTGGCAGAGCTCAATGCACCAGTTGGGACTATTGAGGAACTGGAGGATGATCTGTCTGACATTGAAGACCTGGACAAGATGGACATGGGTGACGAGAAAGAGCTTGGTTTGACTGTGGCCTGAGGCTTCCAGGAATTGTATGTTTTTCTTGGTGATTTTCTATGTTGTTATTTATGGTTACTGGTTTGCTACATGTGTCCCTGTGGTTTGGTTTGAAATGAATGATCATATTTATTTAATAAGAGACTTGGGTGTAATTTCATCTTCAGAGGATGAGATTCAGTATTGTCAGGCAAAAACAAGGTAGAGTCGAGCTAGATCTAAGTGTTTTTTCCACAATGCAACAAAAGAAAAAGGTGGAATATATTCTGCATATCCATTGTGTTTTTTGGGAGGTTCAAATCCTGATTCTCCTTGCAAAATTCGGAAACTCATGTTTCTAATTGAAGCCAGATGATCACCAGGATCACAGGTGTTCCTTGGTTTTATTCCTTTCCTTTGAGGTGCAGTTACAAAGAGTGTAATTCTGGAGAGATGGAATTGAGAGTGAACTTTTGTTGGAGATTTAATCCTCTGGCTATTCACTCTCACCAGAATTAAATTGAACAGAGAATAAAAAGTACAACATCACTGTTCCCCTGGGAGGCTGAGGGGACTTCCTGCTGCCCAGAAAGAAAGAAAAAAAACTGAATACTTGAGATGGAATTTAGGTTGAATTTTTGTTGGAGATTGATCTGCATCCCTCGCACCTGACACCACTGGGAATTCATCCTCGCAGATCATTACTGTTTAAATACTCACACCAATACATTGTGAAACTGAGGACAGAATAAATGAATGAAAAACAGATTATGCATAATACAATAAAACCCACAAAGTACCCTCCCCCCCAATCAACAAGGGCTGCATTCCCGTTTCTAGATATCATTTATTCAGAAGTGCGTGTTGATGGAGATTTTGCATTGAATCCAATGAACCTGTTCTGTGGTCGGCCGAATGGTCCAGACCGAAACCTGTGCATGTACAACCTTGAAAGATGGCCTGGGGCTCAAATTCAGAAACAGAGACCAGCAGGCCTCCACATTTTGTTGTGGACCTCTGCCAACAAATGCCGAGGAGGATCTGAACCCGCTATTTCATCATTGTAGATGACCTCCACACCGCATAAAGATGAGTGACCAGTCCATGGACTTTCTGCCTCTCAGCAGTGTATTTACTATTAGAGGAATGAACACAAAAACACCGGGATTGAGGCAAGATTGAGGAGGGAAAGAGGGGAAAATGATATCCTATTGAAATGCACACGCCACTGGTGGTGGGATTCGAACCCATGTTCCTCATTACACTATCTGAAGCCTTGCACATACAGATGAGGTGACTGCCGTTAGTCCGCAGAAGCTTGGAGGATTGGTATGTTCAGTGTGGTTGAAATTAGATGTTCACCATGAACTTGAGCCCAGTCTTATTCGCACTGCACTGTGAGATACAGATGGAATTCAATATTAGGTTGAACTCTTGTCGGGGATTTTCTTTATCTATTTAGGAAAAATCCGAGTCCATTGCCGGCAAGGGAATCGAACATCCTCCTCGAGCTCCTTGCTACAAAGCATTTGGCTTGTCGAATAATGATCACATTGAACAAGGCAATCGCCATGATCCACGGAGGCTTCTACTTGTTGTGGGATTCAGCATTTGTGGATAGTGTCTGAATTTTCGGACCGCAAAACACACACTGTACTGTATCGGAAAAATCCGAGAAAGGCAGGCAGATGGATTCTCACCTGGTTTTCTTTCGGTCCACAGGCTTCTGGCTCTTGCAATTGGTAGCACATTCTACAAAAAATAACGAAAAAAAAAACCGTTATTTTCTATCCCTCTGGTGGGACTCAAACCCACATTTCCTCATTGCCTTGTTTTGGATCACGCCATAAATATGAGGTGACTTGGCAGGAGTCCACAGGAGTTTTATTTTGCTTGGTAGGATGTGCTGTTTGGGCTGAATTAAAATTGAAGGGGTCGCGGGTGCCAATGATATTCTTGGGGAAATTGCCGACTTGAGGTTGAACCGGGTTCTTTTAATTGGAATGGTTATTATGTAGCTGAGACGATTTCCCCATAATCTATCATTGGAAGGTTGGTGTCTCGTGTGGAGTTCGGATGTCTTTCTCAGAAATTACAAATGAAAGAAAAAATCTTGTCGCGTGTCAAGGCTCTGAGGGGATTTGAACGGTAACCCCCCATTTCATTTATGGAATTTCTCACCCATAGGCACGAGGCACGGTTATACTGGTCCTCTGCTTATGGTCCATTAACCCGCTGCAAAGATCAAGAAGCTGAAGGAATAGAATAAGAGCAACTGAATTGAACGGTCCGTGCGTACGGGTTGATCGGGCTGGACCTCGTCATCATGATCTCGTCATCAACCACCAAACTTGATTCGACTCCAACCTCAGCGCTCGGCCTTCCCGGAGGACGTGAACAACGCCAGAATCCAAGAACTTGGTCTTCAGATCTCTGAAGATCTCCTTCTGCCCCCAACAAGTGTCCCCATCTCCAAGGGCCCAGCTGTTTGTGATGATTCGTGAATGCAAGACTTTTATTCTGCACCGTGGCAAGACATTCGACGCGATAGCAGGTTGCGTTTTTCTACTCTCTTTTATAACATAGCTGACCTGACCCGCTGCACAGTCGCAATATGCGTCCATCAATAGATCCTGTCGCGTGCGCAGCTGTCTCGAAGAGCACAGGGCTCAGTGCACGCATTCATGCGCGAACTGGATAAACCACCGCCCGGCTCCACCCTGACAGTGCTACACGCCGCGTCTGCGTGCTCGCTTCTACCCTCCAACCTCGTTCCGCACCAAAACAGGCAGCCCACAAACTGGTCTCGCACGACTCGCAGTCTACGTGGCGGGGTGCATTCAAGGTCTACGCGGCGAGCGGGACCGGTCGTCTCTCACTCGGGCATGCATTCTCCCGCTGCCGCGGCATGTGTTATCCCGCTCGCGCATGTCATGATTCATCTGGCGCGAGGCCCGCCCCAGCTGCGGCTTGACGTATGTCCATTCCCCACGTATCGGCCATGCTGTGTTATAGCATTCTGACAACATGATAGGCTCACCTGCATACTACCATCCTTCTGTACAATGCAGGAGCTCTCGATCTTCGCGTCCAGGATCAAGTGTTCATTCCCATACATGTACGCTATATACGAGAACGGGAAGACGAGGCTCAGTAATCAGGACGAGCACACGCACGCATCTTGCACTCGGCCCTGGCCTGAGTATGACATCTCCCATCTCCTACCACGACTCGGGCCAACGCTCTCAGCACGATTGACGACGCGCTGTTACCACTTTCACATACTCCCCGCCAGCCAGCCTGTGCCGCCTCTCTTCGCAAATTCGGCACTAGGATCGGGTTCGAGACGGAGACGGATGGCGCGCGCGTCCATTCGCGCTAGCGCAGAAGCATATGTAGGAATGGTTGTCGCACATCCCGGATACTCCGAGGCCGGCGGGCGACGAGCGGCGTCAAGGGAAGGAACGCGGCATCCCAAGCCCTACGTTCACAAGTGCAAGTTGTGCGGCAGCACACCTCTTCCTCCCCCTTGCACATCCAGCACGAAACCCACCCGCATCGACTGCGTACCGCAATCGTTAGCACTCTCCGCGTGAAATCCATCCACGGTTGACCGACATCCAGTTCTCGCGAGCCGCAAACAGATCCAGCTGTACGGCGTACCTCACCTTCAGTGGATTACTTTCTGATTTTTGCTACAGGACTACCTCGCTGATCCTTGCGACAGCACTCTGGAACCTCTTTTGGGTGTTACCGTCATCGCTGTCCGTGATTCAGTGCACGGCTGCAGCAGAATGCATGTACAGCAACGACAACGGGCAAAGCAAGTCCGCATTCGACAGCGACAACCGCGAGGCCCGAGCTGCGCACCCCAGGATACCGCCAGGACTTCGACCTCAACCTCGGCGGACTTGAGCGCAGCGGTGTGTGTGCAAATAAGACTACCCAGAGCAGATGTACGCAGACCACTACCCGCCCTCGCTGAATTCGTCCCTGATTTTACTACTACAGACATCGAAAATCTCCCTTCTAGTCATCGCCGCATTCGGACCTCCAGCGCTACGAGGAGATTCAGAGAGTCGGAGCAGCCAGAGGCGCGCAGCAACGGGGTGGGGGAGTACGTGTTCCCCAACCGCGGGGCCGGAGTAGCGTACTTAGGGGAAGCGCGGGGCGCTTCAGCTGTCCGCAGATTATCTAGATGTACGCAGACTGCTGTACTTCATTGACTTCGTCGCTGATCCTCAGTACAGACATCGGCCGTTACCATCCGTTACATTCCACCACGCGCGCGCGTGTCGTTCCAGCGCGCGGAGCGTACTCGGCGCTAGACAGCAAGCTCAGGCTCGAGGCGTACAGCAACACCTTCGCATATCTCAGGGTGGGAACCAGATGTACAGCAGACCTCGACGTCGAGCTCGAGGGGGAGTGCGAGGACCTCGACCCTTGCGTGCGCGTCTTTTGTGCATGTATCGGACTCTCTTGTCTCACGCCGACCCGGGATGCACATCGATCCATGGGGACAGCCAGCGCTCGTCCTCTTCGCCTCGCACACACCAAGCCCATGTCCTCCAACGAACGCTTTCCCCGTGCGAAGGCGCAATGCCGCTCAGCCGCCATCGAGCCGAGAAGACGACAATGAAGACGAGAGCGCTCCCATCGTCCACTGCGTTGTCTGGAGAAGTCAGATCCCCGACTCGTTACCGCGTTGGTCATCTGGTGCGGCTGCAAGATGCATATGGTCGCCTCGCGCACGGGATGTATTCGACGCCGGCGGCGAGGAGGGTGTTTCGCTTCCGAGTCGTACTGCACGCACAGGGATCTCGGTGGATGCACCCCACATCGATCCCTGGCGAGCGCGAGACCGCATGTGCGTGTGCTCCTCACACACATGACGCCGTGCCTTCACCTATGCGACGCCGGTCCCCGCCTATCGCTGCATGCGAAGAGAGGACGAAGACGAGACGAGAGAGCTGCTACCTTCATGACCCCACGCTCCCCGTGTCCCTCGTTGTCCCTCCCTTTCTCGTCCACGCCCCGCTCATGACTTCGTCTGACGCACGCCTTATCCCCACCCTCATACCTCTACCAGCGCGCACATCCGCACAGTGGCGATATGTATTGTTGCTGCTGCGTGCTAGACCCCACTCAGCCTATCCGGACATCCTACAACTTCAAGATACCTCCGGTACCCATACACTACCTCCCCGACATCTATCCCCCCGCTGCCATTGCTCGTGCTGTGTTGATCCGGGTACCACCTTGTGTCGAGCAGATCCGGGTAGATCGTTCGCTGCGCATCGTACGCGTAGACCTCACTGATTCTCGACGCTGCCTCCCAGGCAAACCACAGTGTACCCACCCTCTCTCCCACCGTACTCCGAGCTCCGGCGATGTGGCGCGCATCGGCGGTGTCTTTACGCGCGAACCTATTACGCCATCACGCTTTAACCGTAACGCAACGGCGGAGTCTGCGGGCCCGGGGCGGGGGGTGGGGTGTTCAGTCGAGGCGGTGTTCAAGGCAGGCAGAGGTATGGAGCGGAAAAGAAGGAATGCAAGGGAAGGTGGGGAAGGGAGCGCCGGGGATGACTCTCTTGAGGGGATGGGGGTCGAGTACTTGATACTTGATTCGGGTCTCGAAACTGTACAGACATGCTCTACCAAGTTATTATGTGCGCGCGGTTTCTTTTTTCGTTGAATCTTGGCATGGAAAGAAGAGTCCAGATCTGGACTGGGCATCTGGGAACGCGTACTTTTTTTGTTGTCTAGATAAGTGCTTATATGATATGAAAATTCCTCGTTTAATGTTCTCAGATAAATGAATGAAGCGAATTTTCACCTGCAGCTGGTATCCAGAAAGAGGAGAAGAGATCCAATTCTTCAGTGTTTATGTTGTCGACAATGACCCTCACTGTAGCTGGAGACAACCTTCAGTTCTGGCTTAAGTCTAAGGAATCTGCTGCCCGCACAGCACATCCCCAACCATCCAGCGTCGAGCTCTTCTTACTTGAATTCAAACACGACTTGTGGCGACGCCAGACAGGATGCTCTACGGCTAAGGACAAGAGATGATGGTCTGGGACCGGGCACTTTCCAATTCTGGCACAGGGACTCCATGCTTTTCATATGCCGCTTCACGGTCTTGGGTATGCGCTGCATCGACTTTTCTGTGCAGCCTGAGCTAAAACACGGACCTCCCAGCCAAGACGTCGTGTGCTAGACTCATCACCAGTCTGCCATGGACGGCAGATCTTCGTGCAAGCACGTTGCCGTAGGCAGACTGGAAGTTCTCGGGAGTTGTCAATGCTGTGCGCGCGGAGTTTGAAATTTTGAGTGGTGCCGATCGTCGGCATCACGGGGGCTGTGCAGCTCCTGCTAAAATTCGTCTGTTTCCCAGAGCACTCTGGCACACTTTCTGCATATTCTGAGGAGGCAGATTTCAAGATATGTGGAATAAACGTAACCTGTTCCTTTGAAATTTCAAAACTAACGACAATTGCGCTCAGAACAGCAGAGAAGGAAGATTTTCAAACTCCGCGCGCAGCCCTTGCACAGCATCCGAGAACTACCAGTCTGCCTACGGCAACGTGCTTGCACGAAGATCTGCCGTCCATGGCAGACTGGTGATGAGTCTAGTCGTGTACTAACCTGCAGCGCCACACATCGAACCCTCGGGTTGGGCCCACTGTAGCGCGTTCTCTCCTACCCTCGCACCGGCCCTACTCAAGTCCCAATGGCCAAATCCCTCACGCTGAGAATACTCCGCAGCCTCGTATGCAGCAACTACCATGATTCCATCCAAGATTTGTAAACAACATCCTTCCATACTAGTTCTGACTCTCCACATCGGGATTTAAACAATCTGCGCGTGACCTCGCGTACGAGCGCGTACAAGACATCAAAGATCGCGCGCACGGGCATCACGAGCTATGTCCGAAATCTCACGAGAGCTGTCTAAAGTTGATTGGCACGACATATTTCGTGCCCTCTTTGTTAATAAATACGGAAATCACCATGCCCATGAATTCCTACATAGCTTCTTCACCACGTAACATTACGGGCAGGTACTTCACAATGTATTCCATAATTTCCATTCTTAAAGTTATTGGTTTAGTCACATCTCGCAGTCTCGTGGCTCGCGTAGTCGCGTCCACAAGAGCTACGCGACATCACAAGATCAAAAGATGGCGTGTGAAATGTGCTTTTGCTGATGCAGTTCAGCTATAGTTATAGGAATTCAGTCGCTTCACACCTTTTATGCACATTGAGGGCCAAATCCTATTGAGCTTGAGCCTTGCGGATTCAGAGAGCACGTCTAAATGATGCGCTGTGCTAGCTCACATTCAATCTCCTCTCTCACTTTTGGCATCAGTTCCACCGCACATCGTCACGCTACTGCCAGTGGTTTATCCACCACATCGCAGTCTCACCGGTACTATAGCGGCTTCAAAAGCTGCGCCATCCACTCGCCACTCCGCTGTGCTGCCCATCTATTTTCAAAGTAGATGGGCGATGAAGCTCGTGGGCAATTTGGGAATGGGAGGGTGTTGCAGTTTCTTTTGCCAGATTGTGCTGCATACAAGTACTAGCATGCACTACTTACTGTAATAAAAACCTAATTAATTTCCAAACATCGAGATGCTGACCACAATATGCATGACCATTTTCGAGATAGCCTGCACTCCGGCGGTGGCGTTTCGACGTGGAATGGAACCAGTGATATCCATAAGAACTACTGATATACTTCCTTGGGTCGTACACCGTTGTTTGGTGTGGTCTCGTAGTTTACCAGGATCTAGCCCTTGCTCTGAAAAACGCTCGTATCACGCAATAACAAGGTTATCTGCTGTTTTTGAAGACATCCTTTTTCAGATAATTACTATAAATGGGAGATACAAGTGGATAGGGCAATGGGTAATATGCCGGTAACCTTGATGATGTTGACTCGCTTGCGAGCGACAGGCTCGGAACTCCAACATTTTCTTGGCTCACCCATTTTTACTCGACGGGTTCAAATACTATGTCTATGAGCGGAGTTAAGGGCTAGGAGACACTTGAAAAACCAAGGAGAGTCTCGGGCTGTGGATGGCAGGAAGATTGCGGTCTCGATACCTAGGTTTTTGTGCAAAAATTGTGCTACACTTACTAGACTGTGAAATAACTGACCTTACCTCGCATTAATATCGCAGACGTCGAGTTTGTGACAAATCATGCACGAGATTTCGTTTTTGATACAGTAAACATCTTCGAGATGGCCTTCACTCTGGCGGTGGCACCGTTTCTACTTGAGCTCGAGTGGGCGATATTTATCAGAACTGAGAGCTGATGTTATTCACGAAATATTCTTGTAAGTAGTATATATACATGTCATAATTATTTGCCTAGATTCGCCAGGATCAAGCCCATGCTATGGTGGTTAGGAACCAATCTGAGGTCCAACTCTCCGCCGCATTTCACACAATAGCAAAGTTATCTGCTTTTTTTTTTTTTGAAGACTTCATTTTGTAAAGATAATTAGACCGAATGGAGGGAAATGCAAGATACAAGTACATGGCGAAATGAGTGATATGCCGGTTGCCTTGATGATGTTAAGATGAGCGATGGAATTCCAACATTTTCTTGACTCACCCATTTTTATTTTGACAGGTTCAAACATCTGTCAGCGGATTTAAGGAAGGACACTAGGAGATGCATGAGATACGGCTAAGAGTCTTAGAGGGCATCACAGCTTATGAGTTGATCAAAGTAATCCTGTGTCGTTCTCGCACTCACATATGACCTCGACTCAATTTGACCCCGCACGAATCTACCCCCATTTCAGCGAGCAGACAATAAATTGCGACTGTATTCAAACTGTATTTCAAGATATCTTATATGGCATCCCAAGAGTTGAGAATTGGGGTCCACCATGTCACACTGAGCATGCCAGTGACCTGAAATTGGATCAGAAAGAAAGAAGTGCGCATTTTTACAGCCGATGTCAGTACCGAGGGCGCGGATCAAAAAATTTCTGTTTTGGGATGTTTCCAAAGAATTCCCTATATCTCTGTCAGTTCTTCACCGATTCACATAAAAACTAAATAGATCTACTCACCTAATTCATGCACAATTAGTGATAGAGAGGAACTTGCGAAAATATTACGTATTAGGTAATTTCTGTTTTGGGGCTCTTTTTGCACTGAATACCGTCTAGCATTGTGAGAACATGTCCCAGTGACCTAGAATTTTGGGAGAGACAACATGCATACCTGAAAAAACATGCGATAGAGCCAGAAGTGAGGATAATTTGGTTACAGTCCTTCTAGCTCCAGTGAAAACATTTGGCAGTTTTTGGCTTTCAGAGATATTGCCAAGATCACATTCATCTGGACATTTCATATAGTTCTGGCTCTATCACTTGTTTCATAACATATACACATTGTCTCTCCCAAAATTCTAGGTCACTGGGAAATGTTCTCACCATGCTAGACAGTATTCAGTGCAAAAACAGCCCCAAAACAGAAATTACCTAATACGTAATATTTTCGCAAGTTCCTCTCTATCACTAATTGTGCATGAATTAGGTGAGTAGATCTATTTAGTTTTTATGTGAATCGGTGAAGAACTGACAGAGATATAGGGAATTCTTTGGAAACATCCCAAAACAGAAATTTTTCGATCCGCGCCCTCGGTACTGACATCGGCTGTAATACTGAACATTGACTCAAATGGTTTTTGTCTGGGGTCCAAATAACCTCCTGCACAGAGGACAACTTGAAGTGGTCATTTGACCCGGCGTGGGGAAGTGCCAAGGTGTCCGTGGCCCATGATTTATTAGGAATAAGTCTGCAACCATTTACATCTCCGCAAACAGGTTCAATGCTGGGCTGGTGGTTCACATTCGGGATATCTGCTGCCCCCAGCGCTTTTGGCTGTCTCCATGTATCACTTCTCCTCTAAATTAGCTTGTGTCATGGGTTCACCAATTCATTTCAAGAATTTAAAGATGCTTTACAGGGTTCATACAGTAAGTAACAGCTATCTTTCAACCCAAGTGGTCAGGTGTGAAGCACCGCACTGTGCTTGTTTTCTTTAACGATGTCCTGATCAAGTCTCGATTTTTGACCTACATATATTTCAGTCCGATGCTTCACCTGGTTGCAAATTGCTTGCCCCTTCTCTCGGATTAAATTTTTAGCTTTCTCAGGATCAGTCTAGCCCTGAGGACCTTGATTGGTTTCAACTGGTGATTTGGTGGGTATGGAAGAGTTCCCAGGCTATGTACTTGTTGTTTCTTAGGATCTTTGATATAATCAAGCAGCTCCAAAGTTAATTTGGGTTTGCTATGGTCATACCATTTAAATGCTGTGTCCACTTACACCATGCATCTGTACCCATCAAGCAGTGCATGGGAAGATATCATGGTATCATGGCAAATATAGCTGAGCCCACATCAATGAACAAGCTTCTGAGATGGAGACCAGAACTTTTCCCCAGATGTCTCAATATAGCTACTCATTCAATAGTATCATTTGATGTGGTCAAATTTTACACCAGATATGAGGATCACATCTTCTGTACGGGAGATGAACAGTAGCCAATAAAAGAAACTTCCCATGGGCACACAGGATAAAACACCTATGTCTCTCAAGACCCCTGATCCACCTCACAAGATGCCCCCCCAACCTACTGTTGCCACAAGTCAACTAAACAACATTACAACATGTTTGAATCTTACTATATGCACTCTGGAAACCCTTGCCAGCAGTCTGAAGAGCCCCCTCTTGACAGCCATGGCTAATACAACCCAGTCTCTCTTGAAAAATATGCAGGTACATTGTTAGTGAATCTGCTGCAACCATAAATCTCATCAGTCATGACAGACAGTCAAAAAAAATAAGAATGAATGTAGCCAATTGATGGAGCAAACTTATGAGTTGCTCAATGCAATTCTTATTGTTCACATCAAGTCAGATACAGGAGGAGAACTGCCACCAAGTGTGTTGACTCACATAGGGAAGTTCACAGAGTATGTTGCTTGCCTTGGAAAAAAAAAACTGTGTTTGGTTTGACTACTGCTATTAGGACTCTCCACAAAATCCACACGTTTGTTGAAGCTCAACAGAATGGCAGCAGGGTCAAGAAGTTTTTCCGTCAAGGTGAGATGAGCACATTGCTCAATGATTGCAAGGCAGGATTGCAACAAGGATTTGAGTTTTTTCAGGTGTGGATTTGTTTTGTGAATGAACCACTCAATTAAGAATGTGATATGGAGGTCAATCATATGAAGGACATTACACAGATGCAAGAAGATGCAGAAAAGCGACAAAGAGAAGTGCTTGACATGATTGAAGCTCTGTCAGACATGACCAGTTCAGATGGAGCATCCTCTGTATGAAGATTCCATGCCTCTAAAAGAATCAAAGTAATAAATGTTGCACAGGTCAGCAGGCTTTATTCGGGCTCTCATAATAGGTCAGTTTCTGTTGTCTCTGAATGATATCTCTTGTATCTGACATATATTCAAGCTCCAACTCAATCTCTATGCTGCCATCAGAACCCAAGATATTCCATGGACGAGACTCAGAGCTTTCAGACATTCTTCAACTTTTCAGCCAAGGAACACCCAGGATAGCATTTTGGGTGCAGGTGGAATGGGAAAAACCAGTCTTGCAAGAGCTGTCATCCATCGTACAGAAATTACTGAGAAGTATAATCAGCATCGGTTCTTTGTTGCTTGTGATCCTGCAGCAACCCAAGTGGAACTTGCTGCTCTATAGGAGTTCATGTTGGACTGAAGCCAGGAAAAGACCTTACATGCCCTGTCATCCAATATTCTCCAGCAGCTCAGACTGTCTCCTGATTCTAGATAATCTTGAGACATTGTGGGAGCCAGTGGAGTCCCGAGGCAAAATAGAGGAATTTCTGTCACTCCTCACAGGTGTGGATCATCTTGCATTGGTGGTAGGTCTCAAGGATTTTTCACCTGTGCTTTGAACTCATGATGATTAGATTACAATGCGAGGGGCAGAAAGGCCTGCTAAAGTAGCATGGACTCATCCATTTCTGCCACTGCTGAAGCCCTTGGAACAAGCTGCAGCTCGACAAACATTCATAGATATTGCAGACAACAGACATGATCCAAATGAGGTTGACAAGGTCCTCTCTCTGACAGACAATATGCCTCTTGCAATCAGTCTCATAGCTCATTTGGTTGACTCTGAGGGTTGCTCCCATGTATTATCTTGCTGGGAGGAGGAGAAAACATCCTTGATCTCAGAAGGATATGACAGAACATCCAACTTGGACTTGTCAATTTCATTATCTTTGTCGAGTCCTAGACTCAACCTCCATTCAAAGGATCTCTTGAGCCTCCTGTCCATGCTCCCTGATGGTCTTTCAGATGTTGAACTTGTGCAGAGCAAGTTCCCAATTGATAATATCCTGGGTTGCAAAGCATCATTGATTCGTACCACCTTGGCCTACAGTGATGAACACAAGCGGCTAAAAGCATTGGTACCCATCAGAGAATATATGCAGAAGATCCAGCTGCCTGGCGATCACCTCATTCGACCTCTTCACAAACATTTCCAGGAATTACTTGAGTTCTTCATGGAATACCGCGGAACTCAATCAAGTTCCAGCACAGTTGCTCGAGTATCATCAAACTACTCAAACATACAGAATGTCCTTCAGAATAGGTTGCAACAGGGTCATCCAGACCTAGTGAATAGCATTTACTGCACATGCTATCTGAATAACTTCAGTCAACGCATTGGGCAAGGAACTACTTCTCTTATTCAACAGATTCAAAATGTCCTCCCACAGCCTCTTGACTATCGCCTGGAGGCTTACTTTATTATGGAGCGCCTTGATTCAAGAGCTTCATATCCAATTTCCAAGGCAGAGATCCTAGCTTCCAAGGCCCTGGAACACTTCAAGGAGTTTGATGATCCAGATCTTAAATGTATGCTCTCTGATGATTGCTGAGCTATTGAGACTAATCTGAGTTCACACAGGTAAATTCTATAATGTCTTGGCAACTTATTATCGGATAAAGGGTGATCCATCCTCTGCCATGAAATTTTGTGTGGCTGCTATATCTTTAGCAATTTCAATTGGGAACACCAAAATGCATTCCTTAGGGTTGTCCGACCTTGCATGGGTTAAATGCTCCCTTGGTGACTACTTTGCAGCTCAAGTGCATGCAAAAGAGGCCCAGAGACTGGCCATAATTTCTGCAGATTTATACAGAGAAGCACTGGCACTCCGTATTGAGGCTTATTGCTGCTCTACATTGGGGAATTACACAAAAGCCATGTCTCTCTGCATTAGGGCAAGAAGCCTCTTAGGTCTTTGTGCCATGTCCCATGGAACCTTAGACTATAGCATCATGACTACTCAGGCAGAAGTCCACAGGCATAAATCAGAATATGTTGAGGCTCGCAGTATCCATAATACCATTCTTGAAGGAACCACTATACAGAATCCCTACAACCATGGTTGGGCTTTACTTAATGTTGCCGAAATTGATGTGATGCTCAGTGCTCCAATGGATGATGTGCAGAGGAATTGTGACAGAGCCAGAAAAGTGTTAGACCCTGCAGGTGATGTTGAGGGAGTGACACTGTGTGATGTCAATCTTGCAGATCTCTACCTGAGGGAGGGAAATTCACTGGCAGCAAAGAATGTTTTGACAAGGTGCCTCAAAATGACCCCGGAATCCTCTCAAATCCAAACTTATTGTCTGGAGCGGCTTGGTAATGCCAGTTGCTGGGGTGGTTTGGATGGGATGTCGTGCTGGACAACTGTTTTTCTTGTGCATTCTCTCAAAAGAAAAGAGAAGATCGGAATCTACAAGGCTCTCCGATCCTTTGGAGATATCTTCCTTGCACAATATGATGAGCATACAGCCATCAGCTTGTTCACAGTTGTTCTAGAAGGATTCACTGAGATGGATGTGCATCACAGCAGAGCTGAATGCATGCTTCGATTTGCAGACATTTCTATGGGACACAGTGAGCCACTCAAAGCAGTGGATTTTTGGGAGAGAGCAAGACCCCTGTTTGAACGCTCTTCACAGGCCAAACAGGTTCAACATATTAATGAGAGACTTGCTGGTATCAATGATGATGTACTGGAGCAACACAGAAACAACTTGGCTTGTCTGGCAGAGCTCAATGCACCATCTGGAACTGTGGAGGAACTGAAGGATGATTTATCTGACATTGAAGGACTGGATCAGGTGGACATGGGTGAAGAGAAAGAGTCTGATTTGATTGTGGCCTGAGGTTTCCAGGAATTGTATGTTTTTGTTGGTGATTTTCTGTGTTGTAATTTATGGTTACTGATTTGCTACATGTGTCCCTGTGGTTTGGTCTGAAATGAATGAGCATATTTATTTAATAAGATACTTGGGTGTAGTTTCATCTTGGGAGGATAAGGTTCAGTATGGTCAGGCAAAAACACAGAAGGTAGAGTTGAGCTAGATCTAAGTGTTTTTTCCACAATGCAACAAACAAAAAGCAGAATATATTACCCATATCCAGCTTCTGTTTTTTAGGAGGCTCAAATCCTGCTTCTCCTTGCAAACTTCAGAAACTCATCGTTCTAATTGAAGCAAGGTGATCCCCAGGATCAAAGGTGTTCCCTAGTTTTATTCCTTTCCTTTGAGGTTCAGTTAAAAAGAATTTACTTCTGAGAGAGAGCAGGTTCAATTTTTGTTGGGGATATGATCCTCTAGCTATTCGCTCTCAAAGGAAGAGATTGAACAGAAAATAAAGAAAAACAAAACCATGCTCTTCCCCTGGGAGGATGAGGGGACTTCCTGCCCCCCACCCCCACCTCAAAAAGAAAAGCAAGCCAAATAGTTGAGATGGAATTTAGGTTTAATTGTTGTTGAAGATCGATCCGTGTCCCTTACTCCCGATACCACTGGCAATTCATCCTCACTTGTTGATCACCACTGTCCAAGTACTCATACCAATACATCGCGAAACTGAGGATAGAATAAATAAACAAAAAGCAGATTACTGTACTGGCCTGTAGCGTGGCGACTGTGACACAGGCCAGCAGCCGGGGGTGATGCGACAGGGCTATGGTGACCGTGACTGTTGCCAAAAAAAGCGACGCGAGCACAATGGTAGCGCAAACCCACTGATATCTACTTTTGGTAATTCTCAGTCTTCTCGGTGGCAAATCTGAGTGGAAACTCTCCACAATGGTAGCGCAAACCCACTCATATCTAATTTGGGTAATTCTCAGTCTTCTCGGTGGCAAATCTGAATGTAGTTTCTCATATAAATTCTATTCAATCCATTTCTTTACACTTTCTGTCTACCTTGCGACAAAAATGCTACCAACAAACCTAAAGCCTGTTGCAGGCCTGCCTCGTGAGTTGATATCTCGGATTGAACATCTTCGTGACTTACTTAAAAATCTTCCAAGCTCTCTCCCTAAGGATCTACCCAACTCTCGCTACCAATTCTACCTGGATCCAGAATCTATCGATCTCCGGGGTTATTTTGGTGCGGCTGGACACCATCTTGAGATTGCATTCCAAACTTTCACACTAAGGGACCAACCTATTCTATTCCTGCAGCGGGGGAGCGGTCTTGACGACCTGCCAAAGTTGCTGAAGCTTGCTGTTAAGCAGATGAGCGATGGGAAAAGGGAGAACTTTCGCACCGCTTAGATTGAGCACTTGATCAGAGCTGCCAAAGACTCTGGTGCCAAAATTCCAGCAGCCAAGCGTAAAGCCGTGGCTCTGACACCGGATTCCACCAATACCGATCCTGTGTTGCCACCCGCAAAAAAAGCTAAGGGGGCTGTGATTGTGGTCAATGACTCCGAGTCGGATTGCAAGCCCGACACTCACTCACGTTCACTGCCGATACCACCCACAATCCCCCCACCCGCACCTCCTTCTTGCCCGAACCCTCCCACGCAGAAAACAGCGCAAAGCACATTTGCTGCATTCGGATGGAAGAAGGCGAGTCCAGAGGAAGTCAAGGCGCACTGGAGGAAAGTCAGAGAGGATAATGAAGACAAGCAGAAGGAGAAGTAGGGCTCCAACCCGTGCCCGTTTTCGACGGGTTGACGGGCAGAACGGACGGGACGGAAACCGTCTGTTGGGGACTGAGAGGCGACATTGAAACAGGGCAGGTACGGGACAGGTTGACCCGTTGACGGGGTACCCGTTCCCGCCCGTTTGACGGGTTTGACAGGGTTTTCCAGGCGCTACCAGGAAGTGACATTCTTGGTATGTTTCTGTCTCAAATTATCCCTTCATCCTGTAAGGGCCATATACCATTATTTACCCTTTCCTTGATACTCTTCAACTAACTCCTATTTACATCTATTTTTCTTGTTTCTTTGTACGTGTCTAGTCACGTGACCATGTACTTATCACGCACGTAGACAGATCAATATCACTACCTTCTTACCTTACCCACCTAACGACCTATTGTCCGTTCATCTTGCTCTCTTAACAGCAGACTCACGTACTAGGCCAGCGGGTGTTCTTAAGTGTATCGGTACTCAGCGATACAAGCCCTCTACTGAGGTTCATTCTGTCTCAAGATCTGGCTATCTGCCAGTGGTAATTATCTTATCCACTGCCATCCATTCTATAGATTGCATTTGATCTACTCTTGGGACTTCATAGTCCCTTCTAGCAACCTCCCGAGCCAGTCTTATATCAACAACCGAAGTGTTGAAGGATTTCCATCTTCACTTGCTTTGAGACACATCAGCACTCGTTGGAGGATTTCCACCTTCGAGGGTCTCTAGCTTTATCGGTTAAGACTGTCTCAGGGACTTGGAGCCATCCTCCAATACTGGGTGCACACCATCAAATACAGGCCCCGGAAATGGACCGCAAATTCAAAGGAAATTAATTATTTCTAGGATAATATCCCATTATTTACGGGGGCTGGAAATTGCCAGAATATTTTATACATTCCACACATTTGCATATCATTTACGGGCCCCGGAAACAAATTATACCACATCATTTCCTTAACAAATACTTATTATTTCCGGGGCCCGGAAATTCAAAATTTCCAGGCTCCGGAAATCAGAATCACCAAACACATTATGCAATGCCAAACTTTCTGTAAAAGGAAAATAAGAATATCCAAAGACAGTAATAGTTGATGACATCAACCCTAAATCAAATCACTTGACCAAGGATTTCTGGGACTCCTCTCTGCTTCTGTGAGACATTGAATGTCAGGTATCTGGCTAAGGTTATTCAAGAAGAATTGAGTGTAACAGTGGTCTATTTGAGCCTCAATGTGGGCAAAAAATATGAGTACTCTCATCATAGCACAACCAATTCCCAAAGGGCTAATTCATACACAATTAGTGATAGAAGAGAACTTGTGAAAATGGTTCATATCTCTTGATATGCAATTTGAGCCATTTTGGGGGTGAACTTGGTCTAGAGGATCAGAGCATGTTCAAATAATCTGGATTTTTGCGACAGAGAACGTGAATAGATTTAGAAAAATGTCGTAGAGACAGAGTTTCAGATAGTAGAGTTTACAATGTCTCTAATTACTACAAGACACCAGACAACACAGAAGGAATAGAAAAATGGTGAGCATGGACTCAACCGAGAAGTCTTTTGAAATTCTGGCTCTATGACAAGCCTCTGAATGTATTTGACTCATCTGTTATAGAAAAATACATCATTTGAACATGCATGGACGGTGTTGGACACTATTTATTGCAAAAAGTGCCAGATTTCCCATGTCCATCAGTATAAAGTATTTTCGTGAATTTATTTCTATCACTAATTGCTCCCTAATTAGCCGAGTCGATCTATCTAGTTTTTATGTGAATCGGTCAAGAACTGACTGAGTTACAGGCAATCCTTTGAAACATCCCAAATTGGACAATTTTTGGCCACACCTTCAGTTCTGACATTAGCTCAGATATATTATACCTGGAGGTCACAGGTTCAAACCCACTGTCTAAACATAAGTCAGAAGGGTCACCGAAGCACCAAATCACGTGGAGCTAGAAACAATTGTAGGTCCACGTGACCAAACTGAAGTTTCCAGTTCAATTTCCTTATCATGTTGAATTTTCCTACCTTTGTTCTTTTAATTACAGCCACTATGGTATCAGCAAGATCCTAAGCAAGTTATCCAAGATATTTGCATTATTGATTATTATATATTTCATTTGTTGTGAGTTAGATCACATGATGGCGGCCTTTCCTGGGCCGGAACTTTTGTCGAATGAAAAGTTGATTCGACAAAAGCTCCAGGCAGTTCCGGGCCGAAATCACGTGATCAATGTGCTGCTTTTGTCAAATTTTATTGAGAATGTGGCTTCCAAATGAGGTAAGTTGGCAAGTAGCAGTGGACCAGGAAAAGCAAATTCTTTTAGCAACAAAGAAATCCAGAATAAGATAGTAATTATACAAGGTTCTATGTGAAGTCTTGTAAGTATCTGAAATCTAGAAGCAAGAAGGCCAAAGGAATGTTTGTAGGAAAATATCACAGAATAACCATGTGAAAATCTCACCCATTTCCTATGTGCACAGTATACTGCACAAGGTGTGAAAAGTGTGAAAAGTGCGGAAAGTGTGACATGTGTAATATACACCTGCGCCAACCCATGGGAACTTACCATGAGTTTACCTGAACTTGTGTCACATACACTAGTAGACTTTGGCAGAAAGCTGTTGGCCTCATCTATACCTCTCTTCAGGTTTGTTAGTGCAAAGAACAATGACCTTGCAATGCTGATGTGTTTCTTTGGAATACCTCCTAGCCTTATCCGAGAATGCTGCACTGGGAGCTTTCAAAGTATTGGAGGCTTTAGGCTTTGATCTTAGACACAGATCCTCTTTGACAATTCTGTTATGTATACAAACATCTTGATGCTGTCTTTTAGACAGTGATATAGAGGACCTTGGTTTCGGGGTTATTTTTGTGGAACATGGGCTCTGCTGAGTCCCATGTCAGGACGATGGAACATGATACCTTCAGGGAGAAGTTTGGCAGTCTTGCAGACTCTCCAGAATATTCTACTGTAGGTACAGGGTCAAAACCCGAATGAAAGATTCCACATTGTTACCCAACCCTGTGTCACAGTACAGGAACTGCATACAACGATACATATGATTATGTGTTGGCTCGTGATAACAGTTACCAGCTTCGGCAATTATAAATTACTATAACTGGGGTGGAATCCAGCAGGATGAACTCCTAAGGGTCAGATGATAACATTTATTTCCTTTTTTAGAATGTTTGGCTATTGATTTCCTTACCATTTCTGGACCCTGGAAATTTTGAATTTCCGGACCCCGGAAATAACAAATACTTGTTAAGGAAATAATGTGCATATAATTTATTTCCAGGGCCTGTAAATGATATGCAAATGCATAGGATGTATAAAATATTCTTACAATTTCCGGGCCCCTTAAATAATGGGATATTATACCGGAAATAATTAATTTCCTTTGGATTTCCAGTGCATTTCCGGGGCCCATATTTGATGGTGTGCATCCAGTGCAAGTCCTCACACCATAGTAAATCTCTCGGTACTCACCAGGGTCATACGACGAGCATCCCACTCATAAATATTTGTGATGCGCTCTCGAGAGCTGTTACACATCCTGCCAGTGCTGAATCTATTTTTTAAAAACTCAGCCGTTACTGTTGAGCACATTTTCTCTGGCTGCCGCGACACAATTGGGCTTCATCGCGCTGATACGCTGACGGTGCGTCTGAGAGCGTGAGCTGATAAATAAAATACCAGGCTCAAAACTCCGAGGACCGTAAGACTAAATATGTGCGAGTGGGCCAATCCAAGCTCAGAGCTTGACTGGTATGAGATGGGGGGGAAGGGATGCAGAGGGGAATGTGATATATTCGCAGCGAGACGGCGAGCAGAGACGGGGATGATAAAACATAGCGCGATGAATACGAAGTGGACGACGAGGGACAATACAAAGGTGTTGACAGAGGCGAGCATGAGCAACGACGAGGACTCAAGGCGGCATACGTGATCAGAGGCGAAAGAATAACATAAAACTGTCTGTGTAAAGTAATATATAGGGTGCAATATATATAGTGGGTAAGACAATAAAAGAGTAAAGGGGAAGCCCTTGAGGCTATACGAATTAGGGGGAGGCGTCGGAACAATATTTATTCCAAGACAACAAATATGATTTGTGGGCTGTGTTCGCGGAAACAAAATAAATCTGTTCGGATGTCAACGGATCGGGATATTCCGTGCTCAGCGACAGGTGATGCTCATCAGCACCAGTTTGAAGGCGGAGACTATGTAAACCTTGATCCTAGTCAAGGCTCGGTTACGTGTGGCGCGGGTGGCACTTAAGAAGGCAGCCAGGGAAGATTAGAAACTTTTGTAGACCTACCCTACTGGTCTACTTATCGCGATTCGAGCCCGCTAAGACCCGTCAACCTGGCCCAAAATGGCTGTTAATGACGGGACGGGTGTAACCCATTAAAACAGCTGTGGTGGGCGGGACGGACGGGACCCGTCCGTTCCTAGCCTCCCACCAGCGCTCCAACGGACTGTTTTTTCGACGGCCATCCTGTTTAACGGACGGGTTGGAGCCCTAAGGAGAAGGTGGTGGATGATGAGCATAGGGAGGAGGAGAGGAAGTAGCACACGTGAGAGCTTGCCACCTTGCGGAAGTGCTGGGAACGCGAATGGAAAGCTGCAGCCAAAGACGAAGATATTGATGCAGCTTCCTTGAGTTCCATCAATACAGCCTTGATGAACGGTGCTCGTGCTGCAGCGGTTGCGAGGGTGATTGGAGATGTCACAGATCTCTCTCGGCCAGACACCAAGGGCTGGAGGAAGGAGAGGAATGGGACGAAACATGGTGTTGTCCAGAATGTGCCATCAAAGCGTGTCTTCTGGTTTCATCCTTTCCTTTGGGGTTTAATTGAAGCAGCTCTTCGCCAGTGGGACTGGTCTCCAGCATATGTCGTTCGTGCCCTCAGAGGTCCTACCCCAGCTCATACAGTCAGGATTACTAGTAATCTTCTGGGGAAACACCGCAGATGTAACTAGTAATCTTTGGGGGAACCATAAAAGGAAATATGTCAAAGGAAATATAATTAAAAGACTGGGAAAAAATGCTGCCTATGGGGATTGATCCCAAGACCTCTGAATAGCAACAATTGATGGCTAAGTTGACACAAGAACCAAGTAGACTAAACTGGCTATAGAATACCATATTTGGTTCCCAGCTAGGGTAAGGCTAGCCTTACCCTACCTGGGACTGCTTATACCCACACCTAGGGCAGGCAAGCTGCCCTAGGTCTTCGGAATTGTTTGGCAATGCTTATTATGTATTTTGTGATATTCCAACCCTAACCAAAAAATCCTAACCACCCCTAACCAACCTAACCAAAACCCTAACCAAAAGAAATATATATCCCCTTTTTCCCAGACAAAGAGAAATAACCCTAACACTAACCACTAACCCTAACACTAACCTTGTGGCCCTATGCGGGCCATAATCGGGGAGGAAACATGCTTATTATGTGTTTAGGGTGCATAGTATAGTCCAATCAATATATTGTTATGCTGTAGCATCTGTAGTGTACTGTGTAATCTGGTTTCCCTGATATTTGATGGGGAAACCCAGAGGTTTTTTGTTCGAACCCCGTCATGAACATTCTTTTATTTCCTACCACAATGGTTAGATCACGTGACTCAGTTGGAACGCACGGATGTTATCGCGATCTTCTTCAGTGAGAATTTCGTTGCCTGAGCTCACCTCTCATCAGTTGGAATAAATTGAAAAAAATTCCATAGGTTACGCAAGAAAGTCCCAAAGTGCGGCTTCCTCGTCCAGTCCGAGCATCTGGTTTAGTTCTTCAATCATCTCTTCACGGCTAATCGGTACTTCCTGGTCTTCCTCTTCATCAAATGATTTCCATTCATCTTCGGGAAGAGAAGGATCGGGCTCAGGCTCGGAATCTGAGGATTCATGCTGTGATGAATTGTAGTCCAATGAATCAATCGGTGCTTCGTTGACATCCATCCAAATATCATCCAGTTCTGCGGCAGGACTGTCTACGCGAACGTCGGATGGAAATTCAGAGATGGGGAGATGTGTGTTTGGGGTCAAGTCGGTTTCAATGTCAGAGAAAGGAGCCAGTTCGTCAGATTCAGCCTCAGATTCCGACTCCAATGGTAAAATCGAGTCCGGAGGAACATCGCGGTAGTGTTTCTGCCGGGTTCACTTTGTTAGCAGCTCACCACACAGTGGTTTGCAGTGACAATACTTTTTCTTCTCGTTAAGGTTCGATGGAGGCATGAGACTAACGAATTTAGATGCAATACCACACAATCAGGTACCTTTTTGGAGTCAGATCGTATGTGACGCACCTGGAGGGACAATCCGCTGAGGATTTCGTTCAAATTGCGTGCTTAGAGCCTCAGGGAAACCACGAAAGAAGCCACAACTGCAAAAAAAAACCAGAAGAGGCGACGAGAGTGGACAAAAACAAAGAAGAGAGCAAGAAGATCGATGCCACCCTCCGGTTGTGTTAACACCAGGGACACAGGTTGTGCCCTGGGCTGCGAGAGATGCGTCAATGAAGAAGGAGACGCGTTCGGTCACAGCCGAGGCTCTTGATCGGGTCCTGAAGAGGGAACTGTCAAAGGTTACCCCGTTGAGTGACGGATAGGGGTCAGGGGCTACAAATTCAGGTGTTTTATTCACAAGTGCTTATATGTATTGTATCCCGAGGTAGTACCCAAAAACTACTCAAAGGTAGTACCCACAAAAGCACTACCAATTATTGACATCATATGTAGTGCTTTTTTTGCGTAATTAGTACCTACACACTCAGATGTAGTACCTTTACTTTACACAGTGTTATTACAGACGTCGGGAGCTTCCATTTAGACACTACTCCGGTGGTGTGAGGAAACTCAGAGCATCGGCACGAGAGCGATGGGATGGGAGGCCGCGCTCTCCAACCGCGAGGCCGGAGCTGCGCACTCGAAGGAAGCGCGGGGCGCTTCAAATGTGCATAGATTAACCAGTACGCAGCCCACACCGTCATTGGATTGGATTTGTCGCTGATTTTGAGTACAGATATCGGGAACCTTCGTTTTAGACATCAGCATCATCTGAGTCCGGACCTCCAGCGCTGCGAGGAGAGCGTCCGCGCAACACAGGGATGCAACGGAGAGAGGGAGTGGAGTACACATTCGCGTTCTCTAACTGCGGGGGCTCGAGATACGATGTCAAGGGAAGCGCGGGGGGCTTCAGATGTCCGCAGGTTACACAGATGTAAGCGGACCGCACCCTCGCTGAACGCGATCGTAGAATCCTAATCCCTACTACAGACATCGGCCGCCAGCCTTCGTTATGTTCCACCGCGCATGTTCCAGCGTGCGGAGCGACTTAGCGCTAGACAGCAGGGCCCGCTCGTGCTCGAGGCATACGGTAACAGCTTCACATACCGCGTGCATCAGACCAGGCGCCAGACGTACAGCAGACCTCGACCAAGGCGAGCTCGAGGGGTGGCGCGAGGACCTCGACTCAGAGGGCTGCAACGCTGAGCGGCGCCCGTCTTGTGTGCGTGTATCGGATGGAAGCTGCCTCCTCTCGGGTCTCATCTCACACCGGCTGATGCACGTCGATCCATGTACTCTGAGACAGCCAGCGCTCGTCCCCTTCGCCTCACACACGCCAAGCTCGTCTCCCACCGGCCCACACAGTCTCCGCTCGAAGACACAGATGAGACGCGGAAATGCAGAGACACGATTGCAGCGGCCGTCCTGCGGGTCATCTACAGGAGTCGACGTCGGATCCGGGACTCAATGCCATGCTGGTAATCTGGTGCGGCTGCAGGATTCGCGCATGCGGTCGCATGTCCTGTGTGCGTATCCCAGCGGCGAGAGGGCAGTGTTCCCCTCGCCTCTCCCGGCACCAGATATGGAGATTCAAGTCGATTCCGGGATGGCCAGCACGAGATCACTGTGCGACTCGTGTGCTTGTGCTCCTCGCACACGCGACACCACGCATTCCCCCGTGCGATACTGGCCCCCACTTGACCTCGCCATCGCTGGCGGCTGCAAGCAAAGCCAAGCCGAGAGTGCTGCCATCATTACGCTTTCGCAGTCCAGGCTCGTGTCCCGAGCCATCTCAATTGCACCTCATCGATACCCCGCTCGTGTCCTCGTCCACGCCAACGCTTATCTCGACCTCAGCTCCTTGTGTCTGCGTGGGGAATACGCACCCGCATCTGCCCAGTGCCGATATATATTGTTAATGCTTAGTATCGGCTCGTCCCGACTCACGCTATGAGGCTCAGGTTGCGCACACGGACACACCCGTGGCTGTAGGCTTTTGCATAACAGCCTGGACACAGCCAGAAATACCGATGCCTCCAGACCTGGAGCTAGCCAGGCCCTGGAGGCAATGCTTCTCCCTGCTATTTTCTGTGTTTTCGCCACCAGCGCGGCATATCCCGGAAATCCAAATAAGCCGAGTCCCTACAAAAATATTTTTTGGCACCGGGCATGCATCCTAATCTGGACGAGTCCTTGAGTTGGATCAAACAGCGTTCTTGAAGCCGGATAATCAGGCGCGGCAACAGCAGGCAACTGGACGGCATCGTTTGCCATCATACCTTTTGACAGCTGTCGTGCTGCCATATTTACCTATGTGTCGCAAAGATGCCTCGCTCAGTTATCCCGCCGCACGCGTTGGTCCCTCTGAATGCAATTGTGTAAAACTGAATGCAATTCACTTCTACCTTAGTCTACCCAACATAAAGCAACGACCAGTTTTAATTGAAAAGCAACGGAGACATAGGCAAAAGGCTGACATAAGCAAAAGGCTGGATCGACTTGTTAGGCAAAGGTTAACATGTAGCGAAGTAATATATGTATACTACGAAGAAATATTGAGGGCGAAGAGGTTGTTCAGCTCCGCGGAGAGGTCCTCCTGGGACGAAGCCAGCACCGAGTCGACTGTGGCGCCCGCCGACTTGCTGAGCTCCCTTTTGTAGAACTCCAGGAGCTCCCGAGTCATCTCCGCCTGCTTCGCAGCATATGCGGCCTTCCCGTGTTGGGTCGGCGCTGAAATGTCGTCCCAATCCACAGGTACCTCCGCCAGCTTGTCCCACACGCCGAACTGCCAGGCGAGGTAACGAATGACGCGCCGCATCTCCTCGCGCAGCAACGTCACCTCCTCCTCCCACCGAGTTTTGCGGGCCTTGGCCTTTGACCATTCGACTCGAAGGGCTGTGCGTTCACAAGTCAGCGCAGGGCAGAAGGCTGAGAGAACGGCGTGACTCACATTCATGTAGCTGCTCTTCCTTGCCATCCAATACACCTGGCGCAAGCCAGATCCAGGATAAGGCCTTCTGCTTAGACGACGGCACATTGCGCGATGGACGACCGCTGTCCCCCGCGCCAAGCCTCGCTAGCTTCTTCCTCGACGCCGAGTCGCTCTCCTTCTCCTCCCCATCCAACGAGAGGTCGGCTGTATGCATCTTCTTGAAATGGGGGGCGAAGTCGTCGCCTTTCAACGCTCGGAGCGCGCGCCTGGCTTCGTTGTACTTCTTGTGGTGTTGGGTGACCCGAGTTCCGACTCGCGCGATTAGGGTTTGAGACCGGGTGGAACCGTACTGACCAGTTACATTCTCATTACGAAACAGAATGAGATGCCCCTTCGAGTGGAGGAGCGCGCGTAGCTTCACCAAGGCATCAGAGCACTGCGCTTCGCACAGTCGTGCCTCCATGTCCGGTACGCCACGCAGACACCCGCTCACGCGCTCGTCGGTCGGCAGCGCCGATGGCAAGAAAAGACGGATGTCCTCTGCCTTCGGTGGCGCCGCCTCTTCGTCGCGTGCCGCTTCTTCGGCGAGAAGGGCGCGGACGGCGCCGGGCGTGTAAACGCGCTGGAGCTCGCGGAAGTTGCGCAATTTGGAGAGGAAGCTGATGCGATACTCGTTGATCTTGCCCTCACGGTCGGCCGTTATCGCGCCACCAGCCAACTCAGCCTTAATACGACGTCTAGGAACCATGGTCAGTCACGTTCCCATTAACACTGCTGGACACATACTGCTCCGCCTCCAACTGCAATCCAGCCGTAAGAAACGCGGTCACGCTCGTTCCGTGCAGCGGCGTGGTGCCGTTCGAGGCCTCTTGTTCTTCCTCCTTCCGAAGCTGTTGGCGAATCTCCGTCTCCGTTAGACCGTCTGTTTACAGAGTTAATAGAAGAGGGATCGCACGGTATGTGGACTCACCTTGTGTGCTCAGAACGTAGGGATTGCTGCCGGTGCCCTCCTCGAGCCATGCGTCGATCATCTTCTGCCAGTCCTCCCGCACCTCCGGCGAGACGGTCTTATTGATCTCCTTGAAGGCGCCAATCTGCTCTTCACGCTCTGCGAGAGCGACAACCAGCTTGCGGCGCAGGATATCCACTGATCCATAGTTTAGCAATATGCCCCCAAATCGGTGGAATAACTCACCGCAGCCCAGGTTCTTCAAGTAATTGTGTGAGTCGATCTTGTCTTCGATAGTGTCCGCCCGGTTACCCGTGCCCATGTCCTTGGTATGGTATGAGGAGGGATTCAGATCCGCCCACATGCGCTCCACGCCCTCACCATCGCTCCTCCCGAGTCCTTGGAGAAAGCTGAGGGAGAATTTGTTCGCGCAGGACTTTTCGTGGGATGAGGCATGCCATACAGGAAGGCCGAACTGCATCCTGATGTCGTCGAGTGCAAGCTGAATTTCGGGGGCAGGCGCTGCATTCGTCCCGGGAGGTCTTTATGCCATTGACAATTGATGTCGTACGAGATTGCCAGCTCCATAAGATTGAATCCCCATAAGGCTGACGCCACGATGTAGTCCATATTGGCGTAGCTACGATTTGCATCAGATGGGTGTTCGTCATGGTAACTCGTGAAACCCACCGTTCGCCCTTTTGCAGGTCGCCCAATCCATTCGGGCGCATGCACTCGTGTCGTGCACAAACACATCCACCCACGCCCGATACCCGCAAGCCCGCCGTATTCCGAGTATCTTTCTGCATCAATGCGGCAAATGCGATACATGTACTGATCTATGCGGAAGATGATCAGATAGAGCGAGGCAAATCCGGATACGCTTACATCTTTTTCGGACACATACTTGCGGATGTGCCTCCGATAGCCTTTTGGCTCCACGAATGCTCCCCATCCAGGACCCAGCGAGGGGTCATAGTGTCCGTTAACGCGAATACGATTCTTCATTTTGAAGTTGGCGTCCATCGCGACAATCAGTTTGTAAATGTAGCTAGCGTTGTATTCTTGAGATTTAGAATCGTGCTGAAAAAACAAAAAACTTACCGATGTTTTTCGTCCACATTACGCCAGTCCGGTGGAAGATTCCGGCCTTCATACGGACAGGCCAAGCAGATAACCATGCATTCGCCGGCCTTCGTCTTACTGATCCCTTCCTCAGCATGGCCCCGACCCGCCCTCCTCACCCTTTGCAAGAACGCATACTGGCGACTCATGCGCATGAACGCCTTGTACCGATCCTAAAATCCTGGTAAGTTAATTGGCAATGGTGGGAAAGCCAGAAGACGTACAGGAACGCGTCGGATCCCACTGGACGCGATGGCGTCGGTCCTGCGTTCCAGCGTGGAGATAAAGTCGTTCACATTCGCATTCCCGCCTACATTCAGAAGCCGAAAGAGATCCAAGACGGAGAAGGTTGCGCAAGTGTCTGGATCGGTGTTTGTAGCAGGAAACCAAGCGTTGCGCAAAAGTTGACATAGTTTGTTTGAATGGTCGGCGAGGGAACATGCGCAGAACCGGTAGGAGACCTTGTGAATCCCTGACTCGTTGATCACGACTATCGTGCGAAGCGTCGGCTCTGGGAATTTGCAGGGAAACCCCCCATGCCCCAGCTGGTAAACAAATCCCAGTGCCCTAAGTGTAGTCTTCTTCCAGTAGCGTCCTTCCCATACCTGTAATAGATCAGTGACTGCATAAGTAAATAAGAAAGACGCACCTCCAGAAAGTGTAAAGGGGTCAAGGCATGACGCCGTAGACAGCATTCACGACATTGAATGAACTCTCCACAGTCACTGCACCTGTAGCACGGCGTGAACGTTTCACCTGAGTGCCCGACTGGGCGCTCACACACGGCACAGTGCTGCTTGCGTGAGCTGTCACCTAGGCCGGCGCGACGTAGAATCTCATCATTAAAAAGCTGCTGAACCTCAGGGAACAGGGACATAGGATCGTCCTACAAAGCAATCTGGTCAGCAATTCGATTTCCTCCTCTGCGACGCTTACCGAGCTCGCGTAACTCTTGCGCTTGGACGAGCTCAATGGGGTGGGTACAGCATCCACAGAATCCACCTCCGGAGTATAAGTGTAATCCGCATCGTCCACGGGGATCCATTCTGCTAAGTTGTCGTTCAGATCCTTCGGAAGCAAGTGAACACGGCGTTTCTTATGGGAAATGTTGTGCAGCCTCTCCACCCGACGTTCCCCGTCGTCAGAAATAAAAATAGAGCGGTCTCCAACTACCACGTGTGGGTCTTCGCCATCTACGCCAAAATCCGTGTCGATGCGAGGTCCAGGACCGCGAGATCTATGAGCCATGGTGGGGACTTGGGAAGGCGAGGGGGATCACAGAAAGAATGATGAAAATATGGCCAGCCATCTTTAAATATATTTCAAACAAAACAGATTTTGCGGACAACCAAGGTAGAGTGACGAAGGAGAAGTGTTTGGCCTTGTTAGTTGTACAGACTATTAGCTTCTGACATTCGTTCCCGAAACAGAATCCTTGCAGAATACAGTACTTCAACGACAAACGACTAAGCTAGTACGACACTCTGAATGTGCAACAAACATATGGACGGTTCAATGTCGAAGCAAACCACCCGTTCTTTTTAATCTGCGCCCAATTGGACTTGGCCATGCCTTCGCTATTCGGACACCGACAATACCTCAGATGGATACGCTGTGCGCTGTCATTCGCAATGACAAGCAATGACGACACCAGCTCATCGGGATGCGGACAGGGGTCGCCGTCATGTCCCATCTGATAGACGAAGCCCTGCCTGAGCAAGGTCGTTGCTTTCCAACGCCAGCCGTTCCAAGCCTTTCATGAACCCGTCAGACTGGATCAGAAGTGTAAGTCAGGCACTTACCTGGATGCGATGCAGGGGTTCCGTGGCGTGTTTTTGCATGCAACATTGGTGACACATTACTCCGAAACCGCAGAAGTCGCAGAAGAGCGCACCCCACGGCAAATCGGTCCCCTCCGCCGCAACGACCTCTTCACAAACCCCGCATCGAGTGGGGTACTTTTCGGAGAGGGTGGTGTCGCTCAGCGTGGTCTGGGACCATTCCTTTTGGGCTGTCTTCCATTCCTGTTGGTACGTTAGTCGAGGGCGTGTCGTAACAGTAAGGAAGATACTGACATGCAGAATATGAGTTGGCCTGCAGACGTGAATCGCATGGCAGCACCTTTCGCACTGAACGCCTTCGCAGTCGTCGCAGCGGAATACGCGGGTTGGAGTGGGAGGCTCAGCGCAATATTCGCATCGAGCGTCCGCGAGTTCCTCGCCTGGAACGTGGTCAGTTTCGGTAAGTCTATATTCGCAGATTTGATATCCAATGGCTCACTTGCGTCTGAGTCTTCCGATCTTGGCTCGACAGACCGCGCATTCAGGTCGTCAGTACGCGCATTCAAGTCGTTGTCGGAGTCTTCGGCCAACTCGTCGACTTCTTCCTCGCTGTCCATCGTTTCGTCTTCGATTTCAGAGAGAGAGGCGGGCATCGAAACTGGGTGAACGCTGGATGGAAAACAGAGGATAGGAAGTGGGGAATAGCTCCAGGTAAAGTAAGGTTTCTGACTTCGGTCATTCCTGACCGAGTTGCCGTTTCCTTGGGGTCGGGTATGGGATTCCGACATCAGTTCCTTGCAGCTCAGTGATTTTTTTTTCTTCAGGGCAGAATCCGGAATCAGTAAATTATGCGGTTAACCCCGCACTCTTTACTTTCCATGCTATCTAGCGCACTTGTGTTCAGCTTCCGCCGGGTATCTCGCGTCACCAGATGGCTCCCAATTTAGTAAGCGTATATCCTACGCGTCGGTTAACCAGAGCTTGTCCTTCGTTATTTAATCATAAGAATTGTTCCTTCCCAATCCAATCTTCTCAGCTGTTTCTCAGAGTATTGCCTGCAGTGCGGTGTCTAACAAGCCTGCCTATACACCCTTACCTCCAACATTAAAAAATCTAGAAACATTTGAGTGAGTCGATGATGGCATCATAGCGCCGATCCTCGCCAATCTTTCTTAACCATAAGTATCTCCCCGTCACTCCCAACAAAAAAGATGGATCGAATTTTTTAAAGTTTTATTTCCTCTCGGTCTTCGTCCAAAATATGTATTCACACGTGTGGACTACCCCGGCCCTGTATTTACCCTAACTACAGACCCTTCACAATTTAGCTCGGGATTTCTAAGGATCATGTGTTAGCACCAGTTAGAAAGTTCGCGAGAAAGACTTACCGTGTGGTAGGAACACTTGCAACCATGGTGACAGCCGATCTCATACGAGAAGTCTGCGCCGTTGGGGAGACGCCCGTGGAACCACTCCGAGTTGGTGCCCGCAAGATACCAATCCAAATTGTTGAAACGTTCGCCGCGATCGAGGGAACCGAGGGGATTCGGGAGAGGGTCCGATAGGGAGTACGAGGGGCGCGGCGGGAGAGTGAAAGACCCGTCGTGTGCAAGGTAGAGGCGATATTCAAAAGGAGCAACAGCGAGAGAATCATTCAGCGGGCGCCGTTGACCGGGGCCCATTTCGCGAGCCAATGACGCGTCGAGAACCCCGGGGGATACCAGTCCACCCAGTGGTGATGCTCAATGGAAGAAGGTGGTTCCATGTTGGCGCTGCAAACGTTGCCAGATCAACAATCTCGGCGGACAGGAATTTAGCGAAATTTAATCACATCAAATCTTTGAGGTGCTCGTCATCCGAAATCAAGGGCGTCGTGGCGCCTTTCCACACCGGCATGTAAAGAACAACGTCGCGGCCTTGAATATTTAAATGAGCATGAAAAGAGTCTGGATCTGCAAGGCTTACACGTATTGCTTTCTATCATGACCGCGAACGGAGCTCGCGGGGAGTGAAAAAAAAGAAACTGTCAAGAGTTAAACAGGGATTAGAATTTATATGATGCACAATGCATCAAGACCAGGAACTTCCTGGAACTTCCCGGTCCACATTGCGTGCAGATTGCACCGGAACCGGTTGTCCGCCCAACAAATTAGAAACACAGGTGAACGAGACGCCGGTCCGGTCGGAATATTCGCTGGCTAACAAACGCGTAACTTGAAGGTGTGATATGTAATGGCAGAGGAGAGGAGCGAAAGAACTTCAAGTCCAATCTCTGCACCATGTATCTGCCCGCTTGGTCAAAGCACACAGTCCCTCACCGCGGAAAAATAGTCCATGTGGAGCAGTCCTTCGTCGAAATACTCCACGCAGAGCTAACCTTTCTCGAGCGCCAACGGCATAATATACTCGCCGGCGAGCTAGCGCATGTGCAACGTCAACTCACTGCCCCGGAAAATGAGCCTCTCACCGAAGACGAAACCGACGACAGCGACACCGAGTATACCATTCCGCATGATCGTGGCCAGAGGGACCTCCAAGTCGCGATCAGGGAGTACCAACTACGTCCAAGACCGGCGCTGGCCGACATAACTCCTACTCCGGATGTTGTCAATGCGGCCCACCTGGATTTGCTGAATTTTCGACGCGTCAAATGGGACGAGTATGCACGATGCTCCGTTATTTTTTTGGTTTCCACTCACCATTTATTAGACCTCGTCCGTTCGTCGACCTTCAAAACCGCATAGGAGCAATGTTCATCGGCCCGCCTACTGAACGCACTCTGTGGGAGAATACCATTATAGAAGCGAACAACATCATGAGGATTGCGAGTGCGCACCTGGATCGCGCGAAGCTCGAAGGTGATAGTATTCGTTCAGGGATTGAATATGATGCCGTATTGAAGGTAAGTGCCATACTGCGGGCAGCTGAACGACGCAAACTGATATTGCGACAGCGTCCCAGGAGCATTGATCGACGCCATAATCTCAGCAATATGGTCGTGCTGGCCGCGCTGAGGTACTCACCCGCTATTCAAGAGATCACTTCGTTTCAGAACGGTGCGTCCACAATTGCACACAAACCACAGTTACTTACTGTAGCATAGCTTTGCTTCGCGCCATCGCGCCGCGTCTCTGGGAGGACACAAGCAGGGTCATCGATGCTGTCGTCGGGAATGACTCCAGTTTGCACTTACCGATGGATCCCACCAACGACGGCCCATATCAGCCGACCGCATTCTCCGAGCTCGAGTATCGGTTCTCCATCCCGGATTCTGTCCCTCGTCGTGACACGGACGACCACCCATCGTCATTCCGTGCGCTGACTGCCGTCCGCCATTACGACTCCGGCCAGGGCGATTTGGTTCTATGGAGGGAGCGCACGGTTGTGGAATTCCCCCCCGGTTCTACCTTTTTGTTCCCAGCGGGCTTGGTTCACTATTCATTCTCCGCAGTGGAAAAACCGGGCAGGCAGATGCTAATCAGCCAATCTTGCAGCGCGGGTTTGCATGGGTACGTCGAGAACGGATTTGACGACCGTTTCAGGTCCGTTGGAAAGACTTCGTCGAGCACGGAACGGCGCCACATAGCCAAGGGAGCGATCGAGTTGTATAGTAAAATAGCTGAGTACGACACCGCAGCAGAGACTTACACGAAGTAGATTACAGCCGAGTACTTTGAGTCGCGTTGCTGGAAGCAGTAGTCAGTACTAAACACGTGCAAGCGATGAAACCTTTGGATCATAACACGACCATACTTCATTCGTCTATTACCTTGAAAACCAAAAACCAAGTGCACACTGTAAATGTGACACCGGAGCCGATGCGCGACAACTATAAAAGGCGGGTGCTCTTCTTTATGTTCTCATTTCCCACCCAGCCCTTCAAACAGGCAGCAAACAGAGACTCAGTAATCCACAAGGTATGTATCCTCCCAAGTTACGTGTGCCTAATTCAGCTACTTATATGTCATATTGCACAGTATGCCACGGGGTGTAGGGAATCCACCTACCCGTCCTCCCCGTCCCGTTGGCACCGCTGACAATCCTTTTCTGATAGATGAAAATGGTCGTGCCATCCTTTCGTTCACCAGTATGTACTTCTACCTTATTCTCTACTTTGCCGCTCTGATCGTCCTCGGCCTACCCATAACCAGCCCCGCGTCGCCATCGCCGCAGCCTCGGCCCTCTTCGTCCAACACGCCGGCAACCGATTGACACTACCTCCTCTGCTAGGACGCGTATACGTCGCCCTCGTCCTCGAGCCCACCATGGTGTGCGTACCAAGGTCCTCGTCGAAGAAGCCCTCTACCTCGACGACATTCGCCCTCCCGTCAAGACAACAGATCGTGGCCACCAGCAGTGCGGCATATGTTTGCATTTAAAGTCTCACCCTGTTTCGTATGTTTCTGTTTCTAATCATTGCGCACGTATCTGAAAAGCAAACACAGGTATCGATGTGGTCATAGCCACTGTTTTGTCTGCATCCGCAAGTGGCTGGAGGTCAGTTGGGTCTGTCCCATATGCCAGGCCACCATGTACGAAGAACCGGTCCGCAACTACGATATCGAAAACGGCATAGCGTATGACAACCCTGACTGGAATGACCGCAGCCTCGTCAACTTAACATGGGACGGTCTCGTATTCCCAACGAAGCCCGCCGTTGTGTTGGCGAGTCCCATCTGAACCGACATGCTTACCTACTTAGCACAGATAGTAGTTGTGTGAATCAATATATTGCGGTTCTCCTTCAATATGGAAAGTGTGATTGCGTTGGGATTACATCAGCTGATACTGCGTCAGTTATAAAAGGGATCATTCATTCACATTGCGCTCTGCGTTCTCGTGGCGATCTTTCAAAAATGTCGTCTAACAATTGTAAGCACCAGTGAAATTTTCTTTGCGATGGGAAAACAAAATTAATGTCCATCAGGTCGTACACTTGTGCTCTACATGCCAGTCTGGAAACTGTTTTCAACACGCCTGCCCGTGTCTGAGCGCACAGCGTCGGAAGTGGACCCGTACGAGGGCATGCCGGAGCTAATGTCGCTGTCGGACTCGGAGGCCGATGAAGACGAAGCCTTCCTCATGTAGGTCGCATCACTCTCTCATCACGTCCGATCTTTCACATGGTCTCGCAGTTCCGGTTTCCCGCTTCTCTCGATCGACCCATGCTTCCAGTTCATCAGGTCTGCGTCACAGAGGCCGCCCGCCGACCTGCAGCGCGGGGAGCCGGAGAGCTGCATGAGTATGTGCAAGTGCGTATGCCACAAGGTGCGTCTGCACTGACTCCTGATGATAAATTACTCATGAGATTTTCAGGAACTTGGAGCCAAGTTGTGAGATGGATGAGACTCAGGATACATGATCAATCTCAAGGCGCTGCAAATACGCATTATTCCCAGATAGTAGTTTCGCTAATTATATTGCGGTTCTCCTTCAATACGGAAAGTGTGATTGTGCTGGTATACGGACATAAATAACTACATGGCCTTGCAAAGACGGAGCGGGGTCTCGGGATCAGAATCATCGGTGTCCGACGAGTCATCCGAACCGTCATTGGACTCGTCCACGTCCGAGTGGGATACTGGCGCGCGCCTTCTCGGTTTGCCCTTGGCCTGCAACCTAGGCCTGCGTCGCTGCCTCTCGCTCCGGATATGCGCCCTCTCAGCTTTGCGTTGTAACTTGCGCTCGTACGCCAGTAACCCGAACTTCTGGGTGAAATCACTGTGTAAGAATGCCGCAGTTACGAGTCAGTAGGTTGCGGACTAGCCAAAAACATAGTGGACGTACACCATCCGTTTGCAGCGGGCGGCGGCCAGAAGATCTGGTCGATTCCTTGAAACTCTTTGTGAAAGATTCCGCAAGAGAATGGTGTCAGCATACCTATCTCGGTATCTGGCTCGAGCTTCGCGCGCGTTGCTTGCTGGCCTCTTGTTTCTCTGGAGGCGCTGACTTCAGGTTCAATCGATATCTGAGAGGTTCGGGTCAGAATGAACGTATGGGGAATGAATCAGCTACGCACCTTGCCATCCGCGCCCGAGTCTTTACTCGCTGCTCCTCCAGCTTACGTTGCCTGTAATTTCTCAGTCAGATGGCCGATTCTACACTCAAAACCCACTGACATCAGCTGATACTGCGTCAGCGCGACTGCGTCGGCGTCTTTCACTCGGGGGGAAGGCTCTTCAGTACGGTAGGCCATGGCTATGGTTTGTGGATACGACAAAGATGTGGGTGATAAGCGAGAGATCGCCATCAAAACATGAACAAATGGTCGGACTTGGGGAGTACTTCGTCTGCATGTGCTGCAAAAGTGGTTGTGAGTAAGTTTTGACAGTAGAAATGCATGCATATAATGATATCGTCCCAGATTGCACGCGAAAAACGCGTTAAATAAAGACGAAGCCAATGAAATCCGAGGAGTGCCTACCAATGAAATAGTGCCGGATTCGACGCGACCTACGAGACAAGGGGCGAGCTCAAAGGTTGATTATTGACGATACATAGTACTTGTACGTACCTTGCCAAAACTCGAGGACCTAGTGGTCAGTTAGCATACAAAACATACAGATTCAGCTATCCAGCCAGCTACCCACAATTTTGAAGATAGGCCGCGCCCTGGCCCATGAATAGACTTGTTTAGGACTGCGATATATATAGTAAGCTTGTATTCTTCATCCGGTATGCCCAAGAAGGCGTGAAGAGTGCGCAAGGCGATTAAATATCGTGCATCAAAACTCGCTTGTGTCAGCTTTTTCTCAGTCCCCTTGGCCTGGCTTGAGCGGAAACCATGGGCAAGACACACAAGGACTTCGTAAGTGACGAGGGATGTGAGCATATGAGATACTTGAAAGAGTTGGGCGGAAAGTGCACGAAATGGTGGCGAAGCCAAGTTGAGTCACAGACGTGATTGGTGATTGCAGTCGTTAAGACATTTTCGACGAGAGTGACGCTACATCAAACCACCTTAAAATGCGTAGAAAAATATGTATTTCCTATTAGCCTTCAATTTAACATCCAGATCGTAGCTAACATGTGTCAAAGGCCTTTTGCCTCTCACGATTTCGACCGGCCGCTTGCAGTACGTGCAGTACATTAAAGGCTGAAGTCACAAAACAAGGGAGTGACGGGGAGTTACGCTAGCGTGAGGTCGGCACTAAAGGTCATTACTGGCAGCTCTCAAGCCCCGCAGACCGTAGATTTCACACAATAAAGCAGGAAGGCTATCGCGCCATGTATTCTTAAGGGTAATACACAGGAGTCACTACTTTAATGCGTCCACCGCTAACTGCATCCTCAAATCGTTGCACGGCCAGCTGTTTGCTCCCACAGGAGTCGAAAACTGCCCCGCGAATGCTAAGGGTATTCAACACGCATTCGAGACTGGAAGAGCTAATGAGGAAGATGAAGGGAGAAGGAGATGGGAAGACTCACTAGGATTGATACACACCCGGCGTTATTCCACAGTAGACAATATGGTACGAACGTTTCTGGCCTGCGTTCTCCGGGCCGTGAAGTGGGTTGGGCGTGTCGAGGGAATCCATCGGAGCTGGCAGATATGGGATCGCAACGGGAGTTGGGGCTGCAGCCGAAGGTGAAGACCTGTGGCGAGGACAGACCCTAGTCCAGGACCGCTCGCGAGCGTATTCAAAGGCAGCCGTCGCCGCGTCAAACGAAGGGTACCCTTGATAAATGTTCCCGGATATGCCTTGGACGAGTGGCTCGATCTCATTCCTGTGGTGCAATTAGCGGGAAGAAGGGACAGTATAAATAAGAGTGTCGTACCAAGAACAATACACACCAGGACGCGTACCAGCAAACACGGCGAAGGCTCGAGGCCACGGAGAATTATTTTTCTTCTTGGGTGTCACGCGTTTCGGCGAAGCACCGGGGATTTCTTGGGTCCTATGGGCAGCGAGTTCCCTGAGAGAAAAGTGTGAGTATGTAGAAGCAGTGAGCGACGAGAACAGTCCAACCAATGAGGCGTATAACCAGACTCCGTGGGGACTCTGGGGGAGGAGTATTGATAGAGGCGGTCATGATCAGGGATGCGGGCGCTCGAAGAAATGTGCGGCTGGCGAGGCGATTGCGCATCAAAGTTGTGCAGATCATCGTCGTCAAGTCCAAGATTTAGATCGTCGAGCACCGCAAGGAGCTGTTCGAGGTCGGGGTCGGCGGGCTCGGCGCCAGCAGTCATGGTAGGAGTGACGGAGAGTTACAAAGAGTGACGGAGAGTTACAAAGCAAAAAAACCATTACTTAAGTTATGAGCGAAGGGAAGAGAGGAAGTGGTTCCATGGATCAAGATGGTGATGGGAAGATTGATATGGAAGCGTTACCTCATGGTTGCCGTTGAGACCCGAAACGGATGCAGATCAGGAACATCAAATTTAAGTCGGGATCGCGATGATCGGTTAACTTAAGTAGCCGAGAGGTTGGGAGCCTGAGAGGTTTTTCAGAACAATATATTGCGTGAACTTTACAAATGACGACTATCAAACGGACTACGCCTACGGGGAATTCAGCGGGAACGGCGGAACGCGCCTACAGCGAATCAGAATTAGAGAGAACAGCGCGAAGGAAAAGAGAACCGACCTTTGGAAGCGTCAGACTTGGGTCACGACGACGGCCCCAAGCTCAAGGGCACTATTGAAATGATCCAGGGCCTCGGCCTGCGAAGCGAGCTTGTCGCTCAACCCGCTGGAGATTCCCGTAACCGCGTTGAGGGAAATAGCGGAGTTCTTGGTGAGCCCGACGTAGCGTCCGCGAGTAATGGCGAACCATTTCTCGCCGTTGTCGCCGACGGGGGCAAGGGGGGCAAGGGGAGTAACGGAGTAAAGTACGCCGGCGATCCAGGGCCCGTTGGAGCCGAGAGCCGAGGCCGGCAGGGAGGGGTTGGGACCAGTCACGACAGGAGCGGCCGCTGATTTATTTAGTTATGATAGAATAAAAATGAAAAAAAAATGCTTACAAGGGGATGCCGTGGCTGCTATAGCCACTTGAACATCGCCTGCGGCAGCCGTGACTGCTTCAGACGCGTGGTTGATCCCAGCGAGAACCGTGAATACTGTACCATATTCAGTAAGTAAATATAATGAAAAATACGACTCCACTTACTCTCTGAGAGGGGAGTAGTGAGGAGCAAGGCAGTGGCATTGGTGAGGCCGTCAACAGACGATTCCAAGGCCTGCAATGCACTACTGACTAGATAGAAAACAATGAGCAACGAAAATGGCAAAAGGGAGACGATAACATACGTGTCGTCGCTCTCGCTCCCGCAGCCAAAGAATTGGCTGCGGGAGCGGGTGTGCTGAAGTCCGTCATTGAGTGGAAGAAAAACCGGAAATTTTGGGGGAGGCTTGAATACTGCGAGAGTGGGGGGAAAATTGGGGGGATGGAGTCAAAGGTCCCGAAGGCAGGGCTTATAAGCGAACGGGTTTGGATCTCCGATGAGACATGCGGTGGTATCGCATGTGAACGTCCCAAAAAGAAGCTTCATGCATCGGATCTGGGAGTCCCACCATCAGTTATCGCGACACACTTATTAGCGGAATTTACCTTCACCACACGTTTTCCGCACCGCCCGTCTCCCTTTCCAAGACATTTTCCAGAGTAGAGTAATCCCAAATACTATTAACAAGAGAAGTCAGCCTGACTAGCATTTTTGTTCACGTAGATGCCGTCCAAGACCAAAGTGAAGAAAGCGCGCCAGAAAATGGCCAAGGAAAATAGGAAGACTCTGCGGTTGTGGGCTGAGGGAGCGCGCGAAACAATCTTGACGCTGCACATAGCGACGTACGCAGACGCTCTTGAACGCGACTGGCGTGCAGAACGGGACACTCACCAGGCTATCTGTAACGAGTTCCACGCCCGTATCAGTTGGAGGCTGGCCGACCACGAGGAGCCCGACTTGCCGCTTGCGGAGTACAACCCAAACAAGGTCGTGGAGCCCGAGGAACTATCCGAGGAGGAGGAGGAGGCGCGACGGGCTCGAATCGACTTGCTCAATAAGGTACGAGTGACGCCCTGCCGAGTGACACATATCACCTGACCGTGACAATCCTGTAGCGCATTCGTCGCTGGCTCAAATATCGCGTACGCCGCCTGCGGAAGCAGCTTCGGACTAGGCTCGACTCCTCTAGCGACCCATGGACTGTCCTCTTGGCGAAGCTCTCGGGCATCAAGACTCCCCCTAAAGCTCGCCAAGCCTACCAGCAATTTATGCGAGAGGACTACACGGAAAAAATTGCGCCGGTGGTCGCTGAACGCTGGGCTGAAGCTGTAGGCGCGGGAAGCAACGTCCAGACTAAGAAGGACCCAGATGGCCCATTCAGAGCCAAGATTGCCCGCGAGATTTTCGCTGACCTTACGGAATCCGAGCGCAAGGCGTATGCTACGCGTGCAAAAGCAGACGCTGCGGAGGCCCGGGAGGAATACGACAAGGCCATGAACGACCCGCCGTCGAGATCTCCTCAGGCGAAACAAGAGTACGTCTATCTGATATTCTGGTCTTCTGCGATTGACATAGCTTCAAGGGCCATTAATAATGTCGGCGCCTTCCTTGCACCAATTCTTCAGGGGATCTACGAGCGCACCGGCTTACATTCAACCATAGTTCTCGGGGGACCCGTTCCCAAGTATGGTGGCGACTTGAGAACGATATAGTAAGTCTCTGTTTGTTATTTAGTTGACGGGAGGTTAATGAATTTGTGGTAGTGTCGCGTACGGACGCAACCGAACTGCCAACCCCGTGCATTTCCCTGCATGGGGGAAGGAACGCTTCAATGGCTATCTGGAGCTTATGAAGGAATATCTGAAGACGGCATTCAGTACGTTACACGTCCGCTTTTGGTATATATTTGGCTTATCGCATATGCAGCTCCCCAAGATATTGAAGACGCCCGCCTCCCCGATGCGCTTGCTGGTGCCAAATACACGATCTCCTCGCGCTCTGATGTCGACTCCGACTCCGAATCGCCCTCCGATCCAGATTCTGGATCTGACTCCGACTCGTCGGATTCAGATTCTAACGCGGACTCCGATGACTCCGACGGCCCCAAAGCCAGGGAGCGCGCCAAGAAGCAGAAGAAGGCCGACAAGAAAGCAGAAAAGAAGAAGGCCGCGAAGAAACTGCAGGAGGCCGCGAAGAAGAAGGCCGACGCCGAAGCTAAGAAGGAAGGGCTTAAGAAGAAAAAGAAGAGCGCAGATAAGGACAGGAAGAGCATGCCGAAGAAGACAGCGAAGAAATCCGCCACGATGGCGGCCCGCGCGGGCGAGGACGACGAGTACACTGCTGGGGAACCGTCCGCGAAATCCGCGAAGAAGAGACGCCGGGATCCGAGTCCCGTTTCCGCCCTCCGCAAGTCTCGTCGGCTGAATGTGGACGGTGGGCCTATGAATGTCGACTCAGACCCCGCCGCTGCCCTGCCGTCTTCGACGCAACTCGCGCCGTTCCCCAGTACGCTGGCGCCGCCGACCTCGACCCAGCCAGCGCCAGCGTCACCCTCCCACACGCAGGCCCTGCCGGAACCTGATACACCACTTACCCCCCCTGCGACGGCGCTGTTCCCTGAGGCGCCGGCGACTATGCCAGTCGTCTTCCCGGAGAATGCGCCCAACTGGCTGAAGGCCAGGATTGCATGGCTCACGAAGCAGGATCTCGGCTGCCACTACCGCGCGCTCGTGGTCGCCTTGATCCAGCTCGAGGCGAAATACGGTTTCGACCCCGCCAACAATGGCAGCCTGGGTACAGCCAACCGGCCCACTCAAATCAGCCTGTGGATCCGGGGGGGGCGGGGGTCGAGGATGAAGTTCCCGCCCACGATTAATAGGATCGACAAGTACGCGACGCAGTGGGCGCTCTGGTGGGACGGCTTACAGCCGGCTTGGAGGGAGCGCGGTGACGATGGACACTGGCGTATTGACAGTGGCTGGGGCCCGCACGACCAGTGGGACCCGCTCGAGGCACCTGGGCAGAATGGGTGCCTCAGCGTTGTTGCCTCCTTGTATTTCTGGGGATTGTACAACGCGAAGCAGCCGGCGCACCTTCAAGAGACCTGGGAGCGTGCGGTATTGGACGTGACGTGGATGTTGGAGGGTCTGTGCGCGTCCGTAACTTAATTTGTCTCGTTTGTATGTGGCCTCGATTTCCTAAGTACTTAAATGTTCTTGTCTGTCTCCCCTACTCGCCAAATATACCGTCTGATCTTTCTTCTCGGGTCTGACTTATGAGCGCAAAACATGGTATTCATTTGGGTAAAGAGAAATGATTCATTACTATGCTAACTCTCGTACATACGAAAGAGGCAGCGTAAAGTAAAGTGGGAAGGGAAAAGGACAGAGATAGGATCTGCGAGGGCGAATGGTACATATAAGAATTGGGAAAAAGACACAATGAAAGATATTGAGGGCACCATGTCCAACGGCTATGCGGAGAACGGGCGCTAAGTGTGCGGGGAACGGGCAAGACAACAGCGACGCTGCGAGGATCGGCCAAGGCATCATTGAAGGTTTTGATCGTTGTGGCGGGAGTGTTGATGGCATCCAGCGGTTTGATGGCGTCGTCGGGCACAGCGTGAGATGCTGGTGCCAGGGTCTTCAATTGAGGGGGCGGGATGCGAGCCGGAACGGGCGCTAAGTGTGCGGGGAACGGGTAAGACAACAGCGGCGCTGCGAGGATCGGCGGCCAAGGCATCATTGAAGGCTTTGATCGTTGTGGCGGGAGTTGATGGCATCCAGCGGTTTGATGGCGTCGTCGGGCGCAGCGTGAGATGCTGGTGCCAGGGTGTTCATTGTTGTAGAGGGGGCGGGATGCGAGCTGGAGCGAGCGGAGTGGCGCTGCCAGTGAGTGATGAGGAGTGATGGCGTTATTAGTGATGGCGGATCGCTGACAAGAAGTGAGGAGCTGTGCAGTGGGAGCCCATGGAAAGTTTGTGATTATGTGATAATGTTACCAGAGGCGGGAAAGCGGGATAATAAGGGCGGGAAAGCGGGAGAGGCGGAAATTGATGGCAGACTGTAGGCGGGAATCGGATAACACCGGGAAATCAGATAGGAACGGAATCAATTTCAACTGCAGCCGAAACATCATCGTGCCGAGGCCAGTCAATCCATAATTGATCTGGTAACCCCAGAATTGATGGCTACGGATTTCCGTGCCCAAAACAAAAAAGGGCCAGGAAAAGGGCATCCCGGGCCGAATAAAATCCAAAATTCGCCCCGCAAAGCAGCTGCATTATAGAGCCAAAACTAGCCAGGGGGTGGCTACATTCAGTGTTTTGCATACGGGGCCCCTGGCTACATCCAGGGCTTTTTGCATATATATTACAGCTAGGGCTCACAGACATTGGTCCCCGTCCACCTGCGTTGCGCATACAGCTGTCGATGGCAGCTTGGTCCGCACAACTTATGGAGGAGCTCCACGAGCGCAGGGGGCCCATCCGCGTCGGGTCAAGTGTTTCTGCTATAGCTGAGCTCTGGTCAGGAGGACAAAAGATGTGTAGAGGTATTCATCCGGCGTCTGCGCCTCGGGCTATCTGCCCGTGAGGGTGAGACTCGCCTCGGGCTATCCGCCCGCGAGGGTGAGACCCACCTTGTACTCCGTGCGGCGCGTCTGTCCTCGCCCCTGAACTTCGCCCACCGGACTTGCTCGTCCCAATCGTTTGTTCCCCCCTTCCACGCGACAGCACCCACTTGTCCGTCGCCTCTGCCTCCGATCCAAGATGACCGACCAGCAGCAGGACACCCAAGCACGACTTGAAAGAACCATCCTCGAGTTCGTTTTGCATTGCGCGCGATCTTGCGGGTTCAGGCGGAGATTGGGCTCGTCGCGATCCTGCCGACTGAGTGCTGGTGGTAGTAATCGTCGCGTGTTCTGAGCAGCGGTGGAGTCTGTGATTCCCCTGCTTGGTTCTGGGGCTCGGGGTATCCACGGCGCAAAAGGAGGCATGGATGAAGTGCGGGCGACTGTACTGAGGGACAGAATGCAGAGGACGATACGTATAGGACGAAAGGCGTGACTTTGGGTTTGCTTCTTACATGTACAAATCATACACGTCCGTTGATTTATGGAATAAAACTTGTGCAAGCAGGTTTTGATTGCGGCCAGAATTCGGCACCGGTTGCTGCGTCACTGTCGAAAAAAAAGGTGCCTCTGCTATTACCGAAAATAGGACTTCCAAGAGATAAAGCTTGAACCCAGAACTCAGACAACCCACTGTGTATATAATTCCAGCAAGAATAACCTAAAAGCGGTCGCAGCATCACCATCCATGAAACCCTGCAGGCCGATGGAGTGGACGAGATCCAATGTGAAAAAGATTGGTATTGAAACGTACGCTACTGTAGTCAAATTGCCTCAAATATTTCCACAGAGCATTGTTAGAGCCTGTATCCTACGTGAGTACAAGAACCTCACACGGCGCACAATAGAGTACGCGAGTCACTGTATTCACCTGTATCCTACGTGAGTACAAGAACTGTAGCTAGTCAGATATCTATGAATACAGGTAGAAGAGATTCGGCTTACCCTCACACGGCGCACAATAGAGTACACGAGTGAGGGATCCCAGCGCGTCCGTCACGGATATAGCGATCCCGTGACGTGACGACTTGTCACAGAGCCAATGTCCACACTGCAATAGCATCGCGTCCAACACACCCCCTCAGTGTGGACTGCGGATACTACACCCCCTCACGCCAGAGCACCCCCTCAGCGCAACATCCCCGCTCCTCCATGCCCAACGAGACGCGATGGCGTAAGAAATCGGGTGGTGCCAGTGCCTTTGTGAGGGTGTCGGCGACATTGTCGTGGGATGAGACACGGGGTAGGTGGATTTTCTCCTTGTCAATGCAGTCGCGGATGTGATGATATCGAGTATCGATGTGTTTTGCGTGGGAATGGAACGACTGGTCGTTTGCTAGGATTATCGCGGTGTTGTTGTCGCAAGCGACTGGGGTGGGTGAGGAAATGGTAAGTCCGATTCCCCGCGATAGCATGCGCAGCCAGCAGGCTTCTTTCGCAGCCTCCGACGCGCGATGTACTCCGCTTCCGCTGAGGATAACGCAACCACTTTCTGTTTACGAGACGCCCAGGAGATCGCCCCAGAACCCAACGAGAAGACATACCCCATAACGGATCTCCGCCCATCTTTGTCGTTCGCATAATCGCTGTCCGTCTGACCAGCGAGAGCAATAGGGGCTGTCCCTCCGAGCGTTAGGGCTAGGGTCCGGGTTCCCTTCAGATAACGCACGACACGAATGGCCGCCTGCCAGTGAGCGATGGAGTAATTTGACAGGAATCCCGCGAGTCGATTGACCGGGTACGCGATGTCGGGCCTCGTGCGATAGCGAGGTACATGAGAGAGCCGACGAGGGCACAGTAGGGGATGGTCGCAAGTGGTCGGTCTCTTCACGGGATAGTACGGAGGTGGAGGGGCGATGGAGATTGATTTTCGTCTCCATGGGGGTGGCTACCGGGTAGGCGTCGTGTTGGTGGAATTGTTCCACGATGTGATCGATGAGGGCAGTCTGCGACAGGGATATGGTACGCCGTTCAGCGTCTCGCACAATGGCAATACCCAAGCAAAAATTGATGTCGCCAAGGTCGGTTATAGCCCATTTCGAGTGCAGCTGAGCTTTGAAGACGTCATTGACTTTGACAGTACTCGCGGCGCTGAGCATATCGTCGACGTGCACGGCCACAATGTTGGTCCCCCCATCTGGCAGGCGACGAACATAAACGCACCATTCGCACATTAGCCGCCGGAATCCCCATTCCAGCATCGCCTCATGCATATGTTTGTTCCATGCCCTCCCCGCTTGCTTCAGCCCATACAACGATTTCACCACCTTCCATACACAGTCCTCCTTCCCCTTCACCTCGAAGTTTCGCGGCTGGCGCGCGTATTGGTATTCATCCGGTGGAAGATCTGCGTTGAGGAATGCAGTCTTCACGTCTACTTGTTGGATGTCCCATCCGCGCGACGCGGCGACGTGCAGGACGGCACGGAAGGATTCGAGGCGAGCCGTTGGCGATGTGGTACGGGTGTAATCCCTGCCGTAGATCTGGCGATTCCCAAGGATACAGTATCGGACCTTGTTGCGGACGACTACTCCCATCATGTCGTGTTTGCGTGTGTAAACCGGCTTGAGATCTAGTATGGTTTTGTTCAGCGGAACTTCGGAGCGAGGGATAAGGTGGTAGACGCCATATTCCTGGAGTGCCCGCAGTTCCTCGTGCGTGCCCTCTACCCATTTCTCCGAATCCAGTGCTGACATCGCCTCTTTGTAGTTGCGGGGATCATCAGGAAACTCGACGTCGATGGGATTCTCCGTGATGTACGCATTGAGCTCCGCCCAGGTGGTGTCCTCCTCACTATCGTCGTCCTCCGGGGTTGCGGCCACCGTGTCTGCGATGTCGTTCAAGATCCCTTGCTCGCCGTCGTCTTCATTGACTTCTCCAGCGGCGAGTGCGCAGCGCTCACGGGCTGGACGACGGTCGCGGTCAGAACGGCGTAGCGGCGGTGGAGGAGGAATCAATGGAGGGGTTGGGACAGCACGGACATCATCGTCAATCGTTGGCGGTGCAGAAGTTGTAAGATCGGGGTCCGTGGATGATTGATCGTCGGGGACTGACGGAGTGGGAGGGACAGAAGCGGCAGGAGGGACTGGTTGCGCACCGGCGCGTCCCGCGAGCTTCGTCCTATCCCACACGACCTTCTCCACCTGCCCGCTCTCGATGAAATGTACGTTCGCCGAATTAAATATCTTTCCCGATGCCCTCTCCCAGCACCGGTACGCCTTGGATTGCGGAGTGTACCCAATTAGTACGCATTCAATAGAACGTTCATACACCTTCGGATTGCTCCCCTCAATGAGGACGAACGTGTGGCAGCCTATCTCGCGGAGGTGGGAAATGTTGGCTTTGACTCCCTCGAAGCATTTGTGGGGCGTCCTCCCGCCTTGCGACGTCGAAGGTGTTCTGGCGTGCAAATATGCCGCAGTCACACAGAATTCGTCCCAGAGATGCGCTGGCGCCTTGCAATAAATGCGCATGGCGCGCGCTTTCGCATGAATCGACTGGTGATACCGCTCTACCTTCCCGTTCTGTTTAGAGACGTGGGGCGCGGTGTACTTGACCTGGGTCCCCCGTTGTGCGCACCATTGACTAAACTCATCAGATTTGAGCTCGCCGTTATCGATGTTGATGCACCCAACCCGTTCCCCGGTACGCTCTTCGATTGCCGTCACCCATATGCGAAGATGTGGAAAAGTAGCGGCTTTATTAGGGATCGGAATGCACCAGCCGCGGGTGGAGTAGTCGTCGACGATATCAAGTGTGTACTGGTTTCCCCCTCTAGACTTCACCACCACCTTCCCGCTCAGATCCACATGTATCTGCTCCAGACGCCTCGTCGACTTCGGTCCCTCGCGGATTTTAGGTATCACGGTGCGTGCCTGTTTCCCCCGGATGCAAGCGTCACAAACTGGAAGGATCAAGGGCCATACCGTCGACGAGTTCGTTTTGGTAGAGGTCGGCTACGGATTGGTGGCCCGCGTGGCCCAAGCAGAGGTGCCAGCTGCGTAAGTCACGGACAGCGGCGGAAGCGACGGATGTGGTGGGGGATATGGGGCGGCAATCGAGTTGGTAAAGGTTTCGCGAAGGGTATACCGATCCTGTGCATACAACGTCGTGCGCTTGCGATGTTATCCAGGCTTGGGTGGAATCAAAATGGAATGTGTATTCTTGCGACTGGCACAAACGGACGACCGAGAGGAGGCGGATTGACGCGTTGGGGACGTAGAGCACATTGTGCAATGTAAATTTATTAGTGACGATGGTGCCGACGCCCAGCGCGTTCACAGCGCTGCCTTGGAATCCCCGGATAGGACGAGGCGCGATCTCCGTAAACGTGGGAAGTCGTCTCGGCACGGAGAGATGTGGACGTTGGCTCCAGTATTGGCAAATATGGTGAAATCATTTCGGCGGACGCTACGGTCATCGCGAGGTTCACTAGTGCATTCCAGTCCACGGAGACGTGCGGGTCGTCGACGTCGATCGCCGCCCACGCCTCGAGATCCGCAGGTAAGGCGTCTGTGCGTAAGTTCGCTGTGGGGAGCGTGTCGTCATGAAGGTGTGCAAAATTTGCCGTGGGGCTTGGGATTGTGGACGTGGTGGGGGAAGGAGCGGGAGTGGCAACGATTGGCGTGATGCGGTAGTCCACCCCTTCAAGCGTGATAAGGGCCTCGCCGGCAGCGTTGTGCTTGACATGCTTGCTTCGCTGAAGACCCGTCCCTGCGTTGGCGCTCGCGGTGTTCCCAGCTCGCCCTTTGTCCGCACGATATTTGTTGACAGCCTCCCTCACGGTGTGTCCCGCCATGCCACCGCCGGGACTCATGCAATATGGCCAGGAGTGGGTGTCGGGCTTCGGGCATACCGCGTTCGTGCAGCTCGCCTTCTTCTGCGACACACCCGATCTCGACTTCCCTTGGGCAGCGTTGACCACATCCTCGTTGTCCTCGTCGAACGCGTTCAACGTCAGCAGTTTCTCTTTCAGCGTCGAGAGGTCGAGGTGGGGAAGTGCGAGCATCAAGGTGACAAATTTGCGGTGATGCCACCTTATAGGCTCAGGATAACCAGTTAAATGGTGGGTCCATCCCACAGGTCTAATGTGTTATCCTGTGGGTAACCATATTGGGAAGTTCGGGTGATCCCGGGTATCCTCGGGTACTGCAGCATGCCGGGACCATCATCTCTGCAACTTTCGGCTTCCTCGGCAACATTTCCACGCCTCTGGGTAAGGCTTATCTGCTTGTACAAGGCAAAAATAATAATTTATCTTTTAAAATAACAAAGAAATACTAATATTTCAATTAAAATGGTTGAATTTGATGGCTGTCTGTATTGGGTTGGGATTGATGAGCCCGGCCATTGCCTTAAAATTGATGGCTGTCTGTATCAGGGTACTATGGCTGCCTATATTGGGTTGCAATTGATGCCTGGTTGCTTTCAATGTGAATATTGGTTCAAAAGCGCCGGCTCTCAGAAAGTATTTTGCATTTTGCAGGCCAACGGGGCCACCAATCACAAAATGGTATAGATGACTCTTGTAGCCCTTGATGAGCTCTACAATTTGGGTATAGGGATCAAAGGTTCCGCTGATGACCTTCCCTTTTGGGACACTACGCTTTTCGCCCAAAAAGGAAATTTTCCACATCAACCCTTCCCTGGCTCATAATTCAATGGTTTTGGATGATCTAACCTTATAGGCATGTTGTTCTAAGTTCTTTCAACCCAACTGGGACACAATAGCTTGCATTACAGTGCAATAACAGGGTGAAAATAGCGAAAAATTGAAAATTTGTATCTGGGCATAATATCTTGGGGATATACCAATGAATGTAGCTCCTGGTGACATTAACTTGTCCCCTTGTGTTCAAAAGATACCCTCCAGGTAATAGAACATATGCTGATGCTGAAAAACATCGCAATTTGGCCACACAACAAAATAGTGTTTTTGCATGTTTTTATGCCTCCTCATCCTGTTACACATCCAGAAATATACCCTTTGGACTTGGTTCATGTATATGTATTGGAAAGATAGACCATTTGTACTCAGAGCAGGTGATATCCCATGATTTAAGGTGATCTTCTATCATATTCCTGTTCACCATATTCAGCATGCCACAGTGTCATAGACAGTGTTCTAAATGCTCCTACTGACTCCCCCAAGTCATATGAACAGTTCCTAGCCAAAATTCGCACCAATATATGGTGATAAACCTCAAAAGTGTCAAATGACACTTTTGGCTTGTTTCATGAATAGGGCACTATGGAGACCAGATAGTGCGAAATAAACAATGGGAATGAACTCAGACAGTTCAAATGACTCAGATTGAGTATTTTTTGAAGTGTTTTGGTGAGGTTTTGGCTGAATGCTGTTTCCGAGGATATAGGTTGGAGAGCAAGTTTTGGTCTATATTCTGGCCATGGTTCAAAACACCATCTGGCCAAAACCTCACCAAAACACTTCAAAAAATACTCAATCTGAGTCATTTGAACTGTCTGAGTTCATTCCCATTGTTTATTTCGCACTATCTGGTCTCCATAGTGCCCTATTCATGAAACAAGCCAAAAGTGTCATTTGACACTTTTGAGGTTTATCACCATATATTGGTGCGAATTTTGGCTAGGAACTGTTCATATGACTTGGGGGAGTCAGTAGGAGCATTTAGAACACTGTCTATGACACTGTGGCATGCTGAATATGGTGAACAGGAATATGATAGAAGATCACCTTAAATCATGGGATATCACCTGCTCTGAGTACAAATGGTCTATCTTTCCAATACATATACATGAACCAAGTCCAAAGGGTATATTTCTGGATGTGTAACAGGATGAGGAGGCATAAAAACATGCAAAAACACTATTTTGTTGTGTGGCCAAATTGCGATGTTTTTCAGCATCAGCATATGTTCTATTACCTGGAGGGTATCTTTTGAACACAAGGGGACAAGTTAATGTCACCAGGAGCTACATTCATTGGTATATCCCCAAGATATTATGCCCAGATACAAATTTTCAATTTTTCGCTATTTTCACCCTGTTATTGCACTGTAATGCAAGCTATTGTGTCCCAGTTGGGTTGAAAGAACTTAGAACAACATGCCTATAAGGTTAGATCATCCAAAACCATTGAATTATGAGCCAGGGAAGGGTTGATGTGGAAAATTTCCTTTTTGGGCGAAAAGCGTAGTGTCCCAAAAGGGAAGGTCATCAGCGGAACCTTTGATCCCTATACCCAAATTGTAGAGCTCATCAAGGGCTACAAGAGTCATCTATACCATTTTGTGATTGGTGGCCCCGTTGGCCTGCAAAATGCAAAATACTTTCTGAGAGCCGGCGCTTTTGAACCAATATTCACATTGAAAGCAACCAGGCATCAATTGCAACCCAATATAGGCAGCCATAGTACCCTGATACAGACAGCCATCAATTTTAAGGCAATGGCCGGGCTCATCAATCCCAACCCAATGCGGACAGCCATCAATTTCACGGCAATGGCCGCATTTTAATTAATATTGTTTAAATGCTATTTATTTATTGTTTTTTGCGGCTGTGGCAGCCTGCCGAAGATGCCATCAGTGCCATACAAAGGCAGCAGCACAGCTGTGTGGCTGTGTGGCAAGCTCCACAAGATAACACATTAGACCCTTGGGATGGTCCCACCATTTAACTGGTTATCCTAACCATATAGACTGGTGATGCGTCGATAACGCCGCGAGCATCCCCGCGAGTAGGAACGAGTTCGCATCCACTGGACCCGCCGCCCATATTGATGAATTCAGATTGGAGAGCTCAGTGGTGGTCGCGGAAAACGTCGATGGGTCATTGGAGTATTTTGTCACGACAAATTTGCGCAGCGAACTGATCTGCCCTATGGGTCCGCGGTGTTCGTGGCGTTGGCGGAGCGTGTTCCACACAGCGAGTGCAGTCGTTTCGTCCGCGAAGCATTCCCTTTCTGTGACAGCGCAGACGTTGGAGATGAAGGCGCGTACGACAGCGTCGGTGTCGAGCCAGGCGCGGTGGTGTCCCGGGAACATATCAAAGGAAGGGCAGGGGTTGTCGCCGCCAAGGAAGCGCACCGCGCCGGGTTGCAAGCCCAATTCCAGCTTGACACGGGTCGCCCACGGAATCCAGTTGTTCCGCTCTAGCGATAGGCGATCCGATTCGAGCCAACCACCTACAGAGAGAGAGAAGACCTTTGGGATGGGTCCTATGGCCGCTACGTGTCCAGAAACCGATGCTCCCATGGCGTTCGGATGCGGATACTGATGGTAGGGCACGTATTGGTGCGAGGGCCCTGAAGACACCGTCGGTGTGTAGTAGGGGTGCTGCACGGGATGATGCTGGGGCATCGCGCGCATCGGCGGGATGGTGTATTGTCCAGCGTATAGGTGTGGCACAGGCGGAACAGGAAGTTGTCGCGGGCCGCGAAGATGATGGACCGCCAGTGCCGCAGGTCGCTGCAAGCGTTGGGCGAGGCCTGAGGGGTCGCTCATAGCGTGGTTGTAGAACGGGTTTCCTGAGGAGAATGCTGGATTCATCGTGGAAGGGAAAACGCGGTTGTATGGCAAGAAGTTGTTGTCAAGATGACGGAAAGAACGCTCAGCGCGGGTATCTCTAGTCCAGCTCGCGGGGTATAGGTGCGTTGAGTAAAAGGATTACAGTAGAGCTCTTAGTAGCCCATAACCTGTTAGAGCCTGTATCCTACGTGAGTACAAGAACCTCACACGGCGCACAATAGAGTACACGAGTCACTGTATTCACCTGTATCCTACGTGAGTACAAGAACTGTAGCTAGTCAGATATCTATGAATACAGGTAGAAGAGATTCGGCTTACCCTCACACGGCGCACAATAGAGTACGCGAGTGAGGGATGCCAGCGCGTCCGTCACGGATATAGCGATCCCGTGACGTGACGACTTGTCACAGAGCCAATGTCCACACTGCAATAGCATCGCGTCCAACAAGCATCTGGGATGCTGAGGATAGGAGGGCTCAATTCCCTTCGTACCCATCGGAAGAAGATTGAGCGGGGTTTTTGTTTCTATCCTTTTCCCTGAGGGATCAAGTCTCTGTGGACAAAAAGAAGTCGTGTCGCGCAATTACGTATGATCATACTAGTAGTTTCTATGGATGTGATCATGAGGGTTCAAATTTAATGTTTAAAACTCTCCAGGGGCATATTATGCCAGTTTAGCTTATTTTTTTGAATGCTCTGCAGTTCTATGCATCACGGGGGAGATTATAAGCAGTGCCTTAGGCTCATCCAATCCCACCCTTGGTCCCCAGGAGGACACGTCCCGAATTCTTTTAATAAAAGTCCAACATCTCGGCCTATTAATTTACGCACTTCTTCGCTGCATTCAGGTAGAATGGGATGTGCAGGATGACATCGAAGATCGCCTCATTTCATCTGTACATGATGAGGAGCCGAGATTTGAATCCTCCTTCCGGGCATAAACTCAGAGATTGCTTTTTGTTTGGCAATTGGCATTGCTCCTCAAGAGTAACAACGAGATGAATGGGACTCGCTTATTTCGTCCGCTAAGCTCGCTTAAATGAACCAATGATGGGATTGGAACCTCATTTAAATTTAAACCCCACCCGCTGGCACCACACAGTGGGCCAAGCAGCGAGCGTCCAGGGGGGTCCGCCCCCGCACTAGATTAACTTTTTTACAGCGAGAAAATATGAGAAAAAGTGCCAAAAAGATAAATGGCATGCAGTGTGCTGAAACACTCAGATGTAGCACAAGGAGGGGGATCTGGAGGGAACAGTGTTCCCCCCCAACAATACTGGAACTGGAACTGGAACTGGAATTCTATTTCACGCTGTACCTGGCCATAATAGCTATGGGGCGGTACTACTAGTATGTGGTATGAGAGTGGTTTATTTATGGTTCATTTTGTGAGTAGGAGGGAAAAAGAAAAGGTAAAACTATTGGGAAAGATTTGGTAGCGAGATATCAGAGGAGGAATGCGAGTGACTTGAGATGGAGTAAAAGCGACAATAGACATAGTTGAAAGGCTCGTTAAAATACGTCTGTATACGCCGAAAACTGAGAATCGGCTGTGCGATGCCGAGAATGATGAATTGATGCGACTGATCAATTTGCCATCAAGAATGGGATTCGCTTAAAACGGTCCCATTCCCATTCTTCTCGTATAGACTCCTACCTCAATGTGGCCAGGTTCACTATCCCTCTCAAAAGAGGGATCATCAAAACCGTGGCAAGATTTTGTTGGATGATTGTGCAATGAGGATACATGTGAGATAGGGGGTTCAGATCTCATTGTCAACGCTGAAGCTCAGTAAAGGCCTATGAACTACTGTTTTTGCCGAAAATCATCGTACACTATGCTTAATTTTATCTAGGCACTGGTTGAAATATAGGCTGTAAAAATTCTTTCTATTTGGCTGTCACAGAGATATATTCTCTAATACATCCTCGGTATTCAATTCAGCTGATGAAATTTATTTTCATTCACTTTGACTTTCAGCGAGCTTTTACGCTAACCAGAAGATGACACACAGCATCTGGGTAAGTCTCAACATCTATTTACGATTACACAAATGATTACCAAGGGCAAGGAGCAGACTATCTGCGAGACAGGAAGCCGCACCATCGGAACTGGATTGTTTCCAGTCAGGATGTATGCATATCACAAGTTTCATGAATGCACCTCCACCTCCTCGCACTCCGGGAAAAATATAAGTCGAGGTCCCCTGAGCCAGAATTGCGAAAGAATTTGCGGGTTGGAGGATGGAAGCAGAGGTATCCGAGATGGGCCAGCAACTGCATTCTGTTGTCGAACACATTTTGGGCTTCCAGGCTCTTTCTTTGAGGTGCCTTGTTCTTCTGCGCCATCTTGGCATTGTACATCTCTTGGCTGCACCCAGGCATTCTTAGACTACTCACTGCGTTCCGACCCCTTGTAGACAGAGGGTCTGTCTATCCCTGTAGACAAAGGGTAGACGAACCCCTTTGTCTACGTATGTCTACATCATGTAGACACGGCTCGTCTACATACGCCTACATATGCCTACATCGGTCTACCTCGGTCCACGTACGTAGACCGACATAGACCGATGTAGACACACGTAGACCAATGTAGACAAATGTGCACATACCTCACTCAATTCTGCGGAACTGGATACATGAACTCAATGCAGAATAGGATTATGAAGTTGACCGAGGTATGTCTACGTGCGTCTACGCTATAGATGCACGTAGACATACGTAGCCAACGGGTAGACAGACCGTGTCTACGCCGCGTAGCCAGACGTAGCCGCACGTACACCGACATCACGGCGTATACATACATAGTCGGACGTAGACGAAGATCGACACATGTAGCAGCACGTAGACAGACGTAGTCCAACGTACACCGGGGTGCGTCTATGTAGGGTGGGAACGCAGTGACTATATAATAACTCTCCTTCGTTGCATCTAAACAGAAAATACATATAGTCTCGCAAAAATCCAGATATTATCTTAGGTGGCCTTGAATGCCTTCCAAGTATTTCGCTGCAGAAATTTACACCACAAGACAGTGCCAGGGGAATTTCTTCCCAAAACTTATTGTATATGATGCTCTTTAACACCCCTTTGCTGCAATAATGCAAGTAGAAGTGAAAATTTCGATGTAGTTAAAACTTAAGTAACTAGACACCGCTCCGAGTAAGAGGTCTGGGCAAGAACACCCCTATGTCAGCAGCAAACCAAGGCCGCGCGGGTAGACTCTACACGGTGTAGGCTATTTCTAGCAGATCCGAACAGGGGCAAAATTCTTGGAGCTCTCACAGTCAATGATGCAACTGTGAGAGGAAAGAAGAGATGAGGAGATGATCAGGTCCATAAGACAGTCCTGAGCATCGAGGAGAAGGACAGAAAAGATTGTCAATCTTTTGTGGATCTTTGATTTGATCATCTGTTTCACATTTAAACTGCACACATGCCTCTTCAAACTTGAACTCTTTCAATACTTAATTACTTTATTCAACTGCTGCACTACCGCATACGATGCGATAGGAGCCAAAATAACTGTGTGGAACACTCACCGCCATAGCAACTGTCAAAACGTGTGAGCGGCAGTTGATGTTCTCACCATCAGAACAAACATCAGACCAAACACTTCATGAGTGGGAAAACGGGATTCGAAATCTGGACCAGCGTATCAATTGGGTTCGCAAACTCCCCAATCATTTGATGTGATCAAGTTCTATGCCAGATATGAGAATAACATCTACTGTGCATGAGATGAACAGTAGCCAATGAAAGTGGAAATTCCCATGGGCACATAGGATAAATAGTGACATATTTCAAGCCACCACAAAATGCCCCCACAACCCACTCCCACTCAAATTCGACTCAACAACATTACAACATGTTTGACTATTACTGCAAATACTCTGGAAATCCTTGTTGGTAGTCTGGAGAGCCCCTTTCTGGAGGCTATTTCTAATACAACTCAGTCCCTCTTGAAAAATATGGAGGTAAATTACCCTTGACTCTGCCACAGCTAGAAATCTCAGTCAGCTATCACAGACGATCAAACAAAATAAGATTGAATGTACTCAATTATTGGAGCAAACTTATGAATTGCTGAATACAATTCTGATGGTTCACATCACCTCAGATATGGGTGGGGAATTGCCACCAAGTGTACTGAACCACATTGGAAAATTCACGGAGTATGTTGCTGGACTTGGAAAAAAAAAGAGAGAGACTCCCCTTGATATTGACCACTGCTATCAGGACCCTCTACAAAATCCATAGATTTGTTGAAGCTCAACAGAAAGGCAGCACAATCAAGAATTTCTTCCGTCAAGGCGAGATGAGCACACTACTCAAGGATTGCAAGGCAGGATTGCAACAAGGATTTGAGATTTTTCAGGTGTGTCAGCTGTTTGTTAATTCAACCTTTCATTTAAGGATGCAATATGTAGATCACAGTCAATCACATAAAGGACATTGCAGAGATGCAAGAAGATGCAGATAAACGACACAAAGAAGTACTTGACATGATTGAAGCTTTTTCCAACACTACTGGTTCAGATGGGGCATCCTCTGTATGAAAATCCTCTCCTCTAGGATAATCAGGTAATAAATGTCATACAGATCAGCGGGCTTTATTCGGGTTCTCATAACAGGTCAATTTCTGCTCAGCTCTCAATGATATCTCTGGTATCTGATGAATATTCAAGCTCCAACTCAATCTCTATGCTACCATCTGTGCCCAAGATATTCCATGGACGAGACTCAGAGCTTTCAGACATTCTTCAACTGTTCAATGGAGGAACACCCAGGATTGCAATTTTGGGTGCAGGTGGAATGGGAAAGACCAGTCTTGCGAAAGCTATCATCCATTGTACCGAAATTACTGAGAGATATAATCAGCATCGGTTCTTTGTTGCTTGTGAGTCAGCAGCAACCCAAGTGGAACTTGCTGCTCTCATCGGAGCCCATGTTGGACTGAAGCCAGGAAAAGACCTTACAAGCCCAGTCATCCAATACTTCTCTAGCAGCTCAAAATCTCTCTTGATTCTGGATAATCTTGAGACATTGTGGGAGCGAGTTGAGTCCCGAGGTAAAATAGAGGAATTTCTGTTGCTGCTCACAGGTGTGGATCATCTTGCATTGTTGGTAGGTCTCAAAGGATTTTTCGCCTGTGATTTGAACTAATGATGCTCAGATTACAATGCGAGGAGCCGAAAGGCCTGCCAAAGTAGCATGGACTCATCCATTTCTGCCAGCTCTGAAGCCCTTGGAACACGATGCAGCACGACAAGCTTTTATAGATATTGCAGACAACACACATGATCCAGAACAGGTTGACAAGGTCCTCTCTCTGACAGACAATCTGCCTCTCACAATCAGTCTCATAGCTCATTTGGTTGACTCTGAGGGCTGCTCCCATGTATTGTCCCGCTGGGAGGAGGAGAAAACATCCTTGATCTCAGATGGATATAACAACAGAACATCCAACTTGGACTTCTCAATTTCACTGTCCTTGGCAAGTCCTAGACTCAATCCCCATTCAAAGGATCTCTTGAGTCTCCTGTCAATGCTCCCTGATGGTCTTTCAGATGTTGAGCTGGTGCAGAGCAAGCTCCCACTTGATAATATTCTAGGTTGTGAAGCAGCACTGATTCGTACCAGCTTGGCCTATGGTGATGAGCACAAACGGCTGAAAGCATTGGTACCCATCAGAGAGTATGTGCAGAAAATTCAACCACCTGGAGATCACCTCATTCGACCTCTTCTCAAACATTTCCAGGAATTACTTGAGTTCTTCACAGAATACCAAGGAAATGAATCAAGTTCTAGCACAGTTGCTCGAGTATCATCAAACTACTCAAACATACAGAATGTCCTTCGGAATGGATTGCAAAAGGGTCATCCAGACCTAGTGAACAGCATTTACTGTGTATGCCATCTGAATACCTTCAGCATACTCATTGGGCAAAGAGCTACATCTCTCATTCAAGAGATTCAAAATGTCCTCCCACATCCTTGCGACCACCGCCTCGAGGCTTACTTCATTGTTGAGTTGATCAACTCATGGGGTCTTCATTCCATTTCCAGTGGAGACACACTGGCTTCCAATGCCCTGGAACACTTCAAGGAGTTTGAAGATCCGGATCTTAAATGTATGCTCCTGACCAATACTGGTTTGTTGAGATTAACTGAGTTCACACAGGCAGATTCTATAATGTCTTTGCAACCTATTATCAGAGAAAGGGTGATACATCCTCTGCTACAAAATTTTGTGAGGCTGCTATATCTTTAGCACTTTCAACTGGGAACACCAAAAGACATTCTCAAGGATTGATCAACCTTGCATGGGTTGAATGGAACCTTGGTGATTACTCTGCAGCCCAAGTGCATGCAAAAGAGGCCCAGAGACTGGCCATAATTTCTGCAGATTTATACAGAGAAGCACAGGCACTTGATATTGAGGCTACTTGCTGCTGTACGTTGGGGAACTACACAAAAGCCATGTCTCTCTGCATTAGGGCAAGAGAACTTCTAGGTCTTTGTGGCATGCCCCATGGAAGCTTAGACCATGCCATCATGAACACTCAGGCAGAAATCCACCGGCTCAAATCAGAGTATGTTGAGGCTCGCAGTATTCATACTGGGATTCTTGAAGGAACTACTATACAGGATCCCCACAGCTATGGTTTTGCTTTACTCAATGTCACTGAAATTGATGTGTTGATTGGTGCTCCAAAGGATGATGTGCAGAGGAATTGTGACAGAGCCAGAACAATGTTAGACCCTTTGGGCGATGTTGAGGGAGTGACAATGTGTGATGTTATTCTTGCAGATCTCCACCTGAGGGAGGGAAATTCATTGGCAGCAAAGACAATCCTTGCAAGGTGTTTCAAAGTGACTCTGGAATACTCCCAAATGCAAACTTATTGTCTGGAATGGCTTGGTGACACCAGTCACTGGGGTTGTTTGCATGGGATGTGGAGCTGGACAACTGTTTTTCTTGTACATTCCCTCAAAAGAAAAGAGAAGCTTGGAATTCACAGGGCTTTCCAATCCTTGGGAGATATCTTCCTTGCACAACATGATGAGCATACAGCCACCAATTTGTTCACAGTTGCTCTAGAGGGATTCACCGAGATGGATGTTCATCACAGCAGAGCTGAATGCATGCTGCGACTTGGAGACATTTCTACGGGACATGGCAACCTGCTCAAGGCAGTGGATTTTTGGGAAGCAGCAAGGCCCCTGTTTGAACATTCCTCGCAGGCAAAACAAGTTCAGTGCATTGATGAAAGGGTTGCCAATATCAGTGAAGATGTGCTGGAGCAACACAGAAACAACTTGGCTCATCTGGCAGAGCTAAATGCACCAGCTGGGACTGTGGAGGAACTAGAGGAACTTGAGGATGATCCATCTGACATTGAAGACCTGGACAAGATGGACATGGCTGAAGAGAAAGAGTTTGATTTGATTGTGGCCTGAAGCTTCCAGGAATTGTATGTTTTTTGTTGGTGATTTTCTATGTCGTTATTTATAGTTACTGATTTGCTACATGTGTCCCTGTGGTTTGGTTTGAAATGTATTTATTTAATAACAGACTTGAGTGTAATTTCATCTTGAGAGGATAAGGTTCTGTATTGTCAGGCAAAAACACAGAAGGTAGAGTCAAACTAGATCGAAGTGTTTTTTCCACAATGCAACAAAAAAAAAAAGCAGAATATATCCTCATATCTATCACGTATTCTTTTGTGAGGTTCAAATCCTGCTTCTTCTTGCAAACTTCGGAAACTCATGCAAGGTGATTACCATGATCACAACTGTTCCTTGGTTTTATTCCATTCCTTTGAGGTGCAGTTACAAAGAGTGTAATTCTGAGAGAGAGTCATGGAATTGATCTTGAACTTTTGTAGGAGATTTGATCCTCTGGCTATTCGCTCTGACCGGAATAAGATGGAACAAAAAATCAAGATAAACCAAACTGTGCTGTTCCCCAGGGAGGCTGAGGGGACTTCCAACTGCTCCCCCTCCCCCTCCCTAGTCAAATACTTTATTAGCTCATCTTAAGTTCTGGGCGGTCCCAACCACCTTTTGATCTTAAGTTTCAGTACATCTCAAGTTCTGCTACTGTAGTATAAGGTCGTACTATATGCACCCCACCATGACATTCTTGGGACTTGAGTTCGAACCACTTGAGTTCACACTGCGCTCGAGCTTAAGATACATCAAAGATACCATATATAAACAACGAAAAACATAACACTTGAGTCGACATGGAACTGAAGTTTCGCACAACTCCAGTTCCGCCATGTTAAGTTTTGCATATGGACTTGAGTTCCGGCGCGACTGAAGTTCCGCACAACTCCAGAATAAAATGGTGCAGTCAGCATTCTTCTTGAGTTCCAGCACCTCTTGCGGCAAGTCTATCAGCAAACTCGCACCGAAATGAAAATAAGAGTCAGCTTGAGTGAACAGCGGAATGAAATGAAAATGAAACTCACTGGAGAATGAAAATGAACGCAAGTGCACGCCAAGTACATTCTGAACTGCCGCCGGAAAGAATTAGCGTGAAGTCAGCCAGAATGAAATAAAAACTCACGCAAAGATGAAAATGAACACGAGTGCACTCCGAGAACAGTCTTGTAAACACTGGATCTAAACAGTGAGATGAAATGAAAATGAGAACGAAAATTAAAAAAGATTGATGGCACGCAAAACGGAGGTGGCATTCACAGAAAATGAGGCAGATGAGGAGCACCGGTGGCCTCCCGAGTCAAATCGAGCGACAAGCGACAGTGCACGTCGTCTCTCATGGAAAAAAATCCACGTACGATGCCACCCCTCACTAGGCCAAGTACCAAGGCATAGGAAATGCTTTGGTGCTGACGCAAAGTCGAAGTCAGCCTTAGACAGCAGTCTTAGGCAATGGGTAGGGATCGAGGGGAGGGTCGAACGGTGAGTGGCATCAATCAATGAAGGTGGAAGTCAGGAGGAAGTGATCGGTGCTTTGACGGACAAATATTGGACAATGGGTTGATGCAGGCATCTCGTTGTGTTGTGTCACGTTTGTCATCTCTCTTCCTCCCACCACCATCTCGATGCCACCTATGCCACCTGTTCTCCTCAGCCATGGCTCCCTCGTCTCCCACTCGCTTCTGAATGGGGCTCGCTCGACGCAAAGCATCCCCGGTTAACTGATCTTGGACTTTATCACCACGTCAATGTCGTCAATGCCCAGCTCTTAATTAGTTTTGCCGTCTCACTCCCACCTCATTGATCATTTCACTCCTTTCCCTATCCACTTGGACGCAATGCTGTTCTCCAAAGCTGTCCATCGGCACGTGGCCCACCCAGCTGCGTCCTCACGAGTAGATCTAGGTTTGTCCAACTATCTCGCGCCTTCTTCCTGGGTTTGCTGACTTGTGACATTCTTCTACCTATAGCGACGCCGACGCTGCCCGCGCTGGGGCATCGTGTTGTGCTGAAGGAGGTACGTACGCAGCTAGAGTGTCATTTGTGTGCTTGCTGATCTGCGCACGCAGCCAACGTTCCCTATTGACAGCACCGAATCAAATGAACGGGATGAATTAAAAGAAGGATTAGGCAAGGTGTGTTGCTCACGCTCATTCCTCTCCTTCCTTTTTCTCCCCCCTTGTCCCTTGCCCTCCCTCTCCTCTCTCCTGTTCCTCCTCGCTGCTCAGTCCCGAGCCAAGCCATGTATCCTCGTATCATAGATTCAATTGTTCTTTAATCTAGGGGACTTCAGAATTGTACTCCAGCCCATTGAATAATTTTCGAATTAATGTGATTCTGATTACGACGAATGAACTTAAGTTATGAGTAGAACTCAAGTTGCACGCGGAACTCAAGTTGTGTTGGAACTCAAGTTGCATGTGGAGCTTAAGTTCCCCGGAAGGGGTGGGGCATCGGCTACCCCTACAGGCGTAGGGCAGCGGAACTTAAGTGTCTGAGGCGGTTTAGACCGGCCAAAACTTAAGTTGAGCTCATTTTATTTCATCTGTAGTTTGAATTTTTGTTAGAGATCGATCCGTGTCCTTCACTCCAGATGCCGCTGGGAATTCATCCTTGCTTGCTGATCACCATGATTTATACATCAATACATCATGAGACGAGAATGGAATAAATAAATGAAAAAAGCAGATTATATAACCCATGTATACCGCCAGAGCTCCACAATTCACACCAGCTTCATTCCTGGTTTTAAATTTCATCCATTCGGAAGTGCATGTCCAGTAGATTCCGCATCGGATCCAATGAAACTGTTCTGTGGATTTTGAAATATGAATTTTAGATGGTCAGACCAAAAACTGTGCAAGTACAACCCTGAAAGACAGCCCGGGGTCAAACTCGGGAACAGCAACGGCAGGCCCTCCACATTGTTTTGTGGACTGCTAAAAAATGCCGAGGAGGGAGTTGAATCCCGCCCATTTTTCCATTGTAGATGATCTCTGCACCACATACGAGTACGAGATGAGTAACTGGTCCACGGGCTTTCTGCCTCTCAGCGGTGTGTATCAGAGGACAAACATACCGTGATTGGGAGGGGAAGTGGGGAAAAAATGACATCCAATCGAAATGTGCACGCCACTGGTGGGATTCGAACCCACATTTCCTCATTAGACTTTCTTTGCATATTGACTAATACATACGAGGTTACTTGCCATTAGTCCGCAGAGACTTGGGGGTTGGATAGACAGTATGGTTGAAATTAGATGTTCCCTTGAAGGCTTGTCTTGTGTGCGGTGCAGTTTGAGATACAAAGAGTAGAGATGGAATTCAATGCCAGGTTGAACTTTGTTGGATCTTTTATAGAAAGAAGTTTGAGTCCATTGCTCGCAAGGGATTCGAACCCTTTGTCCTTGTTACAAGAGAGTTTAGCCATGTAACGTTGAACAAGGCGATCACCGTGATCCACAGAGGCTTGTTGTGATTTCAGCCTTTGTAGAGTAGATACATACTGGAGTGACTGGATTTGGACTGCAAAAACACAAGGAAACTCCCGAGAAATGCGGGCACAGGGATTCTCGCCTGGTTTTCTTTCGGTAGAGAGGCTTCCTGGCTCTTGGTACATTTTACAAAAATAACAAAAAGAAAAGTAGACATTGCTTTTTACTGGTAGGATTCGAACCCACATTTCCTCATGGCACTTTCCCAGCAACACCTATACATATGAGGTGACTTGTCAGTAGTCCACAGAGACTTTATATTGCTGGGTACGATGTGCCATTTGGGATGAATTAGATTGAAGCCAAGGAGTCACGGTGGCAATGGTTTTCTGGAGGGAAATTGCCGACTTGAGGTTGAATACGACCCGCTTCCTTTAATTTAAAATAGCTATGTGGCAACGGCAATTTCCCTGTTGGATGAACTCTGATGTATTTCTAAAAAATAAACCGAAGAGCTTTCCGAGTCTTAAGCCTCTACGGGGATGATGCGAACCTCCATCCCCTCATTTCAGCGGCATTGATCCCGCATACACGATGCGGAGACGTGGCCGAAAGAGGCTTATGGTTTCGCTAGCAGGGGGCAATAAAGGCGGAAAGAATTGAACGATGCACGAACTGAGTCCTGTGCATATGGGTTGATCGGGCCGGACCCCGCCATCATTATGATCCTGTCTTCAACCACCTCACCTCCTAGCCTCAGCTGCGTGAAGAATGCCTGAATCCGTCTTCTGGACCTCCCAGGATTTCCTTTTCCCTGCAATCAACAATTTTCTCAGTCTCCCAGCAGCCAGTCGGGATGATTCGTGAATGGAAGGCTTTCATTCTGCGCAAGACGGCAGCTCGTATTTTCACGCGGTCTGTAACGCGGCTCGACTCGCTGTACATGTCTCACGATGTGTCTAGGCTAGCACACACTGTATCCCGTCCTCGAAGTGCAAAAGGAGTGCGTGTAACGAGGCGCGTTGTGCTGCAAGCGCATATCCACACGTAAACTCGATGACGTGTCGCCCTAGCGTGTCTAGCCAGAGGCATCACGCACCTAAACTGGCGCCCACCGCGGCGTCCGCACGTTCGCTCCCACCCATCAGCCTCATACCGCACCGAAACAGGCTGTCCACAAGTCTACGCAGCGAGATGTATCCAAGACCTATGCGGCGAGCGGGACTAGCTGTCTTTCCTCCCACAACGTCCATTATCCCGCCCCAGCACTCGCTGCCCTCACGCACATCATGATTCATCCAGCTGCGGCTTGATGTATGTCCGTTCCGCAAATATCCGCCATGCAAATTTACAGGCTGACTCGACGCGATAGGTCCTATCTCAATACTACCGTCCTTCTGTGCGAAGCCGCTGGTGTTCTCGATGCTCGTATCAAGGCTCAAGCTTGTACTACACGAGAATGGGAAAATAAGACTCCTTCTGAGGACGCGCGCTCGTCTCGCATTCGTCCCCGGCCTCCAATAGAATGCAGAGCGACCATATCCAGCGCGATCGGCGACGCGCTGTTACTGCTTGCACCTACTCCTCGCCAATCACCCCCTCTTCGCAAATCGGCGCTAGGATCAGGTTCGAGACCCCCAGTGGGGACGGATCGCAGCCGCGCCCCACCGCACCAGCACAGAAAGAGGTGTGGGAATGATTAGTTGTCGCGCGTCCCGATGCTGCGAGGGTGAGCAAGTGACAAGCGGCATCCCTATCTTCCGAAGCTGCATCCCTACGTTCCAGCCGCCCACCATCCTCAGCATGCCTCTTCCCCATCCTCTTGCGCACCAGGCACGGAAATCCTACCTTCCCCGACCGACTTCAGCCAGTTCTTCTAAGCTGCAGTCAGCTCCACCTGTACTACAGGGCAAGCCGTACCTTACCATTGGTGAACTGCTTTCTGACCTTTGCTAGAGCAGTCCAGAGCCTCTTTTAGGCATCGACCCTCATCCAAGCACTGCAGGCGTCGCCCGTGATTCGGTGCATGAAGCAGACTTGCACAGCAACGACAAGGAAGGGACGTACGCGTTCGTCCACAATCGCAGGGACCGAACTCCTTATTCGACGGTAGCGGCGCTCACCGACCAGCGGCGTGTGCGTGCAGACTGAGATCATCCAGACTAGATATACGCGTACGCACCCCACCACCCACCCTCGTTGGATTCATCGCTGATCCTCATTACAGATGTCGGCTGCATCCGGTTAAGACCTCACTGTCATTCGAAGCTCCAGCGGTGCGAAGAGAGCGTCCGCGCAAAGGGAGGCGCGCAGCAATGGGGAGGGGAGTGCGCATTCGACAACCGCGGGGCCTGAGCTGCGCACTCGAGGGAAGCTTCAGATGTCCGCAGATTATCTAGATGTACGCGGACCGCTGCCACTTCATTGACTTCGTCGCTGATCTTCAGTACAGACATCGACCACCACCATCCGTTACATTCCACCACGCGTGCGCATGTCGTTCCACCGCGGAGCGTACTCGGCGCTAGACAGCAAGCTCAGGCTCGAGGCGTACAGCAACACCTTCGCATACCTCCGGGCGGCCGCCAGGCATACAGCAGACCTCAAGGGGCAGCACGACGACCTCGACCCGTGCGGGCCCATCTTGTGCATGTATCGGTCGGAAGCGCAGGCCCTGTCGAGTCTTGTCTCACACAGGCCCAGATGCACATTGATCCATGGACTCGGAGACGTCCTGCCCTCGTCCTTTTCATCGCACACGCCATGCCCATGCCTCACCAATGCACCGCAGTCCCCGCGCGAAGACACAGCGCCGCTCAGCCGCCATCGGGAGGAGAAGATAATGAAGATGAAGACGAGAGCGCTCCCATCGTTCACCACTTCGTCTACAGAAATGGGATCCGGTACTCGTTGCCGCGCTGGTCATCGGGTGCAGGAGCCTCGCGCGCGCGGTCGCATGTCCTGTATGTGTGTTTCACGCTGGCGGTGAGAGGGCGATGTTCCCTTGCCTCGTCCGGCGCCGGATGCGGATGCACATCGATTCTGGGATGGCCAGCGGGAGACCGCGCGCCTCGTGTGCTTGTGCTTGTACTCCTCGTCCCGCGCTCGCGACACCACGGCATCCCTCGTGCGACGTCAGTCCCCACCTCGCCATCACTGCGCACGGAGCGAGGATGAAGACGAGCTAAGAGCGCTGTCAGCGTCACGATCGCATCCCGAGCCGTCGCTCATCTGTTCCTCGCTCGTGCTCTCGTCTGCGCGCATACCTTATATCTCCCACCTCCGCTCCTACCTGCGCGGGGAACGCACATCCACATCTGATATGTATTGTTAATGATCATTGCTGCACGCTAGACTCTCACGCACCCGGACCCAGTACCCCTATACACTACCCTGCGGGTCGATCCACCTGCGGCGTCGCTCGTATTGTGCACCGCCTTGTGTCGAGTGGACTCCGGGTAGATCGCGTGCGCATAGTACGTGCACGCAGTCCTCAAGTGCACATTCCCCCATCTCCCTCTTACCGTGCGTGCTCCGTGCTCGGCGAGCCGGGGCCACTCGCATTGCGGGATCCAGCGGCATGGAGAACGGGAATATGGAGTGTACTCAGCGCTGGGGGCGGAGAGAGAGACCGGACAGTGCGCATATCACCCCGTCCCAAACTTTGAGACTCGGGTTGCCTCATGTACCCCTGATTCCCGTCCGTGTCAATGGCAGCTTGGTCCGCAGGAGTCCCCTCGCGCGGAACATCCAATCAGCACTGAGCTGTATGCGACGCACTATGTCTTTCCATGTTAATCTCATCACACCATTACTCTGTTATCCCTCCCTCGTAAATGAGATGGCGGACTCTGCAGCCGCGCCCATCGCTGGATCAGTAATCCAGCTGCAACTGAATCCGCACCGGTCTTGTGTTCTAGCGCATTACCTTGCCCATCATCGGCGAGCCGTAGTGTGGCGGCGACGTTCCGTGCTCCTTCGCTCCTACTCCATCCTCGAGCGCTCATTGGACATGTCCACGATCCTTGCCATCATGCCTTCATCGAATTTCCGCACATTTAAGCTTGCGCACTCCGCCGTCTAATTTCATGTCAGCGCGCAGCTCAGGTCACCGCACAGGCTGAGACAGCCGCCGCTGAACGTTATGCCGCGAGGGCCACCATTGACACCTAATAAGACTGCCAGAGGGGGTGTGATCCAAAGGACGGGATGCAGAGGATGACAGGGGTGTAACAGTAGCACATACTACCATACTTACCCCACGACCGTTGAATATAGACTTATTTACATCACACAATTCAGTCGATATGAATCGAGCGTGGTGTCGAAGTAGAGTGGGCTTAATGTTGGCTTAATGTCTTAATTACAGCTTCGTAGTCCTGGGTTTTGGAAATTTGTTCCGACCTAAAACTAAATAGGTCATAGTAGAGGAAAATTTAGGGAATGAATGTCCCGCCATTAATATTGTGTAGCTAAACGTGCGATGAGTAGCGAAGAGAGCGCGTGAAGGTGTGATGCGATCATTGATCAATGATCGACCTACCCTGGACTTCGCTGTCTTTGGTTCTCTTCCGAGCCTGTTTCCTTTACCCTGAGTCCGGAGCTCTGGAGGCTACTCAAACTGCGGTTCGCGCTCATTTGGAGAAATACCCCCATCTTGAAATCCTTCCTTCAAAACTTGCTTGCTCGCACGGCGGTTCGGGCAATTTTGCATTTGTACACTGGAGCATTCGGGTCCGGTATTGCTCTGGTCTGGTTGTTTCCATGCATTCGCGATTGCTGTGGTGCTTTATTTCGCTCGTCCAGACACTAGGTTCGTAGTCATCCACAGAACAGGCTATACCTCTTTAGCAACAAGCCAATGGACTCGAGCTCCTTCACTAGCCGAATTACCACCTTGTCGGGGTCTCTATGCTCCCTCATCGTGGTATCTGACCTGGCTGATCGTGGTTCTGCTATTACACTCGCAATGACTTTCCGGTTTCACTTCAAATATCTCATTTCTTTGAGTGGTTCATTTCATAATCCGAATTCCGTTCACTCACTATTCATGTGCAAGATCTGTCTTTATGTGCACACCATATTGGTCCCGGCCATATTATTCGTTCGCATGCCGTTGTGCCCACTATTCCGGTGCCGCTGTGCCCATTTGCTCGTATGCAATTTGCGGCGATGCTATTTCGCCCGTATGAAATTTGCTACGGTGCTATTCTGCCTGTATGCAATTTGCTGCAGTGCTATTCTGCTCGTGTGCAATTTGCCGCGATGCTATTCCGCTCGTATGCAATTTGCTACGATAGTGTTTTTCCTGCATGCAATTGCCTGTCGTGCCATACCGCCCCTCATGTACCTGCCTGCCGCAAGTGGGCTGCGGCTGCTATGAAGCTTCGCGTGTGAGTCTTTCTTTTCTGTCCTCCACCCAATTCGGTCTGCTGCTATTCTGGCTCTTTCTAGTGCTGCGGCTTTATTTCCCACCTTTTGTGCCCGGGATTTTTGGCGGAGATCCGTGCCTTCGTGCCTCATTCTTTGTTTGATCTTCGTGCCATAACCACCGTGGCTTTGTGCCGCTTTTCGTCGTGCCTTCTTGTGACAATATTCACATGCTAGTTATATGTTTGAGGACATCTGCTACTGGCGACACTGGACTCATATCGTCACCGGCTGCGACGCCGGCACCAACGGACCGCCCCTGGGCCCCGTTCCGAACTTACGCTGACTTCAAGTTTGCATCGCGGCGAATCAAGAGACGGAGCCCGAATGTTGAAATTGACGAAGACCTTCTCGATCTGCGGGATGGGTCGCTCGCTCGCGACTCACTGGTGACTTTCCGCAACCATCGCGATATGGAGAAGGTCTTGGCGGCGGCAAGAGTTAGCAATGTCGCTGTAAGTCATTCAGTTTATCATACCCCGATGCAACTGATCACATCTAGTTTGAGTGTAAGACTCTCACCATCGAGTTTGAAGAGAAGGTCTTGGCGGCGGCAAGAGTTAGCAATGTCGCTGTAAGTCATTCAGTTTATCATGCCCCGATGCAACTGATCACATCTAGTTTGAGTGTAAGACTCTCACCATCGAGTTTGAAGGAACCAGTCTTGGTGGCACATACAACGTGGACGTCGAGTTCCGTGACCCATGGAGTATCATGAAACAGTGGATTTGCGATCCCACACTGGCGCCTGTCAGCACCTGGTTCTCGCAGGAGAAGTACTTATGTCTGAATGGGACTATTGACTTCGCAAATCCCCTGTACGACGAACCTTATACCGGCGAGACCTGGCAAAGTGTAGATGTAAGTTGAATATATTCCAGTGACCTACATTCACTCATTTGGTGGAGAAGGATGACTTGCCAGGAGATAGTCATTTCCCGTCATGTTTCCTCGGTCTACATGTGTGGTTGGACAAGGGACTTGTTTCCACCAAGGTCAAAATGCACCCCATCCTGCTTCGGGGTTGCTGGATCAACTCTGCGACTCGAAACGGCTCTGGTAATGGGGGCTCCGCGCTGGCAGGATTTGTGAAAATGGTGTGTGTGTCCCTGTCATTCGTTTGCAAACCATAGTTCATTTTTTTCAGCCTGATAATATGCGCCAGATCGATCCTCGCACCTTGAACGCTTTGTCCCGGGCGGAATACGACCAACTCAAGTGTATGATTTACTGCGGAGTCGGCGAGACTGTTATGGCTTCATTGCAAGAACGTTCTCATCGGGGCGAGGCGCTGCGTTTTGGCGATGGTATCGTTCGGGTGGGATATCCCGGAGTTCTAATCGAATCAATGGACTTCGAGGAGCTAGCCGCGTGGCTAGCCATACGAAATTCGCGGTCCCTCCATCCGTGTCCACAATGCCTAGTCCACCATGATGACCTTCATCGCCTCGCACGGTCGTATGCGCCACGAACAACAGCTGGCATGTCTGCAGCTCTTGCCAAGTCCCCGACTTCATCAAAGACGCAGCGGAACGATTTTCTGAAAGTGTACGGGCTCCATGATTTTGAGGTAAGCTCCTGCACACTTTATTATCTCGCCCCGCATTTAAAACAGCTACTGTATTCAGCATTTTCTGTGGTCGTTTGCCCACTCGGACCCATACAAAGCCGCCGGATACGACTGCCTTCACTTCTTTGATGGCGGAATCTGGGGGCGACACATGTGGGTCCTCATCAAAGACTATCTTCAGACTCATGGGCTTGCCACTGTCTTCAACGCGAAGTGAGCTCTGCACTCCTTATATTTGTAAGAAACTAAGATCTTCCGCCAGCATGGATAAATTTCCACGCTGGAGCAATCTAAAGCATCTCTCTTCTCCAACAACAATTGACTACTCCGATGGGCAAACATTTTTGGATATTTTAAAGGTAAGTATGCAGTGGAACCATCGTCTCAGTGTCGCTAATCACTCCTAATAATGTGCTCTTCCGTGTCTCGTTCAGATTCTTCCCCAAAACTCCTGTCTGATCAAACTCGTGCGGGAAATGCAAAAGGTTCGCGCCATGCTTGGCCTGTGGGTCACCACCGGCTCACGCAACGAGTACACCAACAAATCAATCATCGCATATGGGAAAGTCTGCGAGGTAAACCTTCCATTCTATGTTGTGCTCAACGGCTGACCCATGATGGTGCAGGACGTCTCAGAGCAGCACGACAAGTCCTTGAACTTCTTGAAACAACATTTCCTCAGTCACGCCGTCAAGAATTTTCAACGTAAGGGAACCAGTCGGAACATGAATACCCGTGTGGGAGAGGGCTTTCAGCAGGAGGTGGCTGCTCAGTATAAGAAGACTAATGGTAAAAATGCCGAGCATCAGGTACGGTGATGTTATGTCTTTCATTATTCAGTGTTCTAAATTGGACTGTTCAGATTTCAATCATGGACGAAAATGAAGAAGCTATGGCTCGTATCCAGATGGCGGTTGACGACTGGCAAAAGAATCAGGAACAAGACGAGCAGGATCCAGTTCTTGGGTCGTCCAATGCTAATCCATCTGCTCATTGGCAGTTGGGTTCGGCTGACCCTCGGGTTACGACTGTTTTTATGGAGGCAGCACACCAGCGCAATCCGTTGTTCCGCGACTTTAATTTGAAGCTTCGCGAGTACCTGGCGCGCCATCATCCATCGCATTTTGTGTGTCCTGATCAGGACATCCAGGCGCGTGCAACACAGTCGCTCCCTCGAAAAAAATTGAAACTAATATATTCCCACCGCAGATCGAGCCATGCAAAGTTCTCTATGTCGACTATCAATCCAAAGTTGACTGGAAGCATGCCCGGGATATCCTTCGCTGCAACCCCTGCTTCCACACGCGACCTCGATATGATTCCGTCATTTACGAAGCCCAGGACGACAACCTAGCGATGGGCCAACTTCAACTCGTTTTCCGATGCCATCTGCCGCAAAAAGTCACCCTTGATCTCGCCATGATCCAACCCTACTGCAAGAGCTCCTGGGCTGCACGCACGCGCACTGATTGTCCTATTCGCGAATGGAGTCCCGGAGGCACAATCTTCATCGCACTTGAACATGTTACGCGTGGTGCTCTACTGTGCCCCATATTTGGCACGCCGCGTCAGGTTTTTTATGTGGTGGACTGCATTGACGAGGATATGTTTCTGCGTGTAAATAATATAGATTAATGTACTGGATTTTTCTTCTTCTTGTAAGTCAGCAGCAACAGATGTTCAATCTGTTCACTAATACACTATCCAATACTATATGTCTGAGCTAGACACTTGCAACCCGTCCCAACCCGTCCCAAGCCCTCAATCACCTTGAGCTACTTCGAACGTCTCGAGACCGGTTCCAAGCCACCCCGCCAGCGGCTTGGAACCGGCTCTGATCCCTCCCAAGCCGAGAAGCCGACCAAATCCGTTCCAACCGATTTGGGGTTTTTTCCGACAACACCACATACGTAGAGCGCTGTATTGAGACAAAACTGATACTATGTCCCCACTGTCTCAACACAGTGGGGACATTGTATCAGTTTGGACCAGTACTACTATAGTGAAAGTCTTACAAATAGCGACCGCCAGTGGTGGAATCGAAGCTCGAGAAAGAACATCAATTGTAACATAGGGTTCTGCAACGCGATCCCGGATGCCACATTGCATCGCACAGATATGGCCTGAAATATACTTCCGTTATACTCTTACTTCGGAGGATATACAAAGAGCAGCGCACACACACATTAATAGACGCGACACATTTAGATCAGGAGCGACACATTCCGTCAATGTGTCGCCTCTGATCGAGTCACCGACACTTACCTTTCTAGAAATGGGTCGCACTTGGCCAACACTTGGCATAGCTGCGCTAAGCACGCGCCGTTCCTTCCGGACATTGCCACGTGGGGCTCTGGCATTTTCCTCCCGCCTCTTCCTTTGACCACTACCACCACCTTCGCGGACAACGTCCCCGATGTAAAAGCGCGTCCCTGTCTGCCAAGCTGTCTTGTTCGCTTTGCGTTCTATATGTAATTTGAATGACACGATTGTCCGAATGACAGGCTTTCACTTGCTGAAATAATAATTCATCACTATGTCCGAGAATACTTAGACTTGTGAATCAAAATTTGATGAGCTCTGGACCTGTGAACAACGAGCCACGGCATTTTGTGCGGATTTCGACGTTTGTTGATCCTTGTTGATTCGTGATGTGTCACGCGTGACGGCTCGCGCCTTGTCCTTCTCCACCGTCGTCTCTTCTCTGCTGCTGTCCCACCCGATTAGTTTCATATCCCTCAATGCACCCCGATACTACCCCCATTTCGAATCCATTATGAATTCTTTACCATCGTTTTCCCCACCCCACCCCTCCATATTGGTTGAAGTCGCTCACATACCTCTGAACAAGATGGTTTTCGTGCAGCCGTGCATACACAAATCTTGCAGTGCGCCTGCTCCTACTCCATTCTCTTTATCTGTCTTTCGACTCTCCAATTTACCTCCCTTCTCTGTCTCTTCTTTCTCGTCCCACCAAACTGACCCAATGCACTACAGAAAACAACGCAGGACATGGAACATTTCAATTTTTTTTGGCTAGGTCCTGGCGAGATGCATAGTGTGCGTCCCTCTTATTTGTGTACGTTTACTCCTCTTACCCTGCTGGACTCACCAACTCGTGTCATCTAACTTCATAAATTCCAGTTTCGCACTGAAAAGGAAAGTAAGTTTGTGACCCTAGCGTGCAATATTCGTGCCCGCGCTGCCCGCAGTGCCTCTACTTTTCTTTCGCAAGGAGCTGCGCTGCCCTACTGTTTTGATCCAGCAATAACTCTTGACTGTCCTAGTCACACTCGCCGGCAGTGGGATCTTCTGCAGAGTCTTCGGGAGCCGTGCATTCGCAATGTAAGTGTTTTTACCGTGACATTTGCGGCCGCTCGCTCACTGTTGAACTTTGGGCTCCATAAATTCTCATGAAATCCACGGCATACGCATCAACAGCACAGGCCTGCACTTTACGCTCTTGACTAAGCTCCTAACCCGTAGTTCTTCCATCCTCAACCCCCAACTGTGCTGCCTGAGTAATTATTCAAAATCTCTTTTTTTACTGGGTTATTCTGTTGGGACACGCTCGCAGGTGAGTTTAATTATTAACCCCATAATCTTTGCCGTCGGTTGTCCAGGACACAACTAATCACGAGAATTAGAGAATTAGATATTATCATTCGCCATTTCGACATCTAATCATTCAAAGTGGGAGGACGGCTCTCGAGTTCGCTGCAATGCGCGACTGGGTAAGTATCATTCCTTGTTTCTTGGTTACCCCACGGATCTGACACTTGTTACCTTACTTTTACAGCCGTTTGCGGAACTTAGGGCGCAGACGATTTTTTTCTGTTTTCTGCCATTTTGGGCAGAACAGCTGCCCCGACTTCAATTTTTGTCAGATTGCCTCGGGACATATCCCATTCTACTCGCACTGAAAATCTGCAATCAATGGTCTCCTTGATCTTTTGTTTTGGTTTCCAAATAAATTTTTCACCCAAAAAATCCTGATTTCAGGCAGGATAGCTGCGGCATCAGCATTTCACCCCTGATTGGTCTAAATTTTTGATACGGTGGACTCTTATGTATTATCTAGTCAACACACTACCGGGATAGTGAATATAACATCTAGTTATAAGGTAGCAGTCAGGAAATACTGAACCGATTTGAGCTCTCAATTGGCCGGCAATTTGTATAAGGACTTGGCATCACATTCACTATCCCGGTATTCTGTTGACTAGATAATACATAGAAGTCCACCGTATCAAAAATTTAGAGCAATCGGGGGTGAAATGCTGATGCCACAGCTGTCCTGCCTGAAATCAGGATTTTTTGGGTGAAAATTTTATTTGGAAACCAAAACAAAAGATCAAGGAGACCATTGACTGCGGATTTTCAGTGCGAGTAGAATGAGATATGTCCCGAGGCAATCTGACAAATATTGAAGTCAGGGCAGCTGTTCTGCCCAAAATGGCTGAAAACAGAAAAAAATTGTACGTGCCCTAAGTTCCGCAAACAGCTGTAAGCTTCAAATTGTCCGAACAGCGTAGTGATTCATCGATATGAATGGTGAGTCCGTTCTTGGCCTCTATGTACTCGTGGCTGACATAAGTGTTGGCCGCTGGGGTTTGGGCTCATTTCTCAACCGAATCCATTCAAATAAAATGCTACCATAAATGTTGAGTAATTCTAAGCTCCTATGTTCAAAAATAACCAAATGTTGCCTGGTTCAATGTCCTAAAATAAAATAATTTGGGGTATTCTGAGAAATCGACTTGGTAGAAGTGTCTGCTATCAAAAAATGGTCATGATGGCATGAAAGGACTTGAAAAATGAAGGACACTCCTACTTTAGTTCAACAGAACTGATGAATATCTGACCTCGCAAGGAGGCTCTCAAGTTGGTGATTTTGGGCCAAAATGACCAAAAATGCCCTAAAAATGGCCAAAATGGCCTGTTTGCTGGACATTTTGTGAGCTCAAATGTGTATCAATTCCATTCAAACAAAGTGTGATTATCCCTTATTTTTCAAGCCCTTTTATGCTATCATGGCCATTTTTTTGATAGCAGACACTTCTACAAAGTCGATTTCTCAGAATACCCAAATTATTTTATTTTAGGACATTGAACCAGGCAACATATGGTTATTTTTGAACATAGGGGCTTAGAGTTACTCAACATTTATGGTAGCATTTTATTTGAATGGATTCGGTTGAGAAATGAGCCCAAACCCCAGCGGCCAACACTTATGTCAGCCACGAGTAGTACCGTGCTGTAGCATCCATGAATATATTACATTTGACCTGAACTATCAACTGGTGGGCCCGAAATAAGTACCTGAAAGCACTGGAAATCAGTGCCCTGAAGCGCTATAAATTAGTACCCTGATGCACTAATTAATGGTGAAAAGCACTATATCAGCGAAAAATTGAGCACAAGTACTATATATTAGTGCTTCGAGGTACTATTCTAATGTGCATAGGTACTAATTTCCAGTGCTTTTGGGTACTAATTTTTGGGGGTGGGCAGGTACTAATTTATAGTGCATGCCCTATCCGCAGTGTGGTACCATTGCTATCCAACGTGAAATAGAGCTGGAAGAAGGGGAGAGTGGGAGCCTAGGAAGAGAATGACGCGTCGGGATGCATCGAAATTGTGGTCAGCTGCTGGTAGCGGCTGGGCAAGGACGGCGTGCGGCGACAAGAGCGTGGGTAACATGGCAATCAATATTTTCCCAAATAGGCCATACGACTAATTAATGACTACAGTCCGCGCGGCGGATGGACCCTCTTAGGTACCCTTTTCACCTACAACGAAGGGTACCTAAGAGGTCTGCCACGGCACTTCGGCGGTGCTCGCTGAAGTGGGATGTGTCCACTCTTCAAAAAGAAGGACAGGTCCAACATAGCAAACTACAGACCTATAACGGTGTTCAATGCCGACTATAAAATTCTCACGAAAGCACTTGCAAACAAGCTTGCGAAGGTCACTCCGTATATTATCCACAGAGACCAAGCCGGCTTTATGAAGGGCCAGAAGATAACAGATGCAATTTACCTGGCTCAGGAAGTTGTTGAATATGCGGAAGACGACCTGCAAAATGGAGTTATTGTAGCTCTGGTTCAGGAGAAGGCATATGACAGGACCCTACACCAATACCTTTGGGCAGCTCTCCGAAGACAGAGTATACCCGAAAGGTTCACGAACACTGTGAAAGCCCTATACCGCTATGCAGACACTCAGGTGATCACCAACGGCGAAGTGAGCTCTGCCTTTAGAGTCACACGGGGTGTCCACCAAGGCGATCTGTTATCCTGCCTACTCTTCAACCTAGCACTTGAACTGCCTGCAGCAATGTTGCGCAAGTCCAACCTGCACAGGTACAAAATCCCTGGGGTTGCAGCCAAAGCTGTAGTCAAATTATTTGCGGATGACATGATGGCTTATATAATTACTACCTGAGCGAGCGCGATAGCCTAACTGACCTGTACAAAATTCTTGATAAGTGGTGCCTAGCATCTGGGGCCAAATTCAACGTCGGCAAAACCGAGGTCATTCCGTTTGGCTCACAAGAATTCCGAGAAGGCTTTATCAGTTCCAGACAAATACACCCCGGGGATTCTCCCATCCCACAGGAGGTACACATAGCAAAGGAGGGAGAAGCGGTATAAATCATCGGAAGGTTCATCGGAAATCGAGTGGAAGCTTTCAGCGTCTGGACCCCAACTCTGGAAAAAATAGACTCAGACTACCAGATGGTCAGAAATAAACCCCACAATAGAAATGAAGAGAAACATTGACCAGATAGTAGCGGGATCTCGAACCCAATACCTCACGCAAGTGAATGGAATGCCGCCTGTGGTCTTGAAGCATATACTGCGGTCACAACACGAGTTTGTTAAGGTTCCAGGTCCACTTTGATTGCTAGGGACTCATTGATGACATCGCGAGAAGAGGGAGGCCTCGGCCTACTAGATATTGAAGCCAGGAATGATGCTATATTGTTAGTTTAAATTGGCAGCGCTGGCGGAAACAGACCCAGATAAAAGGGCTGAATGGGCATCTCTTGCCATATATAGACTATTGTGCTACATCCGTAAATCTCCAGTTGTCAGCAAGGAAGCCAAGACACATCCTTTGATCCAGAACTATGCATTCACAAAAAGGGACCGCCCCAGCTCCATAAAGCCATGCTAAAGTGCTTGGATAAGTACAGGGTAGCCTTTGAAACTGTCTTGCCCACAGAAGACATCCAGCGTGCCTTTCCGCTGTGGCACCATCCAGGGGAAGACCAAGCCAAAAAACATACGAATAACGGTGTTAAAGCACGCTGCCTCAAGATGAAACATAATGTCAAAACCCTAGGAGAAGGTGTAGACCTCACAGATAGACTGAGGGGCCATGTTCATGAAAAGAATGCAGAATGCTGCTGCAACGAGTGTATCGAGGACAGACTTATGCAGGGATGTAAGTACTAAGAACCCCCATACATGCGTGACAGCGGCAGTGGACTGGATAAAGCAGATCAAACCGAAATGGACTGAACGGAGTAAACCCACACAGGCAACCACCCAGATAACAGCATGGTTTTATTTGTCCCGCCCAAGAACATCATTTCTCTGGTGCAGGGACTTCAGACATTAATGAAAAGATTGAACGAGGCAAAGGAACGACCCGCACCGCGTTTACAACGACAAACAAGGGTGGTTGTGCCCTCTGTGGATGTGATAGTCTATGTGAGTAGCACCATTTACGCACCCCCAAAATTCCGGAAGAGTGCTGCAGCTGGCATTTTCTATGGTGTAGATGACGCGAGAAATAGGGGATTCCGCATACTGACAGAAAAAAAACAATCCCCGTACTTGCTGCCGAAATAAGTAATGGCATTGGGTGGTTCTCAATATCCTGGCTACCGAATCACTCCAAACAAGTTGTGGACTGAAAATATGAGAATAGAAGATATTTGGGTATGTTAGCAAAATTCTTAAAATAGAAATTCGAAAGATATAACACATTTGTGCTCGGAATTTGAAACCAACTTTTTTTTAGAGAGGACCTGAATAAAGTTTCGTTGCACAGTCTGAAAGTACTTGTTAATGAGTGCAGAATACCACTTTGGATCATATTAATACCTAGTGATTTGAGCTCACAATCACCCTCAGAAAAGTGCCATTTTTGCCATTTTTTGCTCAAAATTAGCCCGTGTCATGAGTTCACCAATTCATTTTGAGAATTTGAAGATGCTTTACTGGGTTCATACAATAAGTAACAGTTATCTTTCGACCCAAGTGGTCGGGTGTGAAGCACCACACTGTGCTCTTGTTTCTTTCACAATGTTCTGATCAAGTCTCAATTTTAACCTACAATTTCACCATATATTTCACAGTCAGATTCTTTGCCTGGTTGCAAATCATTTATGCTTTCTTCTCTCGGATTACATTTTTAGCTTTCTCAGGATCAGTCTAGCCCTGAGGACCTTGATTTGGTTTCGACTAGTGATTTGGTGGCTACGGAAGAGTTCCTAACAGGCTATGTACTTGTTGTTTCTTAGGATCTTTGATATGATCACTCCGAAGTTGATTTGGGTTTGCTATGGTCATACCATTTAAATGCTCTGTCCATTTACACCATGCATCTGTACCCATCAAGCAGTGCATGGGAAGACATCATGGTATTATGGCAAATATAGCTGAGCCCACGATCAATGAACAAGCTTCTCAGATGGAGACCAGAACATTTTCCCCAGATGTCTCAACACAGCTACTCATTCAATAGTATCATTTGATGTGGTCAAATTTTACACCAGATATGAGGATCACATCTTCTGTGCGGGAGATGAACAGTAGCCAATAACAGAAACTTCCCATGGGAACACAGGATAAAACACCTATGTCTCTCAAGACCCTGATCCACCTCACAAGATGCCCCCCAACCCACTGTCACTCAAATTCGACTCAACAATATTACAGAATGTTTGACCATCACTGCAAATACTCTGGAAATCCTTGCCAGCAGCCTGAAGAGCCCCTTCTTGGTGGCCATGTCTAACACAACACAGTCTCTGTTGAAAAATATACAGGTGCATTACCACTGAATCTGTCTCAGCCAAAAATCTTAATCAAGCATGATAGACTGTTGGACAAAATAAAGATGACTGTGCTCAATTATTGGAGCAAACTTATGAGTTGCTGAATGCAATTCTGATGGTTCATATCAATTCTGACACTGGAGCGGAAATGCCACCAAGTGTGTTGACTCGCATTGGAAAGTTCACAGAGTATGTTGCTTTGCTTGGGAAAGAAAACCTCCCGTTCATCTTGACAACTGTTGTCAGGACCCTCCACAAAATCCACACCTTCGTTGAAGCTCAACAGAAGGGCAGCATACTCAAGAATTTCTTCCGTCAAGGTGAAATAAATACATTACTGAAGGATTGCAAGGCAGGATTGCAACAGGGACTTGAGATTTTTCAGGTGTGACATCTGTTTGGTAACTCAACCACTCGTTGAAGGACTTGGTGTAGGTCCCAATGGTCAATCACATGAAGGACATTACACAGATGCAAAAAGATGCAGAAAAGCGAAACAAAGAAGTGCTTGACATGGTTGAAGCCCTGTCGGACACAACCAGTTCAGAAAGATCATCCTCTGTACGGGAATTCTACTCCACTGAGAGAATCAAATAATGAATGTGGCACAGATCAGTGGGCTTTATTCGGGCCCTCATAACAGGTCCGTTGCTGCTTGTCTTCCAACAATATCTTCTGTGTGTCTGACATATATTCAAGCTCCAACTCAATCTCCATGCTACCATCGGAACCCAAAATATTCCATGGACGAGACTCAGAGCTATCAAACATTCTTCAACTTTTTGGTCAAGGCACACCCAGGATTGCGATTTTGGGTGCAGGTGGAATGGGAAAGACGAGTCTTGCAAGAGCTATCATCCATCATACAGAAATTATTGAGAGATATAATCAGCATCGGTTCTTTGTTGCTTGTGATTCAGCAGCAACCCAAGTGGAACTTGCTGCTCTCATAGGAGCCCATGTTGGACTAAAGCCAGGAAAAGACCTTACACGCCCAGTCATCCAATACTTCTCTAGCAGCTCAAAATCTCTCCTGATTCTAGATAATTTTGAGACATTGTGGGAGCCAGTTGAGTCCCAAGGCAAAATAGAGGAATTTCTGTCACTCCTCACAGGTGTGGATCATCTTGCATTGGTGGTAGGTCTCAAGCATTTTTCACCTGTGCTTTGAACTTATGATGCTCAGATCACAATGCGAGGAGCAGAAAGACCTGCTAAAGTGGCATGGACTCATCTGTTTCTGCCACTGCTGAAGCCCTTGGAACAAGCTGCAGCTCGACAAACATTCATAGATATTGCAGACAACAGACATGATCCAAATGAGGTTGACAAGGTCCTCTCTCTGACAGACAATATGCCTCTCGCAATCAGTCTCATAGCTCATTTGGTTGACTCTGAAGGCTGCTCCCATGTATTGTCCCACTGGGAGGAGGAGAAAACATCCTTGATCTCAGATGGATATGACAGAACATCCAACTTGGACTTGTCAATTTCACTTTCCTTGTCAAGTCCTAGACTCAATTCCCATTCAAAGGATCTCCTTAGCCTCCTGCCAATGCTCCCTGATGGTCTTTCAGATGTTGAGCTTGTCCAGAGCAAGCTCCCAGTTGATAATATCCTGGGCTGTAAAGTAGCATTGATTCATACAGCCTTGGCCTACAGTGATGAACACAAGCGACTAAAAGTATTGCTGCCTATCAGAGAATATATGCAGAAGATCCAGCCACCTGGAGATCACCTGATTCGACCTCTTCGCAAACATTTCCAGGAATTACTTGAATTCTACATGGAATACCAAGGAAATCAATCAAGTTCTAGCACAGTTGCTCGAGTATCATCAAACTACTCAAACATACAAAATCTCCTTCAGGATGGTTTGCAACAGGGTCATCCAGACATAGCAAATAGCATTTACTGTGCATGCAATCTGAATAGATTTAGGCGATACATGGGGCAAGGAGCTATTTCTTTGATTCAACAGATTCACAATGTCCTTCCACACCCATGTGACCATCGTCTTGAGGCATACCTTATTATTGAGCAGCTCAACTCGTGGGTTCATTCAATCTACAATCCAGAGACATTGGCTTCCAAGGCCCTGGAACACTTCAAGGGGTTTGATGACCCAGATCTTAAATGTATGCTCTCTGATGATTGCTAGTCTGTTGAGACTAATCTGAGTTCACACAGGCAGATTCTATAATGTCTTGGCAACCTATTATCGGATAAAGGGTGATGTATCCTCCACCACAGAATTTTGCAGAGCTGCTATATCTCTAGCACTTACAACTGGAAAAACCAAACAGCATTCCCAAGGATTGAGAATTCTTGCATGGGTTGAATGGAACATTGGTGATTACTCTGCAGCTCAAGTGCATGCAAAGGAGGCCCAGAGACTGGCCATAATTTCTGCAGATTTATACAGAGAAGCAGAGGCACTAAACATTGAGGCTACTTGCTGCTATACATTGGGGAACTACATGAAGGCCATGGTTCTCTGCATTAGAGCAAGAGACCTCTTAGGACTTTGTGGCATGTCCCATGGAACCTTAGACCATAACATCATGAATGCTCAGGCAGAAATCCACTGGCTCAAATCAGAATATGTTGAGGCTCGCAGTATCCATACTCGGATTCTTGAAGAAGCCTCTATACAGGATCCCCACAGCTATGGTTCTGCTTTACTTAGTGTTGCTGAAATTGATGTGATGATTGGTGCCCCAAAGGATGATGTGCAGAGGAATTGTGACACAGCCAGAAAATTATTGAACACTACAGGCTTTGCTGAAGGAGTGATACTGTGTGATGTCATTCTTGCAGATCTCTACCTGAGGGAGGGAAATTCATTGGCAACCAAGACTATTTTGAAAAGGTGCTTCAAATTGAACTTAGGATTCTCTCAAATCACAACTTACTGTCTGGAACGACTTGGTGATACCAATTACTGGGGTGATTTGAATGCGGTGTCCAGCTGGACAGCTGTTTATCTTGTGAATTCTCTCAAAAGAAAAGAGAAACTCGGAATCTACAAGGCTCTCCGATCCTTTGGAGATATCTTTCTTGCACAACATGATGAGCATACAGCCACCAGTTTGTTCACAGTTGCTCTAGAAGGATTTACCCAGATGGATGTGCATCGCAGCAGAGCTGAATGCATGATTCGACTCGGAGACATTTCTATGGGACACAGTGAGCCACTCAAAGCAGTGGAGTTTTGGGAGAGAGCAAGACCCTTGTTTGAATGTTCCTCGCAGGCCAAACAGGTTCAGTATATCAATGAGAGACTTGCTGGTATCAGCGATGATGTGCTGGAGCAACACCGAAACAACTTGGCCCATCTTGCAGAGCTCAATGCACCAGCTGGGACTGTGGAGGAACTGGAGGACGATCTGTCTGGCATTGAGGACCTGGACAAGATGGACATTGGCAATGAGAAAGAGCTTGGTTTGATTGCAGCCTGAGGCTTGCAGGAATTGTGTATGTTTTGTTCGTGATTTTCTGTGTTGTAATTTATGGTTACTGATTTGCTACATGTGTCCGTGTGGTTTGGTTTGAACTGAATGAGCATATTTATTTAATAAGAGACTTGGGTGTAATTTCATCTTCGTACCCTAGCAGGGTTCCGGTTTAAACCGCATCGTGTCCTACGATGGCCCTTGGTTTAAACCATATTGGTTCCAACCATGACTATTTGCCTATATAACTGGCCTCTGGATGTATGGTTTAAACCAACAAGGTTTGAACCACATGGGTTCAAACCATGGTTTAAACCAATCTGGTTCGAACCACGGTTTAAACCGTAATGGTTCAAACCAATCTGGTTCGAACCGCGGTTTAAACCAAAATGGTTCGAACCAAATTGGTTTAAACCACCAAAATGGTTCGAACCACATTGGTTTAAACCAATGTTGTTCAACCTATGGGATAAACTCGTAGTTTAGGGTTTTAACCGACTTGTACTGAAGATTGAAATTGTGATGGACTGTGTGACTTGTCACAGTCACTGGAAGTAAGAACCTATAAAAGGAAATCAGTGTCATGGCACACAAATTCAGAAACTTGAAGAATATTTCTTCACAAAATTGTGATTTTAAGTTTAGTGGGAAGAGCAGAGTCAAGAGAGTAAAATGAAGGTAAACTGGCAAGAGTTAAAAGCAAATACACTGATATACATGTTCCCATGTACATGGGAGTGTATGAGAGCTATGTACCCTCTTGACTACAATTTTATTGGCCTCCTTAGGTGTCAGTAAGTGATCTAGAACTTGTTTGGGGACGGCTGAATACCAAATTTGACACCTAATTGAAGTGGTACCGGCACCTCACAGTTTTGTTACTACTCTGAGGGCAATTATCCCTAAGTTCCAAAAGGAATGCTTTAGATGGATGTTGGAGAGTTTGAGGCAAAGGCTTGCATGCATTGGAGCGCCACAGTTCTTACAGCCTACCGCAGTTCACTGTCTCTTTTCTGCTGCTCGAGATCTTACAGCCGTTGTCTATCATTTTTCCCACCAAACTCCCATTAACAGCTGTGGTGTCCATTCAATTGATATAACAGATGCATATCAAACTTCCTGCCAGCTTGAGATGACATGTCCATGCCATGGCTCAGCATCTTGAGAATCTTGAACCTGCCACTTCAGAAATTAATCCACATTGGGCAGACTCTAGGGAGCTGGCTCATCTCATGCTTTTGAACTGCTGTTGAATCAACCTAATTTGGGACATGTTTCACAACATGGTGGCTTCTTGGACCTGCGGCCATATAGATGTTTGGCATTCCTTCCTACTATCAATCAGATACTGTTCCTGCCCTCTCTGTCAATTGTTTACCAATCATATCCTTCAAATTTCCTTGCCTCCCACTACTTTCATAGCTGGTTCAATGTTGGATTAAATCCTCAATTCTGGTTCTGGGCACCTGAATCTTCTCGATGAACAATTGCTCTAGGGTGTACTGCTACACTCAGAACCTCTTTCTCGGCATACTGTCAATAGGAATCAAAATAATATTGCTCCTCCAATGCAAGCAAGCTGACTCATGAAATTGCAGCCTCAAAGTGACACTTTCTCCATTTCATTCTTCTGGTTGGACGGGGACATTGCCTGCTGTGGAGAAGGGTGACTTACCTTTCAGCCAGGTTACATCATTTCTTGCTTTTGGTATTTCAATTTTGCATTTGAATGCATTGTTAATTCCATACCCTGCCACTGAAGCGAAGTGCAGGCATTTCTTGCTTCCTTTTATAAGTTCTTACTTACAGTGACTGTGACAAGTCACACAGTCCATCACAATCTCAATCGTCAGTACAAGTTGGTTAAAACCCTAAACTACGAGTTTATCCCATAGGTTGAACAACATTGGTTTAAACCAATATGGTTCGAACCATTGTGGTTTAAACCAAAATGGTTTGAACCATTTTGGTTTAAACCGCGGTTCGAACCAGATTGGTTTAAACCACGGTTTGAACCCATGTGGTTCAAACCGTGTTGGTTTAAGCCATACATCCAGAGGCCAGTTAGATAGGGAAATAGTCATGGTTGGAACCAATATGGTTTAAACCGGTTTAAACCAAGGGCCATCGTAGGACACGATGTGGTTTAAACTGGAACCCTGCTGTTGCTGGGGGTGCGCGCTGCGCTGATTGCAGAGAAGAGGGACACAAGCCATGCATGTTCCTCAGTTGGGACTGGTGGTTCTATAACTACCCTGAAGGCGGCGCTGAAGTATTTTCTTACAACAACTGTGCGTTCCAGAGTAATTTCCAGCGTCGCCCGCTGACTTTCTAATATCTTTAGGGCCGGCCTTCGCAGAACTGTGGCATTATCTAGCCTTCCGAGAGCTTCAGCCCTGGGTGTTTGAAGGCTGCCTCGACGACGGAGCACCCCTGGGTCTTATCTTTCGTAACCAAGACTATCTTCAGCAGATCACCGACGGCGACCTACTGAGACAACTCTCGATCTGTTTCCGACTTCAGGGCCGCTCACTCATGGCACAGTACGCCACCCGGTACCTTCGGTTATTGCCTGAGGTTACTTCCACCGACTATGCACCTTCTCCTGAGGAGGCTGAGCGCACTACCGGTATCCGTACTCGTTCGTCGTAGAGTCAATAATTCCATCAGACTTCTCTTTTCCCATCTTTGAAAATCACCCGGCCATTCTGACATTTGAAATTTCAAAGACCCCTTTATTGTGATGCGGTCGCGATTGATCACTGCGGCCCATTCAACTCCATCGATAAGAGCTCCACATGTGCTCCCGGAGACCTATAACTAGCTTCTCTGGTCGACCTTTCAGTATCAAATTTTATCCTGCCCACTTTTCCTCTTTCCACAAGATGCCAGAAATTATGCTTAGCCTTCACGGCGGTGAAGACACAGGCGCTGACATGCTGCTTAGGTCTCGCTTCGTACGTGGTTTCCCGCTCACGAGTATCCTCCCACTGACCACTTTCATGGGACCAGCCGGAACAAGACTGCACTCGCTGCACCGCCAACGGCCGCAACTGTGTCTGGGTCCAGTGGTTTATCCCTTGTGGCCGTTGCGTTATGCTCGGGAATCGCGACTGCTGCTACATGCGCTGGGAGAAGTGGCAAGAGTTCTTCTTCCGGGAGCGTGATGAGCTGGTCAGCCGTTGCCCGCATACATTTCTGAGTCGTCTCCTTCAATATCTCTCTAATTCTTTTTCTAGCTGTCATGGCGCAGGAGTTGTCCCAGCTTAACCACTACTTCTCCCAGACTCATGGGACGTGGACTCAGCTCCAGACTGTCGACCTTCTTGCTCTCGGTGACGACACTACCCGTAACATTCTCAAGGGGTGGTCCGGACTCAAGGAACTCGTCGTTCTCTATCACGACTGCGTTGAGCTTAGTCGCCCGGCCGCTCTCCTTCTTCTCATTCGCAAGCGTATTGACTTGTTGCGTAACACTTACTCACTTGTACTTCCTGCTGCTTTGCGTGTCTAGATAAACTAGTAGCATTGCCGCGTTCTAGTACTGTTTAAAACCGAATCTATTCTTTTTCCACAAATCTGTCGCCCGTTGACGCAAATCTATAGTCTGAGAATTGAATCTTGTATCTATTCTGTGTCTCCCGGTGACCTCGAATCGTCGCCGTTATCATGATTTCTATGGCAAAATCTGTCGCCCGGTGAAAACCGAATCTATTCTTTTTCCACAAATCTGTCGCCCGTTGATGCAAATCTATAGTCTGAGAATTGAATCTTGTATCTATTCTGTGTCTCCCGGTGACCTCGAATCGTCACCCGGTGACACCATTATCATGATTTCTATGGCAAAATCCGTCGCCCGGTGAAACCTTAAATTTCGTCTGGTGACACCATTATCACGATTTCCCCCCCCCTTTCTGAAATATCAACTGTCCTCAGTTGGTGCCATGGAAGCAAACACGAGGTGCAATTTACTTCTGGGGTTCCGCGGAAGCATCCACATGGGACTTTATTGTTCCCCGGGAGAAAATCATGATAAGGACTCTGTTTCATGCGCCCCGCTGACCGATCTGACCTGAGCAGACGCCTTTAAAAAGTGGGCGGGCGACAATTTTAGAGTCATAAAATTTTCTCCCGCTAAAATCCACTCTCGTTTTCTAGAACGCTCGCTCTTTATGTCAAAAGCCGACTATGCTGCGGTCTCCGCCGACTTCCTCAAGGTCCTCGACATGGCCCAGCAGCTCAGTAAATACGGCACCCCAATCGAGGCCCGTCAAGTCCAGATCGCAGAGGTCGGCGCTGCTGCCGTGAGCTTCACCTCCTCGCGTCTTATTTCTTTTCGTTGACCTCCCGGGCAGGCGCGCTTGATCAATCTCCAGCAGCTCTTGCTGGATGATCCTCAGGACACCATGCGCGAGGCCATGTTCACCTCCTGCCAGCTATACCACACGCTTTTCAATCCTGAAGGCAAGCGTGACTATAGCTATCCCGGTGGTTACGCTACCATTGTCAAGTTTACTAAAGCGATTCAAGAGGACCGCCCTAAGAAGTCTAGTGCCTCCGTTCCAGTTGCTCCTGTCAAGGCCAAAGCTGGAGTGAGTCGCCCGCTGAAGTTTTTATCAACGTTTCTGACTACCCGTTCCAGAAAACCCGTTCCGCCTCCAAGAAGGTTTCTACGACTATTCTCGTCGAAGAGAGCGAGGACAAGGTGGCTGACTCCGTTGGTGGTTCTGCCGCTGGAGCTACTCCCGCTGATGAGGTATTTCATTTACAGCTTGCTCATTCGGTGTGGGACGTGACTGACGCGGTCGTTGCTCGTCGACGAGGACTCCCCCGCTAACACCAAGGCTGCCCAAAGCTCTTCCAAAGGCAAGAAATCCTCGAAGGAACCCAAAGAGAAGGAGGGTGGACGCGCTGCGAGTTGCCCTTTTCCCTTCTCAGTTCTCTCTTTAGCTTAACTTGGTCGTCAGCCTAGTCCCACTCCTTCTAAGAAGGGTAAAGAAACCAAGCCTTCTACCAAACGCGCTCGCATCGACAGGACTCCTTTCCATGAAGACACTTCTTGACCGCCGGTTAGTCGCTATTTCATTCCTTTGCTCCGCCCGCTGACTGTCTGTATCGCAGCTACCGCCGAGTTCTATGCGAA